>JAEBDU010000108.1:76229-190390 GCA_016802625.1 Heliconius numata | reverse complement strand
TTTCGTTCCGCGCCATTAGTACTTACGTATTTCCTATACATTCCTCAATATGTTCACAATTTTTTTATATAGTTAATGTTGCAGATTGTAAATTAAATCTTTATGTATTATATCTGTCTGTATGAGGATGATTTTTTGTTTACTTTTTCTTTCCTTTCCTTTCAGGATCAACTAAAAGGTGATGCAGTGACTGAACTCAGAATTAAATATATAAAACGATTAGAAGACGCTGTACCTGCTGGTGAAGATTAAAATTATTATCAACTAATATGATATAATATAATATAGTAACTTTTCCTTTTTTCAAATGATGCTTAAAAATAAAGTTATCTCATTTTTGTTTATAGCAAATATAATGATAATTGGATATTTTACAGAAGTATCACTGAAGGAAGTAATGTATAAACTAAATGATTTATTTTAAGATTCCATGATGATGTAAAAATATGGTGTCGGCTCTGAATCAGTTAAAATCTGATTATATTATGTATTTTTATTTTATTATTTTATTCATAAGATAAATATGATTGGGAAAAAAATGTTTTACTGTTACTCGGGAGAATTAATTATTATCTATTTATATTTTTATTTCTTCTCTCTGGTAACAAGGCAATAAAGCAAGGCATTGATTTCCACCACTCAACATGCAATGGCTCGAAAATTTGGCGGAAAGTGGGGAATACAGTGTCTTAATACCAGGTTCCCTCTTTCTACCCTGGTCTGGCCTGGTCAAGGATAATGAAGCTGAAAAAAATACATATTATCTGTTAAACATAACAACTGGCCATGTTTTGTAATGCATTGCTTGTTACTTTCTATGTAATTATCTGTTATACATATTTTTTATTTTTAATATTTTCTAAAGAAATTGTTTTAAGTTCATGTAAACTACAAACTGTAAGTTATAATAAAAATAAATTGTTTTTTTTTTGAAATTTTGCGTTTATATTATTTTAGAATTATAACTTTAATTTAAAATTTTACTGAAAAAATTAGTTAATGGTTTAAAACGCTTCTATACACCAACAAAATCAGGAGATATTTGAAATTAATAATTTCAAATTGCATATTTCATACTGTATTTTGTATTTATTTGTCAATATTAGATTGGTTAAAAAATACTACTTTATTGTAGAAAAAGTGTTGTTTCACAAAGGATATTCGAATAATTTGTTAATATTAAAAGATTTTTGGCCTAGAAAGGCAAATAATTTTTAGTTATTTACTTTATTATTTCCTGAAATGTAAATGACGAATGGGGTGTCTTAACATTATCTTACCTCTGCCTATGTGATTGTTTGTGACCAAAAATGAACAAATAAAATATTTTAATCATTATTTACTATTAAATTACTAACTTAAAACAAACAAAAGATTTATTCTCTCTATACTAACTAATAAGCGCCTAGACAATGGGTTAGCAACCAACGTTGTTCTGGAGCGTCCGGTGTCGATACTCAATTAAAATTCATCAGGGGCTTGGATTTGCTCGAATACGAAACAATAGGAAATGAATCGCTGAATCGGATTCATTCATTAAGTACATTTTAAGTGTTTTTTGTATTGATTTTGATTTGAATCAATTGATAGGTCACTGTGGGTACCTAAGTATTTCGATGTTTTGTTTTAATTGTATTGCGGTGTAAATTAAGTATTAAAATGTTAGTATTTTTTTCAATATTTATATTACAAGTAAATAATAATTCGTGTGTGTGGTTAGTTATGTTTAAATTATATTAATTTTATTTTTTGTTATATGATATTTGTAGATAAAATGTATTTGGAATTATTATTTTTTAGGCCGTAGGTAGGCAGGGGGCTGCCTACTATGATGTGGAATTAGGAATTATTCATACTTTTAATTATTTTCTTCTAAAGCACACAAGACGCAAAAACTCCCAAAAGACTAATTTCAAAGCGGCCACAACTCATCGATAGTACTATACCATCATCTACAATCTGATAATTTCCAATACGCCACAGCGACCTCTAAACCTATAATTATTAGTTTAACGTTTTATGTAATATGTATTTCTATTTAATGAAACTTCTAGACCCCCAAAGCACCCCCCCCAGGCATGCCATTATAGTGGTATGATAAAGAAATGTTAACTATTTAAGATAACACTATGACCTATTTAGAGAGTAATGTGACATTTACATAGAAAATTGTTTAATTGTAATAACAATTTATATTTACTTCTAGTGTTGTTTTCGCTTTGTTTTCCTCTTGTATTTTCAGTAGGAAATAATAATTATTATATACTTAGGTATTTTCGTTCTAAATATTTAGAACAGTTTTTTATAATTTAAATTATTTGTTCATTTTAGGCTGATCTCTAGATTTCTAAGATATTTCTTGAATCAAAACGTTTGTTTTGGTTATACTCGTACGTATCGACGTAAAGTGTGTTAGGGCTTAGTGATATATCACTCAATTCCTTGTCTTTGTTAAATTATATGCAGAATGTATGTGTGATAAATGGCGTTTTATTTTATAATAATATTGATAATTTTATTAATTATTTTGTTTGAAAAAAAAAGCCACTTTTGTATTAATAGTATTAGCCGATTTCTAAAATCACTCGAGAATTAAATTGCTTCGTATTTTTACGAAACCATGTTGCAAGTTAGTGACATGCGTATATTAATTTATAACTTTGCAATAAAATATTAAATATTAACATACTTATAAAAAGGCCGTTGTGGCGCGAGGTCACAAGTGCAGGACTAGTGTGGGGTGTGGGTTCGACTCCCACCTATAGAAATGAAATATTGAATATTTTCATTTCCTCGCTGAAACACAGAGCAGAAAGTGGGGAATTAAATGCGTTTACACTAGATTCCTAGGGTCCCGCTAGCTACTATATTATGTGCGGGATACAGCGTGAACCATCTCATGAACGTGTATAAAAATATAACAATAACAAAAGATTATCTTTAAGAAAAGATTATATTATTTTTTTCTACCAGGTATATAATTAAACAAGTGTTATTACAATAGTAAAATTATTATTCACTCTTGGCCTTGGGAAACCATATTTTCCAGACTTACTGCCAGACAGAAAACATTTCACGTAGGTTTTTAGATACTTTTTTAACGTTAACTAAAAACCAATAGACCATCGTGATACAGTCTACTGGCCTCAAACTTCAACTATCTACTTGGTTCATAATATGTCTATTACAATAAACAGGTATGTAGACTCTGGACGTTCCCAAGCCGTACGAAAGAAGAAGTGGTTCGTAATCGGTGTCAAATTTCTATGAACAATTTTTAAAATTAAATATAAACCTATTAGGTATAATGCAAAAACATCCTCAAAGATTTAAAAATAGTTATAGGTGAATATACTTACCATTACTTAGAATGAAGTAATAAAAACTAATAATTATGAATTATTAAAGTAATTGCATGTACTATGACTAATTAATTAAAATGTAGGTAATTGCATATAATTGATTTACATTTAATATTATAAACGGTACCCGATACGAATTCTTTATGAAAATATTTAATTTTATATAAACAAAAATTGATAACAAAAAATATTTTACAGTAGGTAAACATAAACTTATAGTTTTTTTCATAAATTCACTTTTTTCTCTTTTCAACACCCAAAAAAAATTTAAAAACATCTAAATCTCTCACACAATTGCTATATATATATACCGAGTCCCCGCTACGCTTCAGTTGTCCGAGACAGTGACCGAAGAATGACAGTCTGTGAACCGCCTGATAGCAGACGAAATGAGGATATCTGTACGTGCTCTACTTATACTGTGTATTCAACAAGTCATCGTCAGCGCGAAGAGCATAGGCGATTATAATATAGAGAGAGACCATCTAATAGAAGAAGAATTCACTCTCCAAGTCGGTGGTAACCTTAGACTGAAAGATGAAGAGAAGATCGCCAATAAGATCCTAATGAAGTACAAACATCAACAGCTAAATGAATCGTTTCACAACCCTCAATATTTCAACTTTTCAAGGCATTACTTCACGTATAAGGATGATATAAATAGTTCTAAAGTGTATCAAATTATAAAGCGGATGCCCAAAGGAGGTGCGCTACACGTTCATAGCTCGCTCATGCTCAGCGCTGATCGTTTACTGGATCTGACGTATGAGGACCACTTATACGCTTGCTTCGTGGACGATGATTTATTTTTACAATTCTCAGTCACAGTCCCCCAACGACCTTGTTTAGCTAAGTGGCAATTGGTCAGCGATCTGAGAAATAGCACGGATGACGTCCTCAAGTTTGATGCAAATTTTAAAAAGTACTTCACCTTATACTCCGAGGATGAGAAAGATGTAGATTACGAAATTAATACTATATGGAAGAAATTTAACAAAATTTGCCACAATATTAAGCAATTAATTGCATATAGACCGATAAGAGAGAAGTTCTTCTACGAGGCTTTGACAGAATTTTATGACGACAATGTAAAGTATATAGAAGTAAGAAGTGGGCTGCCTAATCTTTATGAGCTGGATGGTACGGTTCACGATTTGATGTACATGCCTCGACTTTACCACCAAGTAGCTGAAAGGTTCAAAGAAGAACATCCCGATTTTATAGGCATTAAACTGATAGTGACTCGTCACCGTGCAAAAAATGAGTCACAAGTACGTGAAATAGTGGACGTGGCTCGAGAAATCCAAAAAGAACTGCCAGATATGTTTGCTGGTTTCGACTTGGTCGGCCAAGAAGACTTGGGGAAACCTTTACTGGAATTTCTACCAATTTTGGAAGAAGCCAAACCCGATATGAATTTTTATTTCCACGGTGGAGAAACTAACTGGTTTGGTACTCCTGCAGATGAAAACTTAGTAGATGCAATCCTGTTAGGTTCAAAAAGGATCGGCCATGCATACGGGTTAATAAAGCACCCATCACTGATAGCAGCAGTGAAAGCGAAAGACATCGCGATCGAAGTGAATGTGATATCAAACGTGGTTTTATCATTAGTCAATGATGTGAGAAACCATCCCTTGGCTGTTTACTTAGCTCTTGGGATGCCAGTAGTGTTGTCCAGTGATGACCCTGGAGCATGGGGTGCGGATCCCTTGTCCCACGATTTTTATATAACGTTTATGGGTATTGCAAGCAAACGAGCGGATTTACGCTTACTGAAGCAATTAGTGTTAAATTCTATTAAATATAGTGCTCTGGACAATGTAGGCAAATTAGAAATGCTTAGACAATTCAACATAGACTGGGATAGTTTTATTAGTGAAGTGATAGCGGATTTTAGATAGATAATCAAATTTTATTTAAGTTGGCTAATATTTATTTATTCTTAATATTTTAGAGCAAGTAGGTAAGTTAAGTATAAATTTTGATCCACATTTTAGACATTAGACGGACATTTTATACATTTAAAACATTTTAGACATTCCAATACAATTTTGTACCAGTATTATGATTGTAGTAATAATAAATGCTAAATACATTTTAATTGTTTCATTTAAGTAAATATTCATTAAACATTTATATTTGCTACTTAATAATTGTGTCAAAATCAAAAATCAAATCAGTTTCACGCTGTATCCCGCACACAGTAGGATAGGCAGAGGGATTCGTGTCAACTATAAGATATTATGATACATCAGTATTGGTAAATATTTACGCGTATCTCTATGGTGGTTGAAAAAGGTCAAAGTATCTCGTAATATAATATTCCTATTACATCAGACACCGATATAAGAACTGTTTATTTTAGATACAATCTACGCAGTGTGATACCTTTGTGACTCTACCATATCGACATGAAGGTCGTGAGTTCAAATCGCGTGGGAAAAATATTATTATTAATATGTTTATATTGGCACCACCTACAGATATCTTCAATTAAAAAAAAGTTTCATTTAAGAGAAAACCTAGCGTTTAGATATTCCGTTCTACTAATCGGCTGCAAGACGCAAAGGAGGGTATGAGCTGTTAATCCATGTACGTATGTATGTATGTATGTTTGATCCTATCTGGAACTATAGACACTAAAAGGGTTACCTGTTTTTGTTGATTCTGTTGTAACAAGTCAATCGATTCGTCTTCGTCGCGTCGATACCAGTTGGTATAGCTATAAAATAAAAAGAATAACACCTTTTATTTTTAATTTATTAAAATTTCATATATGTACTTACATAATTTTAATATGGGAAAGCCCCTAATATTAATAAAAAAAGCGCCATCTATTGAAAATTTGTTTAACCACGAGTAATATAATATCTGTGCTTTAACACATGGATTACAAATGTCAGATAATGTAATTCATTAGCATTTAATCGGAAAAACGATGATTTTTACCAAATTTATGTTAATTAAATTGGTTTTAATAACACCGGTAATTAGGCTGGTGACGTTTCAGAAAACAACACCGGTTGAAAGCCAGTAAACGCCAGTTAAGTATTTTTTGTGTTATTATTGTGTAGATCAACTAAATTAATTTTTTTTTTACTTTTCTAACATATGTCAACTAAATTAAATGTAGTTAATTTAGAAACATTACAGAAACGAGTGTAAATGCAACGTTTTTTAATTAAATTATATTTATTTTTTCGCTCGCACAGAAGGTGACGTTAAAATTCGCCAATTCAAAATCCTCTGGAATCTTCTAGTGGATATCCAGAAGGAAAAGGAGAAAAGCGTGAAGCGATTGAAGTAAACCAAGTCAAATTATGTATATTGATTCATATTTCATAGTGTTACGAATAATTAGAATTTGAAATTCGATAATAACTTCAAAAAGCAATTGGTAACTAAACTAAAACTATAAAATGTACATGATACATAAAAACACTATTTGAATCATCTGTTAATCAGCTGGTAATAATATTAATAAAGAGATTATTATTAATAGTCATGATGAATCTATTATTAATATTAATAATAATGTAAAGATAATTTTTTCAACGTTAATAATTCAACATTCCAACACGTTATATTTTATCATTACCTATCACAGATCGTGATGAAAGCAATTTAAAAAAATATATTTTTTTTAAGTAAAAGAATATTTTAGAAAGCCTATATAAAATATTTTTATTACTTTTAAACTGTTATTCCTAACTTAGAAAATAAAAATACTTATATAGAAAATCTATAAAAGTTTGAACACAGTTCATGTCAAACGGGGTCAAATTTAGCTACGTTTAATTTTTTATATTTTATAAATAAATATTTACCTTTTTTTAGTGTGGAATAACAGTTTAAAAATAATAAAAATATTTAATAAACAGCATTCTCCCTAGCCAAATGATAATTCTAACCAATTATCTTTGGATAGCGGAAATTTGTAAAAATCTTTCTATCTCTGATGGTAACAACATAAATAAATTGTAACAAACGTATAAGAATTTCGACTTTGCTTTTATAAGAACGTACAGCTTAGTGGTAAGAGCGCTTGGACGGTTTCCAAGAAACGCCGGTTCAATTCCCGCTATCTTCACGTCTTCTAAATAGATCTTCTATCTGGACAGTGTACCTATCCGAGAAACGCAGGTTCGAGTTCCGTTCAGTTATATTTTTTGCGTTTTAAACATACATTTTTTTTAGTTCTTTAGAATCCGTACTGTTATTTCAAATATTTAATCACAACCGAGCAAGTACTCGTTGGGCATAGATAAACACCTTTTACCTTCACATCCATTCACAAGGTAGCTATTAAAAACATATTAACATAGATTAACCACCCATATTGTACTTCCTGAGTTCACCATCTTCGGCTTACAAATGAGTCAAAAATTCATTAACAAACCAAAGTGAACGTAAAATAGGTCAAAATTAACAAAAAACAACTTCATCTGGATCCTAATACTTAATAACGATAAAAAACAAACTTATACGACATAAACTATTGAATACAGCGGAATGAAGACAATATGTCTACAATTTTAATTATAAAAAGCTACTATTTTACAAAGAACTATCTATGAAACAGAAAAAAATATATATGAAAGGAATAATACGAATAAACCCAATACAAATACGGACGCGTATTTATGTGTTGATAAGATAAAATAAAACAAAAAATATTGTTGGCCCGAATCTCCTATTACCATGTCGGGAAATGCAATATTCCAATATATATTTTTTTATTTATAATTTTTTTAGCATCACACGTAGCTGGGTAGGCAGAGGGAAACTCGGTGCGTAGTGTCAAGACACTTCCAATCCCCACTTTTCGTAAATTCTGGAGGCATTGCGTGTTAAGTGGAACTAAACGCTGCGTTTTCCTTCAATATCAGGGCCAATAAATTAAAATATTAGATATGTTAATTTTTCTAGTGGGAATCGAACTCACATGGCCTTGTTACAATTTCCAGTAAATGGATTATGAATTATGAACTAAATTAAATTTCTACCTGAATTATATCATTATTCATATTGTATTGTAATGTATTCAACATTTTTTAAAATTGTACTTGAACAAATACAAGCAACATAGGTACTTATTAGATACTTAAAAATAGCTATTCTTAGCCTTTGATTCTTATATCGAAGCTTAGAAAAAGACGCAAAAACTTCGATAACCACTTAACAATAACTATATCTTGAAATCAGTTGAAGTGCGTCTTTGAATTTGTGTTTATTTATCTTTTTAAAAACGTTTTTAAATAATTATTTATATGGAAATATAGTATTTTTTTACATTTTCATACTGAATTACTATTTCATACTTTAAAGTCATATCTATATTTAGCGTTTGTAACGCATAAAGCAGAAGAAACCTAGTGTTAAGACACTCCGTTCCCGTGTTGAGTGGCAAAACTCAATGTCGAGCTTTTACCTTTGTGCCAGAGCAAAGAAATGAGAATATTAATAAATAAATCGAGTGAGAACCGAACCCACACCCGTCTCGTTACACACCACAAGGCCTCAACACTTCTAAAAGTAACAAATAAATAAAAATAAAAATATATGGAATCCCACATGCACTAATTAGAGATACACTCGTAGTCAACTAATTAGTACAATTATCTACTAGTAATCGCTTCGTTACACTGTCTCGGTGTTCGTTGATGATGATGGCACCAAATGTTCCATGACGGAGAGGCGCCTTGAGGTATTGAAGCTGGAAATTAGTTAAATTTCTATACGGTATATGGAAATGTAGTGTTTTTTTGTTTGTTTTTATTGGAGAGTGTTTTTTGGTAAGGGATATTGTAGTTTGTCTTGATTTCTATTGAAATGTATTAAAATATATTGAAATTAAAGTGTAAGAATGTATAACACTTTATAGTAGTAGTAAGATTTAGCGTGCGAATGTAAACACAATGGTAGTGGGTTCGATTCCCGCTAGGGAGAATGAAATATTTAATATTTTCATTTACTCGCTCTGGTAACAAGGCAAAGGACGGCGTTGATTTTCGCCATTCAACATCCAATGTCATGAGAAATCGACTGGAAATTCTCTAGTTCCTCCACCTACTTTACTATCTATATATTTATTAAGAAAAAATAATTTTTAATATTGTTTATTTATTGTTTGCTTTTGGCTAATGTAACCTATCTAAGTACTATTTGTGATTGATATGTAATTATAGGATTTTATTATTTTGACATTTCGATATTAGCTTTAAATAAAATAAAAAAAATAAATATAGATAAAATGTACAACGAAGTATTTATTATGTAGATTGGGAAATCCATTTAATCCTATAAGTATATTTATGTATAGCGTGGAAACAAGTTATCAGATACCTTCTTATCTATCTATCTATCTATCTTAAATATTTTCGATATGAGCTCTTTCAATGATACACTGTATTTGGAATAACATTTATTGAAAAAAAAAATAGTGAGATTTCTTAAAAATAGCAAAAATGCTTAAACATGTAGAATTCGACGTAATAGTTTTCCTATTATTATAATATGATAAAGCTAACCTTGAAGTATCGTTTACAATAACGTATTCTATAGATATCTTATTTAATAAATATGTTCGGAATGAAAAATGCACTGTAAATTATTCTTATAAAACTAAATAAATAAATTACCACTGGTTTTGGACAATAGAATCAATAAATTTAGTCCACCGAATTTCAAAGTCATAAATCATTTTATCTTTATCCTGATATGCGCTGTAATACAACGAGTTAAGAGCTAATTTCTTCAAAAGTCTCAAATCTGCATGACGACTGGCAACACCAACAAATGTGACGTAAAAATCATGAGATAAGGGTTCAGCTTCCCATATTCCAGGATCGTCGCTTGAAATCACAACAGGCATATTATTTGCTAAGAATACAGCTAATGGATGGTTTCTCACATCGTCAACCAATTTTAATACTTCATTTGATACAACATTTACTTCAACACCGATGTCTCTCTTTTTAACTTCTTCAATCAAAAGCGGATGCTTGGCGAGAGCATATCCATGTCCAATACGACGAGTACCAAGAACAATCGCGTCTGCTATGTTCTCGTCTGACGTCGTTCCATACCAGTTCGTTTCACCAGCGTGAAAGAAATAATCAATATCGTTATCTTTTTTTGAGAAAACTTTCAAAAAATCTTTAAGGGGTGATCCCAAATCCTCTTGACCGACTATATCAAATCCCGCTATTAAATTAGGAAATTTTGCTTGTAATTTCTTCGCTAAATCTAAATATTCTTCAATGGTTTTTGTTCCAACGAATCTTAAAGGAGAATAAATAATCTTAGCGCCAAAGAAGTCAGGATAATCTTTTAAAAATTTCTTCAATGCCTTTTCATACGATGACACTGTATCGAAAGTATCATATTTATTGCCGTCCAAATCATATAGTAAAGGAAGTACACACCTGAGCTCCAAGTACATAACATTATCAGCTCTCGTAGCTTTTAAAGTATCGTAAAAATATTGCTCCCATACCGGTTTGTACGTAAAGAGAGGAGAGGTTGTTTGGAAATATTTCTGGAACTTCGACCATACTACGTTAATATCAGTGTAAACATCATTAGGGTCATCAATGACAAGAGTAAAACGTTCTCTTAATGTGCTATCAAACTTTTCAACATTCCCAGAAGAGTATCGTGCTTCTTTCATCACCTGCCACACTGTTCCACAGGGTGCAGCTGGAACATCTCGGGAGAACAGCAACTGAATGTCCTCTTCTTCAAAACATACATACAAATCGTCTAAATACGTAAGAGATAGAACGTAATCAGGCCCAAGTATAGAAGTATCGTGAGCATGAAGTACTGCACCTTTGGGCATCCTTTGAACCAGTTTAAATAATTCCGATTTCTTCACATCATCTTTATATTCAAAGAAATGTTTAGAGAAGTTGAAATACTGAGGATTGTCAAACGCGAATCGCAACTCATTAGTTTTTAAATCCATAAATATTTTATTGGCTTGTTCTTCACTGTCACTTAGCACTACATCACTGCCTAACATCAAATCTAGTTCCTTTTGCAATAAATAATTTCTTTCATTAAGATTTTTCTGATATTCATCATCCGTTACCACAACACTCACAAGATGAACTGTTAAACACCAAATAATTGAAGTCCACATTTCCAAGTAATATTAGAAACGATATTACGAATGTAATGAAGCTTTTTATATTGGTTGGCACAAGGTTGTATGGAGGTAAGGTTGCAAGCGCAAAAGCGGGTATAAATAATAAATAAATAGACACACGTTTTATATTGCTTCGCCTTGACAATAGCTCGCGGAGTAGTTGGAGCACGTCACTACGCCAACGAGCTGATGGATTATACATATATACATATATTATGATAAAAAATGATTAAATAATTCCTAAACACTTTCAAACGTTTTTATCGTCCCGTGACTTCGAATGTTGTTTTTTTAAATGTTCCAATATTTGGTAGCCTTGTATTTTGTTTTAGTTCCACGCTATATCGAGGGTAGGCAGAGGGAACCTGGGAACCTAGTGTTGTTATACTCCGTTCCAATTAATACATTCCCCTTCCCCGCTTTCTAGAGTGAATGTAATCCACATTTGCTAACCATACTACTACAAGAATTTTATATTAAGAAAATAAATCAATAATACTTACTTTCTTTATTATATAAATAAATGTTTAATAAAATGTACTCTACTTCAACTTTATTTTTACGTATTTACTTTAACTTATATATAAGTCATCGTTGTCAATGGACAAACTAATAACCTTATTTTATTATTAGTAAATAGACCTATAGATATCACAACTCACTTGTTATAGCCATATCTATAAGATAAAGTACGAGTAAAATAAAAAATCTACAATATATATATCATTAAGAATTAAAATTTAATACTATTTCAATTGAGTAGGAACTTTTTATCTATATTATAGCTGTTATCAATTGTTTTTATCCAGCTTGTATTTAACTCGATATTTTTTTTTACGTTTGAAATATGAAATATGACATTTTTATGGTATTTTGTAATCAACGCTATCATTAATAGTGTTCCGTATATTTAATAATATCTATTTTATAAGTGTATTCTCATACTTCGAATGATTGCAATTTCGCATCAAAATCAAGAAAATTTAATTATTTTTTTATTCTTATTGTTTTTTTTGTATTATGCTGAGAAGCACTCTATCAATTAAGAACTTGAAAGTAAGAGAGAGAGAGAGAACATGATACTTTTATAATAACTAATTATTGCCAGAAACCAACCTAAATGTAAAACTTTATATTGAATATTAGATATTACATTTCAATGGAAAAACTTAACAGATAGTCAATTGCACGATAAGATAACAAGATTTATTTCAATATCGTACTTCGAAACACTCGACTCTCTTTAAACGTATCAGCTTTTTAGATAACATTCAAAATGAGCAAAAAATATTCACCATTTCCGGAATCGTACCAGCTAACCCTCAATTAATCAACAAAGATGCCTTCATATCTCAAATATTAACCATTAAAAACCCTACCTTTCTTCTCAACAATGCCTCATACATACCTATGAACCTATAGGAACCTAATCTTAAAAACGCCGTACCCACTATCAGCGAGTACCATTGTTCGCAAATCCTGGAGAGTGTCATCCAGAATTCCAACAGCAGTAATTAGAAGATTAAAGGAGGTGGCAAGTGTCTCAGTATCATACATACATGTGACGGCCATATTTTTTTCTTTTATTTTTCACCAACAAACGCGTACGGGGCGGTTCCTGCTAAGTGCCACTTTAAAACCTTCCCCAACCCTTTAGCTGCATAAAATCAGCATGGCGGATGAGACGGCCTTTATTTCTTTTCAGATTTATTTTTTACTTTCTTTATAGCGCTGCTTTGAAATTGAACCCTTTTAGACGCCGCTGGTTGTAATTTACACCAGCCAGTACGAAATGAGTTTTTAGTAAATTTTATCGTTTAAAACGTCTATAGAAATTGCGGCTTTCGGTGCTTTTCAAGTTTTTTTTTGTACCTTCATTTATGTGGTTACTTAGTAGGTTGCTGTTTTAACCATTTAACTTGTATAGTTAGTGGAACATTAAGTACTCGCTACACTTAGTTAAAATTTAAACCGCGAAAGTGCAGACGCGAAGTGGGCCTGTAAATAAAAATATGAAATAATATTTTAAATTCTAAAATAGGTACTTTCTATTCCGTTTTGAAATAAAGTAATAAAACCGAATCAACGTAACCTCTTTTTTTGGGTAAAATAAAAAATTTATCAGCTTCACGCTGTATCCCGCACACAGCAGAGTAGGAAGAGGGACGGAGGACCTAGTGTTAAGGCTCCGTTCCTCACTTACTGCCGAATTCTGGAAGCATTGTATGTTGAGTGGCAAAATTCAACGCCGCGCTTTGCCTCTACACCAGAGCGAAGCGAAGAAATGGAAATAAAAACGTAAATAAATATTTCACTTCCTCGAGTGGGGATCGAACCCACAACCGTCGCGTTACAGTCACACCCTTGTGCCGCTGCGCCACGACGGTCTTTTATGTAGGATTTACTTTTTGGTCTCAACATTACGTGCCCTCTGCTTACCCTCCAGTGTGCGGGATATAGCGTGATGCTTAAATACATTAAAAATAATATATACCTACCAACATTAACAAACAAACTGATAGAAACAGCTGTTTATTAAAATATTGTCTGAAATTATTTACGGTACGTTCTCAACTAATGACGCACTAAAATCTATAGAAAATAATTTAAAAATAACGATGATAACAACAATGAAAAATAACAATAACATCATTTAATAATTATTTCCTTTTACAGTTATAGAATACAATGCAATTTTTATATCGTTAACTAATTATTTATTTATCCATAGAAAATAATATTAATTCTTTTTTTTTCAGATTCACGCTGCTAATGTTAAGACACTCCACTCTCCATTTTCCACTAAGTTCTGGAGGGATTGTGTTGAGTGGCAGAACTCAACGCCACGCTTTGCCTTGACACCAGTATGAATAAATGAAATTCGACTGTCCTCAAATCAATATTCAATCGTTAACTAATTATTTATCTCTAAAGACAAAACAATACTAATTATATGCTAAAAATAAGTTAAATACAATTTATCAATCTCCCAGAACAACCATTATAGCCCCATTTGTATAACAATAACGAAACTTCCGGTCAATGACTAAGATGTTATGAACATCAGGTCATTCGCCCTAAACAATGCTGCCATAGCCAGTATCAGCTCGCTATCGAAGCCGGCAAGACGAGGCGCGCCCCTCCAAAATGCGCTCTTTATATCCCTTCGTGATCCTATTCGCGTTTTGCCATGGAACAATTGACGATTACAAAGTAAAACGAGCTAAGATACTACGAGATGAAGCACTGATGTCAGTTGGGGGAACCTTAGTGCTCTCAGACAAAGAAACAATCGTCAACGAGTGTCTAATGCGGTATAAATTTCACGAAGTGGACTACGGCTTCGATCATCCACAGTTCTACAATTTGTCCAAGCATTTTTTCTCATATAAAAACCTCATACGTTCGTCTAAGGTTTACCAGATCATAAATGATATGCCGAAAGGAGCAGCTCTACATATTCACGATATGGGTATACTGGGACCAGATTACATAGTCAATTTAACTTATTTAGATCATCTTTATATATGTTATAACGAAAAGGATGTACTCTTCAAATTTGCCAACAAAAAACCCAAAATCCCATGCAAAAATAAATGGGAATTAGTAAGTGATATTAGAAAAGTGTCTAATAAAACGAAATTTGATGCAGAACTAAGAACATATTTCACCATGTGCGTGAACGATCCCGATATCGAGTATCCAACCATAAAAGAATCTTGGAGTATATTTATGAACTATTTTAGAAGAGTAAGCCAAATATTGACGTTTAGACCTGTGTGGGAGCAGTACTTCTATGAAGTCCTACGACAATTTAGGAATAATAACGTAATGTATATAGAAGTCCGCAGCATTCTTCCAAATCTTTATGAATTAGATGGAACTACATACGATCCTTTGATTACGGCGAAGACGTACAAAAAAATAATTCAAAAATTCAAAAGCGATCATCCTGACTTCATTGGAGCCAAACTCATATATGCACCGTCCAGAAAAATCGATCGACCTACCCTCGATACATATTTAAGTTTAGCAAGAGCCATCAAAGCTGATATGCCGGAAACCTTTGCAGGTTTCGATCTGGTGGGACAGGAAGACGCCGGAAATCCCCTTATAGAGTTTATACCGCAATTGGAAGCAGCGTCCAAAGAATTTAATTACTTTTTCCATGCCGGAGAAACGAATTGGTTTGGGACTTTGACAGACGAAAATCTAATAGATGCCATATTATTAGGTGCAAAGAGAATCGGTCACGCCTACGCATTGCTAAAACATCCCATACTCCTAAAAGCAGTTATGGAGAAAGATATTGCTGTAGAAGTGAACGTTATATCAAATTCCGTATTATCCTTAGTAAGAGATGTTCGTAATCATCCACTAAGCACGTTTCTAGCCCAGGGGGTTCCCGTAGTCCTCTCCAGTGATGATCCAGGAATATGGGAAGCAGATCCCTTATCGGATGATTTTTATTTAGCATTCGTTGGTGTTGCCAGTCGCTTGTCAGACTTAAGACTGTTAAAGCAACTTGCGATCAACTCGTTGAAATATAGCGCTCTGGAAGGAAACGCAAAGGAAATTGCATTGGAAAAATTCTATGAACAGTGGAAAAATTTTGTGGATAACTTCAACTGTTCCAAATATTAAACGCAAAGAGTTATTCGATGATGTTAATAAATTATAATTTAAGTAAAGTTTTGTTTTTTCATATTTCTAAATTATAATTTATTTAGCATTATATTTATTAAATAATTAATTACAATACTCAATTCAAACGCAAGCCCAACAAGAACAAAACGTATCTCAATTATGATTCATTATAATAAACAAGACCATAATAAATTTGCTATTTTTAGATATAATAAAACTTATACAAGAGAAACTGTTGATTTAATTAAAACATGGATTGGAAGTAGGTACCCACTGGTTCGCTAATTGCGTATATAAGTATAATCTTAATGTCATAGACTAAAAGATAAATACTGATAATTCTTAGTTCAAAACAAGAGATCATATAAACAACTGACCGCAAAATAACGTGATAAAATAAAAATATAAACATAATCTAGATATTTATTTAAAAAAAAAAGAACAGTCGAATTGATAACCTCCTTTTCTTAGAGAAGTCGGTTAAAAACGTTATAGTTAAAGATGGCTGCCATGGCGCAGTGGCTGACTGACTATTGCTGATATGGTTGTGGATTTGATTTTCAGTCGGATAATTTTAATTAGAATAATTATTATTTTAATTATGAATTCTCCAAGCATTGATACGAAGAAGAAGAAGATTAGAATAATATTTTTTTTCTGATGCCATTTCCTCGCTCTGATAAGAAGACAATTCTTAAAAAAATAAATTTACGAAATTATATTTAGTGTGAAATGATGACTGAAAGACAAGTATGTAATCCTTAATTTAAAAAAAAATATAAAATATTGACAAATTTTGTTCATTTTTCTTAATTTTCAGTGCACTAAAGAGGCCCCAATTAAGATTACCAATAAAGACGTTTAAAGCTAATTCCTAGGAAATAGTGATATGATATAAAGATAATAACATTCTCATTATATCTTATATTATATTAAATAATTCATTAAATAAATCTTTAGTATAGTATATAAGCACTGTATAAAAAAAAAACCTTTTATATACGACTGGCAGGTTTCCACCAAAAATTAATAAGCTTCACGTTGTATTCCGCAATACCGCAGAGTAGACAGAGGGAACATTAGTGCTAAGACACTTATAAATAAAAATACTTTTAAAAAAAAAGAGAATATCTTTTGAAAGTGACGGAATTTTTTTTGGTTATGCTATGTACCTGTACGCCAGGAAATACACTCATTCATAGAAAACACAAAGTGAAATTCGATCTCACTACTTCCATGTGAGACTCAAAAAGACTTTTAATAAGCACAGCAAAAAAATGCAAAAACTATGGATTTATTACAAGTGTTTTTTACAAAAATCTTATTGTATTTATGTCCTTAGGGTTCCGTAGCGCAAAAAAAAACAGAAATCTTATAGGGTCACTTCTTTGCCCGTATGTCAAGACCGTTTATCTCTAGATCGCGTGAAGGCATTAAGTTGAAATTAATATTAAATATTCAGTTCTATAATCCCTTTTAGCACAGAAAAAAAACAAGCTTCTAAGTCAATGCAATCAAAAGAAAAGAAGAAGATTAATGAATCGATTTTGCTGCATTTATATGAAATTCGCCCAGTAATCAAAACTTTTAGAGTACCTTCCCGTGAACTTACACTTGTGAAATTTGGCACAAAGACATTATGAGGCCAGTCGTGGCCCGGGGGTACAAGTGTGTGACTAATCACGATTGGTTGTGGGTTCGACCCCCACTCGAGATGAAAAATGTTTGTTTATTTAATGAAATGTTTCTTTAAATGTATACTTTCAATCTTTCGCTCTGGTATCAAGGCAAGACGTGGCGTTGAGTTCTACCACTCAACACGCAAAGAATCCAGTATTCGGCGAAAAATGGGCAAAGTAGTATCTTAACACTACGTATGTTCCCTGTATCTACGCTTCTGTGTGCAAGTATATTATAAAAGAGATACAATCTACGCAATTTCTATTATACAAAAATCCTAAACATCAATTGTACTAACTTCAGTAGGCATTAAATTATACATTCTGTTTCTATTCTAATTAGAGAAGCTATATAAAGTGAGAGGACGATGCGTTACTCTAGAGACGCCCTCATCTCATCTTGACTACCGCTCGCACGGATTTGAACCTTATACCGAAGAGAGAGGAAATGAGTGCGTTTTAAGCGATGTTTACATCAAGTGACACTCAGGTAAAGTTTCTCTACTAACGAAGTCATTGTCTGTCCGGTTCGTTTGTTGTGTACATAACTTACTACCTAGGTTATATATTAAAGGAAATATAATTTAATTTTGATTTTTAAATTATAAAAAAAAAATCAGCTTCACGCTGTATCCCACACACAGCAGGAACCTAGTGTTAAAACACTCCGTTCCCAACTTAATGCCGAATTCTGGAGGCATTGCGTGTTGAGTGGCAGAACTCAACGCCGGCTTTGCCTCGACACCAGAGCGAAGAAATGGAAATATAAACGTAAATAAATATTTCACTTCCTCGAGTGGGGATCGAACCCACAACCGTCGCGTTACAGTCACACCCTTGTGCCGCTGCGCTACGACGGCCTGAATAAATAAATAAATTATATTTATACAATAAGTCATAAATTTCTTTATAATTTTGTAATTATTCTTATATGACGTACTTCTTATATTAATGTTATGAATATTATATTGATTTATGAAGGCAGTTAAAATAATAACTCTTATTAAATAAAACTTTCAGTCAATTTTATTGAAAAACAGTTGTAGTTATTTTAAATACAGAGCGTTTGTGTAAACACCACTTTAAATGAAACCACAGTTTTAACTACTATATAAATATATATGTACATATATTTTTTTATAGAAAAACCGAATACTAGAGATGCGCCGAATCGTAGTTTGACCGAATAACCGAATACCGAATACTATTCGGTTTAAACTTTACCGAACCGGATATTCGGCCGAATTATTCGGTTTTCGATTTCTTTGTTATTTTGCCACGTAAACAGATTTTAACATGTACGCTACCTGTCGTCGCTAGCTAAATAACGAGCGGGCCGTACCTCACCGCCACCCGAAAGCACGAAATTTCAAAAATTGTCCAAATGTACCAGAAATTGCTTATCAACATTGTTGTACTAGAGATTCCAACAATGACAAACAGGGAAGAACCTCTACAAGATATTATCTAGGTCTTCTACTTAGAGTCCAGAGCGCTTTTGATTGGTGGGCAAAACATAAGTCTAATTTCGCTATTGTTTTTTTTAAAATATGGAGTACCGTTCTCATCTCTGGGCTGATGCACTCCAGTATCAGCTCGACCCATTTGATCGCATACAATGCAGAGCCGTTCGAATCGCTGGGGACCCAACAATCTGCGAAGGATTTGACACTTTGGCTTTACGCAGTGACTCGCTTAAAGCCAAATGGGGTTTTTTCTGGGGAACTATTTGACCTGTTACCTGCCGCAGAATTTTCTAACCGCACATTACGTCACAAACTTAAATACCATCTACTCTATCTAGATATGTGGCACTCCACTACTGTGCGGTTTCGGCGTATCTGCTGCGGCAGTGCTTCCAGGTCGATACTTGGGTACCTTCAAAAAGCGCCTTTATCTCCTCCTTAAAGGCCAGCAACGCACCTGTAGCCTGTAGCTCCTCTCGTGTCATGAGTCCGGACGAGGTCGTGGATGGCGGTGGTCACTTACTCTCAGGTGACCCGACCTCGTGATATTAACTTGTCAATTCCCTGCAAAAAATAAAGCCTGAGTGCACATTTATTATTGCCTTCAGCTCTTCATCATCTACAAATCGTTTTCCACGGACATCATTTTCAAATTTCGGAACAAATAATAATCTCTAGGTGCCAACACTGGACTATAGGGCGTGTGATTGGTATTTTCAAAGCCACAATCGCAAACAGTAGCCTTGGAAACATGCGTCATGCTTGACATGTTGTCAAGATGATGCAACGCACCGTTTTCTTCAAAATTGTCGCGTCAGTCATTTCACTTGTAGTTAACAAAGGATAACTAGCAAAGTAATGATAAGAAAAGTATATATTAACTAAATAATTAGTCTAATTACGAATGTACTTAGCAAATCATATTGATACTGAAAAAATGTTCAATTCTCCTCGTATATTAAAATTCTGCAATGTTCCTCTATCTCTGTATAGGTATGTTATAGTGTCTATTATTGTCAATCTGCGACTTAAGTATGTTCATTATAAATTTAAAATGTTGATTTAAGGCTTAAAATAAATATTGACTACATTTTAAGAAATACATATGTTGATTTGTGGTTTAAAAGACGTTTCATATTTTATTTCTACTGTGTCGTGCAGCCAAGTAAATAGAAATATTCGAACCGAACATATTCGGCGCCATAACCGAATAATTCGGCCGAATACGAATATTGAAAAAGATGCCGAATACATCGAATACTGAATACCAAACGAATATTCGGCGCATCTCTAGAAATCATTAATTGCTTATATTTTCTTATTATCGAATAGTAGGTCTAAGAATGTCTGATAGAAATTTTCTTTGTAATATTATGTATAGTATATTTAGATTTGGTCATGGACATTTCTTATAACTATATCTAATTGAGTGCGTAAACGAAATTATTGGAAGTGACAGTCTATTCTATAAACACACGCCTAACTTATATAGATCGATTTAAAACTAAAAAAACAGATTGCCACTAGAAAGTGTTTCTTCGAAATGTCATCTCATAAGAAAAAAAAGGGTTTCAATTGTATTTGAAGTGAGTAGGGGAGAGCGGGGCTAAAAGTTACCGAGGTAAGTTGTTCCGATGGAAATAATTTCGCGGAGAAAAGTGATAGGAATATTTAGTAAACATATAGTGAAATGCAATGTGATAGCGCACCCATGGCCAGCATATTGAACAATCCAGTGGCTCCCGATACCAATGGAATACCACACGGGTCTCGTTGGTGCACGATTGTAAATATTTTCGCATTTGATATTTTTGGTCTGTCTCACAAATTTTAACGATTAGCCTCGAGTATGTTAGTGTTTTTTTTACATTATATTACCTACTATTTCGGAACAATATTTGTAAATTATTTATGTTTCCTAATCTTATTTATATAACATTTTTTTTCAACACGGTTTTTTTGGGGCTAGATGTTCCCTTTTTTTGGGGCATGTTGTGACTTCAGAAAACCTTTCGCCAATTCATTTGTACCAATAATGGGATGTAAATATTGTAATTTTTCATACCAAAAAATATTGTAAATTAGTAACATGCGGACTTATGTTCGAAAATCAACTCGAGGTTATGTGTCATATGAGTTGACGCAAAAAGCAGCGGATGTAGTTTTCAAAGATTGCAGGAATAAGATAAAAACTGTTACCAATGAATTACATATACATATTGAGCGCGAAAAGCCAAAGCTATAAAATCTTTGTTTATTATTTTGGTTTAACAAAATCAAAATAAGTTTTATTTTACGTAAAATTATCTTTTACTTTTTAGTTCGTTGTTTTTCGGTTCGGTTTTTTTTTGTTCAAAATTAATTATTTTTACGATTTTAAGTGATAAGGAACCTTAAGAAGATACTTCTTAAACGAGTGTTGGTTGTGGTGGTAGTAGTTGTTAACGAGTGGCATCTGTTGTGATATGTAAAACTTGACTCAATTAGGTATTATTTTTGTGGAAACTAACATTTTGGCATATTGACAAGAAAATACATAAAAATATTCGGGCGAATTGGGAACCTCTCCCTTTTTTGAAGTCGGTTGAAAATGAAAACATCTTTTTTGAGGTTGGTTGAAAAGAACTTATTTGTGACAATAATTTTAACAAGGTTTTCCCTTGTAACTATTCCAGTATAATTAAAATTTACCAAAATAAAAACAAATTTTCTCAATTTTGATCGGATTTTATAATCGGAACCTAACCAAACTTTCATCAAACTATCCTTAAAGTGTATCCTTTCAAATAAGAAAAGAATCATTGGAATCGGTTGGCGTGATATTGAGTTTTTCGTCATTTTGTCGCACACGTACCAATACAAATTTAATACTTATGTGATTTTCTCATAGATACCATTGTCAAAAATAGACCAAAAAAAAAATTGGTTCCCACATGGGAAGCGCTACCTTTCAAATAAAAAAAAAATCATTAAAATCGGTTCACCTAAGCAAAAGTTATGAAGTAACATACATTAAAAAAATCAGTCGAGTTGATAATCTGCTTTTCTTACAGAAGTCTATTAAAAAAGATTTGCTTATGCGCCTGGTGATTATTATGATACTGTTGATTATTCCTTAAATGAACAGGCTTTGTTCGATTATTTATTGTTTTTTATTTTGCAAACAATAGCTTTAAAAAAATATGGTAACAATTTACCCCGGTCTGTTAACAACTTGCCCCAAGTTGGGGTAAGTTGTTACTTTCCGACTTCAGTCATAAAAAAAATCATAATAAAAAAGTCTTACAAAGAATGCCCCAAATTATCGTTTTAATTGAAAGTCTAGATATGTAAGTTGAATTTGGTCATATTGTATAAATACTGAAATCAAGTATTCGTAGCAATATTTGAGGTTAAAAAAAAATCGGAACTTTTGGCCCCGCTCTCCCCTAAATACCTATGAATGAATTATTATTTCTTAATACTTGCATTTATTCCGCAAAGGCTCTGGCACCAAGGCAAAAACATAAGTAATAATAATAAAACAAACATTTATTGCCTCGAAAAAATCGGTGGAAAGTGGGGAACGGAGCGTCTTCCCTCCCTAGCCTGCTGTTCTCTCTGCCTACCCTGCTGTATGTGGGTAGCAGGGTAGGCTTAAATTTTCTTGCGATAAACTCATCGTTTATCGTAAGAATACTTCAATTTAAATATTTAGTGATCACATACATTTATTATAAGCTCAATTCTATAAATATATACTTAATTAATGTATTTATGTCTAAAATATGCTCCCAGTGTAAATATTAAAATATTTTATTTTATACATATTAAATTATTAAAACCGAGTAATTTTACAAGAAAATTCAGGTTGATGACTACTTTACCAGCAATCATTTAGTATCTACTAATACTTAAAAATTCTTACAAAAAATGTATATGAAGCAAAAATATATTTGTTGAAGAATTCCAGATATCCTTATCATAATATTTTCTTCAGTAAAAAATTGGCTAGACTGTACGTAACAAAAAGAAAAGACTATCTTAAATACTGCATGACAAATGCTAAAGCGACATCTAGTTGAAGTTACAAGAACTAAGTTGAAAGTGATACCAGCGCTTGCGCAGTTAACATATTTAGAATTCTTAAACTCCAGCACGATGTGGCGCTAGCATTGCTTTATGTAATTCTTTTAATTTTATCAAATATTATTGCCATCCTAACACGTTATTATTTTTAATAGGATTTCTTATTTTAAAAATCTAACAATAGTAATTCCTATAAATAACAATAAAACGAATGTTCTATATTTGTTTAAAAAAAACTAAATTTAATTTGTTGAATTCAAATTAAATATTATGTTCCTACCTTTACTATTTACTACTTATTTTACTTTAGACAGTAAAGACATAGAATTTTATTAAAATTTAATATTTTTATATCATATTTTTATTGATTATCATCAGCATCATTATTATCAGTGCTCGTCCACTGGACGTTGACGTGTCTGGCTGGATATAGGCCTTTCCAATGACACGCCAATAAATAAATAAACTTAATCTTTCAGCCAGTTTTATATGAAGATTCGTATTAAAGTTTCACTTAGTTTTTTTTTTGTATTTATATTTTATAAAAATCTACATAATTATAGTAAGCTAGAAGAAGAGAGCTAGAATTTTTGAGGCTTGTACCAGATCGAAGAAATCGAAAATCGATCGAAGAAATATATAATTTCCTCGAGAGGAAATCGAACCAACAACCGTCGAATTTACAGTCACACGCTTGTGCCACGACGAATGCAAATCTTTTTTTATAATAAATAATTATAAATTGTTTTTTCATGTTATTTATTATTTGTGCTGCTCACAAAGAGATGTCGCCATGGAGTTTGTTCAACTTCAAAAACGTTCCAGCGCCATCTGCCAGAGAGTAGAATTCATAAATACATTTATTTCGACTTATGTCCAGTTACAGTAATATATTAATTGCCTATTATTTTTATATCTATATAAGCTATTTTATGAAGTACATATTAATAAATTTTTCTCCTAACAACGTTCATTCTGAAAATATTTTCAATTTCAATATATTTTGAGTTTGCCGTATAACTTGGGCTTCCAGATGATGGTGTTCTCTCAAGCACGAAAAAACTTTAAATATATCATCAGGATAACAATAATATTTGGTTTATTTTCAAATTTTTATATCGAAATCCTTGTAAAGAAATCTTTTACAGCTCACGTATTTCCGTTCAAAGAGTGAAAACACTGTTTTCTATTCAATTTTTCTCATTTCGTTTTGGGTGGTAGAACCCGACACCGCGAATTTTATTGTTAAAATAATAATAATCATTAAAGTACTGATTATTAAAGTAATTAAAGTGTAAATAATTACTTACATAATATACTCCTTTCCATAATAAATAATCTATAGGTAATTAACGGTGACATTCCTTCGTGGAATTTCGTTTATGGGTTGCCAGCTGTTTTCTTTACTTGTAAGTATTTATACTAATTTAATAAGAAAAATACATTAAAAAATTAATTATAATTAAATTATGATGCAAAGACACGTAAATAAGTATAATTAAGTTTTTTAAATTAAGAAGCTAAATGGTTATATTAGTTCAAGCTTATTGTATTTAAATAACGTTTATAATTTACTTTAGCAAATATGTGTTATTATTATCTATGTATTTTTAGTTCGTTTTAAGGGAACGATATTTTATTTACTTAATAAGTCCCTAAATAAAAACAGATTAAAAAAAATAATAATTAAATTTATAATATTTAATTATACTTATTTACGTGACTATGTATTATTTAGATTTATATTATATATTGCTATTTTAATAGGTTTATAGGTATTTTTGATTACAATTAGATAGTGATTGGAAAAAATGTCCATCGAAATTTAAATAAATAAAGTAAATTTATACATACAATTTAAAATGATAAACAAAAATATAAAAAATAGTATTAAAATGTTTAATTAAATTAAAATTTAAGTTATAACTTTTTGTACAAGTATGTTTTAACAATGTAAAATTAGATTGTACGCTTAGAAATCAGATAATTATCTAAAATATGCCTTTGGTATTTGTTTCGATTTCTGACAATATATTCCTATATAGTTCAATTAATTAATGATCTTTTTATTTTTTCCAGTTAAGCAAAACTACGTATCTCCAGAAGTTTAGGTTCAAGCTCCCCGTCGGGCTAAAAATGTTAACTGACTTCATGCTGAAAAATAAAAAAAAGTCTCTTATAATTTCTATATAAATAACAAAACAATATTTTAATTATTTTGCTTGGAATTTTATTTATAACTCCATATATTTTCATTAAAAGTAGAGTTTCGATTACAATATGAGATTTGCCCGATTATACCAATTAAATTTTTATAGTAATTTTAACATCAAAATTAATATAAATATCATTACTAAGGACAGTTTATGGGTTGTACCTACAAGATATACACAAATTAATATATACGCTCGTAAAAACGTATTTTTTTTTATATTTCAGGACAAATGTTTTGTTACTAAAAATTCTGGGGTGGGCACCAGACTATTTTGGGGTGGGCACAGACCACCCAGCCCCCCCTGCGCCCATGATATTACCTCATATATCATGCATTCTTCAGTGTTTTAAGATACCAGATACAACGGTTAAAACAACACGGCGGGCGTTTAGGTCAAAGTAATGAGGATTTTTTATACAAAATGTCCGAATTAAAAGTCCAAGCTCGTTCGGCGGTCACGATTTGTTTTTTACATTATAATAAAAAATCATACTGTCTTATTTGTGTAAACAACTAAATTTGCGTTATTTTTTTTGTTTGCTGTATCCCACATATAGCAGGGAGGCAGAGGCAAGCTAGAGTATTAAGAGCCTCCGTTCCTATTAAGACATTTACGTTGAATTTTAAGGCATTGTGTGTTAAGCCGTGCGATACTTCTTTATCAGAGGGAAAAAATGAAAATATTAAATATTTAATTCCTCCGAGTGGAGAATCGAACCTACAACCGTCGCGTTTACGGTCGTTGTGGCTCTGCTTGTATCTTTATATAACTATAGAAATACGAGTAACTAGATAGAAATTTTCTTTCGTTGCGTGCACCTATAAATTTAAGAAAAAATATTTATTTATTTAGTCGCCCCGTACAAGCTATTTCGTTAAAATAAAAAAAAACGAAATATTTTTACCAAAAGTTCCCAAGTGCTTTTTTCAGCTTCACGCTGTATCCCGCACAGAGGGAGCCTATTGTATAACACTTCACTCTCCACTCTCCGCCGAATGCCTATGTGTATATACATACAATATTTAATTTAATTGTACGAAACAAGGGAAGCCATTTAATAAGTACAAAATATGTTATAGAATAAGCTCACAGAGTAATAAAAAATGACCTGAGGGTAAATCGTGACGATGACATATCATTACGCAAAGGTGCGTCGTAAAATTAATTGAGTTACGTAAAATTGAACTTAAACACAACGAAATAAGAGTTATGTCAATGTTTTTTTTTATTTTGTCAAAAATTTCTGGGTTTTACGGAACTTTAAACTTTGTTACGTAAGTTTAAAGTTTGTTATGAACTTTTAAATTTTTCGGCTTGTAGGTGAAATATGGTGATAGGAATTAGAAACGTGACTTCATGTTTTATCTCGTCTCGTGTAATTTAGATTTATTATTTTTTTTTGGGTTTATGTGATTGTAGAAGTATATTTTTTTCTTTGCAAAATTTATATCAATTAAAAAATGTCGTCTAATATTAGTATTATTTACCTTAGATATGGTAAATATATAAATAAGGTTTTTATGGAAAAACAGCTGCTTATTTTTTTAAAACATTTTTTAAATTTTATTCATAAGGATGTGATGCTGTGAATTTTTAAATTAGAACTCTACAAATTTCAAAATTTACATTATCTGGCACAGTAATTAATTTAAAAATAAGCAACCGTATTTTAATTCTATTATTCATATTTCTTATTTCATGGATGATCTCCATTTTATATCTATTATATTAACAAGAATTAAAATTGATAGTTTTAAAAATAAACAAATGGACAAACGAAATACAAAACTTCTCTCCTCTCCAATAGTCAATCGCTTTACATTTTACACTCCCCTTTTGTACTCGGTCAATTTGACAATATGGGGTCCTGTTTTGAAAATATTTGGACCGGACCAGGCAATTCCATAAGTGGGCTCCCCCGAAAATGATTTCAATTGAATAATGCATCCTGTTTCTACCATTATCTTTAATGTCTGCCATTGGGGATAGGTTCCGAATGCCATATCTACTTTAAGTGCTTCGGCTTATGTGACAAACTTGCCACTTAGGGTTTTGAAATAATTTTTAATTTACAACTGCAAGAAAATTTGATATTTGATGTAGTTTTTTCTTCATTAATAAAATTTATTGATAATTCGCATTAGTTAGTGAAGAGAATGTGTGAGAATAGAAATGTGTGAGAATAGAATGAGTGAAGAGAATAGGCGCAGGTGCACAAGAGTGTGTCTTTAAACGCTTAGGTTGTATATTCGATTCTCACTCGGAGAAATAAAATATTTAATATTTTCATTTCGCAACTTAACTATGTAAAAACTATGACCACAGTATTAGGCGGAAAGTGGAGAACTGAGGTATGATCATGGAAATGGAATGTCTTAACTAGGTTCCGAGATTCCCTATAGCCTACCCTGCTATATGCGATACAGCGTAAACCAAAAAAAAACAAAATTATTCAAAAATATTTTATTTGCCAACCGAATTAAAAGCCTCCTTACCTTTCGGTTCATTTCATCATCCTAACCGGTGATCTTTGAAATCCTACCAAACAATCACCACAAAACCCTATCATATTTACGAAATACTTAATTACATATATAAAGCAATGTTCAACAAATAAACCATTCAATAGGTTTTTGCCCTCATTAAGAACGGATGTCGTCAGGACAATGCACCAGCCGGCATAAATCTATCGTGGTGTCACCGCGACTTCAAAAGGCACCGACTTCATGCGTCTCCCCCCCTTTCCTCCCCCCTTCCCCACTATTTAAGGGGATCCATATTTGCATATTAGAGAGCCGCATCGAATTGTGTCGATTGAGATGTTAAAGTCTTGTTTATTTTGTCTTCGTGTTCATGTGAGACGGTTTGTCAATATTTTTTGTGTTTTTTTTAGGTTTAAGGTAGGTATGTAAAATGGATGCCGACAATTTTGTATTTGGTTTCAATTTGTTCAATTGGTTTTTGATTATTTTGTTGTATGCGGCATGTTCTGCTATTCAACAGGCAATGTCTCCAGAATTCGGTGGAAAGTGAGAAATGGTGAGAGTTTTAGTGGGAACGGAATGTCTTAACACTAGGTTCCCAGAATCCCAAATTCTGGACTGAAGTTAAAAAAATTAAATAATATGAATAAAAATCTAAATAAATGATTATTTAATGAGTTAAATATAATGTTTCTAACTACGTTACGCAAAATAGTCTGTAAGATAGGCAATGCCGATAGGATCTACCTATGTACC
The DNA here is from genome assembly GCA_016802625.1 of Heliconius numata. Taxonomy (NCBI): domain Eukaryota; kingdom Metazoa; phylum Arthropoda; class Insecta; order Lepidoptera; family Nymphalidae; genus Heliconius; species Heliconius numata. The sequence goes on along the minus strand of JAEBDU010000108.1, from coordinate 161,558 downwards.
TTCATAACATACTAGTAAGATACATTCATCATCATCTATTTCCATTTCTTTAAATCTTAGAATTCTTGAAATTATATTTTTAGTATTAGAACCACTCTTCGTTGTGTCGTCACTTACAAATAATATTCTAAATACAATAGAAATCTATTTTACAACTACTAATTTTTTTTTTACTAAAAAAAAACACCTACAACTAGCCCTAAAATTGACTTAACTAAATAATATATTTCTTCCAAGTTACTAATAACGGTAGCCAAGCTGCGCGGGCGCATTCATCGGCCAACCTAATCCATTAATGCAAAAAAAAAACAGCACGCGATCCAAAATTAGTGTAAAAACTTTTTGGGGTGAGGTGTTTTTGTAATAAGAAATAATTAGTGGAAACACTGCGGTTGGGTTTGCTCATGTGAATTGTGGTTTTGGTACAATTAGGTGCCAGATGGTCCTCAACGGTGTCCAGAATTATACTTTAAGGTTTTTTACGCGTCTAATGTTTTTAGCTTCACGCTGTATCCCGCACACAGCATGGTAGGCAGAGGGATCCTGCTACTCCACTTTCTGCTGAGTTTTTGAGGCATTGCGTGTTGAGCTGCTGATCTTTGATATATTAAATATTTCACTTTCTCAAGTGGGAATCAAACCACCCACAACCTGTTGCTTTTACAGTCACAATTTGTGCCCTGCGACACGAATGGCCTCTTTTGTATTTGTCCACCTAGGATCAGGATCGTAAGTTGGTCACGTAAAAAGCATGAGGATCCTCGAAGGGCAAATATGAAGGTTGATGAGAGGAGACGAGGCAAAAGAGGTACGAGACCCTAGCGTTTGGCGCTCCGTTCTCTCTGACTACCCCTCTAGGGATGAAGCGTGAACTTAAGTTAAGTTGTAACCCTGTTCACTTACAATACTGAAATTGGTTCTGTAGGTCATACCATGTTGTCGTTTTTCCTTTTCCATTTCCACTCAGCTACTAAAAATATCACTTCTCATTTCTAAGGTGTTCAATAAACCGAAAGTAATTTTAATCGCATCACACGAAACCTAGCAAATGCTGTCTTTTATAGAATAGAGTACGCGTTGACCTTTTTACATTGAAACCTAACATGCTTAAATCTTCTAATTTATCTCTTAATATATGGGTCAGATAGCGCGTGGTATTGAAGAAATCGTGGGTTCAATCTCGGTAGGTTCGAGTGGTTTTTCTTCTGGCTCCACGCTGTATCCCTACTCGAGGGAATGAATTATTATTTCTTAATATTTAATTTCTTCATTTATTACTTTCTTAATATTTTCAATTTGAGTTTCGCAAGCACGTAATGTCTCGAAAAGGATTCGACGGAATGTCTTAATACTAAATTCCGACTTACCCTGCCTGTACGAGTATGAAGTTGATTTTTAAGTGAAATTAGTACTTTAACTGGATCTCTGTTTAACATGAATTTTGTTATTTAGTAATATTTTTTTATTTAGTAATTTTGTTATTTACTAATTTTGTTATTTACTAATATTTTTTTATTTAGTAATTTTGTTACTTAGTAATATTTTTTTTACAATCTCCTTCGTCTGTTCTCTATACGAATTGACATTAGCGAAGTGATCAGTGCTCAACTGGCCCGCCATACTGTGGCATAGTATTGGAACATCATAACCTAAGAACAGAACAGAACAGAAGTTATTCGATATACATAATTATCTACCCAGTAGTAATATCATACAATAGTTCCTCTTTAATCGAGGTCAAACACGACCCCATGTAAAAAATAAAGGGACAAAATTAAAAGGACTTCCTTCTCAAGACATAATAAAAATTAGCCTCGCATTGTCGTTGACGACAGTTGCAAATACAATAATAATTATTGGCCTTATAAAAAACTACCCCTATTTTGAAAATTAGTAGATTATTTTTGTATCTACGAGTTTGTATAACAAATGTCACATTCTGAGGTACCGTCTTTTGTTTTTCTTTTTACATGTTTTTTTTTTGTAATGGAGAATTAATTGAAATAAATTATTTTCATATAAAAGGATCGATCGACCTTCCATTGTTTGTCCCTTTTTTAGTATTGTTAGTGAAATTGTTTTAAAATTGGCATGTTTAATTTTTTTTCTTTTAGTTTAAGCTGGTTTGTATAGGAATAAATACCTATATACAACATAAGGTACTATTATACTATTAAAAGGCTGAAAGGCTTTCTTAAAAAAACTGAATTTTTATCTGTTCATTTTCCACATTAATATAGCAAATGATTATAATAGTATCTTAGGATTTTACTGCCCATATTTTACAATTATTTTTATCAAGAAATTTATACGTAAGTGTTCTAAAAAAATAACTAAATAATATAAAACATAATAACATATTAGGGTAGAACCCGCAACCATCGCGCTTGGTTAGTCTACGAGAAAACAATTAACTTCACGCTCTATCCCATACTTAGCAGAATAGACAGAGAAAACTTGAGAACCTAGTCTTAAAACCCTCCGTTCCCCACTTAATAAAAAAAACATAAGGTTTACTAAAAAAATAATACATAGTTAAAAATTAAAACAACACAGTCAAATGAGTTCCTACTTTCGCATCACGTTCCATATCGAGTGGTGGGGGTGGGGGGTTGCAATCAAGCGGACCGATCCTGATTGGGTTTGCGAACGAAATGTTTGCGTCGACTATTATCTCATACTTTGATGTAAATATACGGATGTGCTGTATCGACGGGTTGTGGGTTCGATTCCTATTTGAGGGAATGAAATATTTAATATTTTCGTTTTACTTACTCTGGTAATGAGGTAAGGTGGGAAATTTAGAACGGAAGTATCTTAACGGCAATAGTGTGTCTTAGCAATTGGTTCCCAGGGTCCCGTCTACATACCCCGCTTTGTGCGATATTTTAAATATATTTTTATAAATATTTTTTAAGCCTTATCTAGTAAAATATACCTTTTTAATATCTATGGTATAAAACCAGGGATTGTTAAAGACATTTGTTTCGTGATTTATTTAATAGATTGAGAATCTCCGTAACGCAAATAAAAACTAGTAAGTTAATTTCTCAGTTGAGGTTTTCTTAGAGGCCTAAAAATGGTAATAAAATATAAAATAACTTACATAGATAACGACGTAGCACAGGGTCTGGTGTCAGCGGTGAGTCCCACCAGCCAGGTAAAGTAAAAAACGGAAGTGACTTAACGAAAAAGGAGTGTCTTATCACTAAGATCTCTCTGTCTACCGAACCTGCAAAAAAATATATTAAAACATACTAATAGAAAATTTTTATAGAGACCCGACGCACAGCCAGTGTTCATTGATAACTTTATTTGGAACAATCAAAAAAAACCCACAGATTTACCTCCAATGAAACGAACGCTAACGAGTGTATCGGTAGACGTAATTCAGTTTGCGAAAATCAGGTTATTTAATAAAGCCTCAAATCAATTTCATCAGGCCAGCCGTGGTGCAGGGATACAAGCGTGTGATTGTAAATATAGGCTGTGAGTTCGATTTCCACTAAATGAAATATTTAATAGTTCCATTGTTATACTCTGGTGTTTGGTCGAGCTAAAGCGCGGTGTTGAGTTTCGCCAATCAACATCCAATGAGTTCAGATTACGGCAGAAAATGGGGATCGGAGTGTCTTAACACTAGATTGTGTCTATTTACTCTGCTATTTGGAGGATTCAGACTTAAAAAAATCAATTTCATCGTTTCGTAAACGTTGGAAAAATATCGCTGTTGATATTTACATAGAATTGGTATTTGTATGGGTGATGTAATATTTACATACAAATTTTGTTGATTAATTTTGTATGGAAAAAGTAAATTTTATACCATTTGGTTGGTTTGTTTATTGAATTACTTTTACTTTTTGTTGTTTTAGGTTCTATTGGAAGTTTTTTAAAAGCCTTATGTATGAATTGGGAAAATACTAATTAAACCTACTGTAAACAAGACAGGTTCGATTCCCACTTGACGAAATGACATACTTAGTTGGTATTTCTTCTTTCAACTCGCTTTAGCACCAAGGCAAAAGTCCGGCGATGAGTTTCGCCACTTGACACGCAATGCCTCCAGAATTCGGCGGAAAATTGTTAATGGAAGTGTCTTAATAGCAATGGAGTAACTTAAACCTAGGTTCCCAGGTTTCTTCTGCTTACCCCACTTAGTGACATTAGCATAAAGCTAAAAAACTAGGGTAACATAATTTTTCATAACATACCTACAAAAAATCGGCACCTGTAATTTAAATAATCTTTAACTTTAATACCCATCAATCAATAAATGCGTTTGTCGACTCAAAAGAAGAGAAGAACTCAAAATCTTTAGTACTTTTACATATTACAACCAGTAGCCTTAACAAATAAGTTCCCCACCCAATGTGACGATACAATGATCACGAAAGAATACCACTTCCTCCCTAATCACAATTACGCTAATGATACGAAGAAGTCGATGATGATATTTTGGAGATCCCCAGTCAAAATAATGAGAAGAATAAAAATTATGTTTTTTTAAATAATATTTTCTTTTTCAGGCGGTGATGCTCAAAAATTCGGCGAAACTGGAGAGCGGAGTGTCTTATCAGACACCCTCTGCTAATCCTGGAATATGCGGGATACAGCGTGAAGCTGAAAAAATTAGTATTAAAAAATAGTACCTAATGACTGACCCATTTATATATTACGAGGCTCCTTGTGAAAATTGAATTAATTGAAGAATTATTGGTCCTGAATGTGCTTCTTAATGAACAATTGGGCTTGTCTCGTTCTTTTTAATTTTATTAGGAAGCTACCGAGCTTACCCTTTAATTTAATACCCATATTGTTATATTAGATTTTTTATTCACTAAGTAGGTACAAAAGTCTCGGTACAAAAGCCTAGGTACAAAATCTAAAAACATTTGGTCTGCTAAAACGAATCTAACGATACCTCAATAATGTTAATCCCTTCAGCGGTTCAGGAGATATGAGGTAACAAACAATATTACATACATACAGAATACGCGTGAAACACATAACCCTTCCTTTGCTATCGGGTAAAAAGATATAATTCAATTTTTTTTCAGAAACCTTTAAATATCAAGTTATTCTTCCACTTGTCATCTCGTCAACCAATTTTATAAATCATAGTTAACAATAAATCGGAGTCGTTCTGAAAATCAACACGAACAAAACTTAAACTTCTTTACAATTTTTTTCACTCTAATTATATTATATAGGGTCTCGTAAAACCAGGGCAACCGCAAGTACGGGCGACAGGTTGCAGACGGTAGCTTCTACACATTAATTCTACTTAAATCTGCAATTAATGTAAATAATTTGTAAAAAATATTAAAACACTTATTGTATTGAAAACAAGATTGATTTTCCAAAGATAATTGTTTTGTTAAACGCAAATATATTTTGGTTGTTTTTCTTAAGTGCGGTTGCAAATCATCGGTTAAAAGTTAAAGTGACTTATACTTAATAGTTGTTAAGAAATATATAGCGGGAGTTTTTCCACTACAGTCGACTTATTATTTAATTTTTTTGAACTAATGCGAGATAGTACGTGATTTTGAACAAATATAATGCAAAATCTATTTATATAATTCATATATTAGATTATAATTATTATATTATCATTATTTCATTAAGCCTTCGTAGCGTAGGAGCACAAACGTGCGACTGTAAACCAACGGATGTGGGTTCCGTTCGAAGTCGGTTACTCAAGCCTGCAGAGTTCAGGGAAAAATGGTGAAGGGAAGTATCTTAATGGGAACGGAATGTCCTAACACTAGGTTCCCAGGTTCCCTCTGCTTACCCTGCTTTACATGGAAACCTAAAAGAGACTATAAAAAACAAATCCAAGCGGTCAAGCACACCAGTTAACCCAATGCAGTAGAAGCTGTACGTAATAAACTTTAGTGGAGCGCTTTACGGCCAATGAACGATATTAATATACTTGATAATACACGTATGCCATAACTATTGAAAATTAGCATGTTTGTCTATTTATGGATATCATATCTTGTGTTATTATAGATAGGCAGAGGGAACCTAGTGTTAAAGCACTCTGCTCCCTATTTTCCGCTGAATTCCGAAGGTATAGCGTTTTGGGCGGAACTCAACGCAGCGGTTTTATCTCGACACCAGAGCGACAAAATGAAAATATTAAATATATGATTTCAGGACAATTTTTTTGTAAGTAAATTTTTGACATGAATATTTTGAGGGCATGGTCCAACAGCTTCTTTCCTAGATTAGAGCATGAGCTAAAAGCGTCTTGTCGTGATTTCTTTCCTGTTTTTTAAGCTTCACCATGTATCCCATATATAGCAGTGTAGGCAGAGAAAACCTAGTGTTAGGATTCTGTTCTCTCTTCCGTTCTCATTGTGTACTGAGAAGTGACGCTTAACGCCGCGCTTTTTACTGTTACCAACGAAGAAATGAAAATATTAAGTTCATCGAACTCACGATCTCACACTCTCTCTCTCTGTGCCCCTGCGTCATAACTGGCCCCAGGCTAGCCTTACATCTCTATCGTTTCTATGTACCCCACTTTGAAGAAACAGGTAAACCCATAGGTAAAAGCTAGTAGTGAATTTAATGGATGTAAAATATACTTGCCATCATATGAAAAATGTTTCCTACATGCACGCGATCCTCAAGAAAACATTGAGTTTATAATGTCTTTGGTATAATATTATTTTAAATTAATATGTTTTATATGTTTATTTATTGTTCTATTTATTTTGCTAGCAAATTAAGATATTCCATACTTTAAAATTTTTTTATATGTTTTTACAATAATATTCATTAAGGTGACGTCGAAGTGGTGTAGAGGAACAAGAATCTGATGGTTAAGATACCTCCTCAGGTATCTTAATAGAACAGAGTGTCTTTAATATATGAATGAAAACGGCATCTCAATATCAATCTCAGACTTGAGAGCGAATTATAAAGACGGGCCTAGGATTTCAGGTTCCCTTTGCTTAGCATACTATGTGGGATATAACGTGAAGCAGAAAAAATAGCTACAATTCTTTCTTCTGTAGACGAATATAAAGCTATTTTTTAAAGGAATTGTCATTTATTTTTTTAATATTACTCTACATCTATTTGGTTACTTTTGTCAAAACAAAGTCTTCTACTCTTAATCTATATATATACAATCGAAAGGTCACTCACTCATCACGAAATCTCAGAAACTACAAGTGCTAGGAATCTCAAATTTTGCATAGGAGTTACTTATAGGACGTAGGTGCTCGCTAAGACGGGAATTTGCAATATTTGATTTCTAAGGGGTTGTTTTTGGGGTCGAAAGTTTGTATGAAACTTCGTTACTACAAATGCTAGGAGTCTCAAATTTTGCATAGACGTCACTAGAACGTAGTCATGGAGACAGAAATTAATAATAACATAGTTCACGCGGGTGAAACCGCGAGCGGGCCGCTAGTGGAATTATAAAAAAATACAATTTTCAAAATAATTTCCAGCATTTGAAACATTAATTAGCAATATAAGTACTTATTTATTTTAATTTCTTTGTAGTGCAATAGGTACTCGTAGCAACGGACAGACAACATCAAATAGATTTTTATTTGTTCAGTGCTTAAAATTTTCAATTACGTCGTTTTGACCACGCTAATGAAGTCGAGAACGCGCAAGTATTTAATTCAGTGGTCGAGGCTTTAATAAATATTTTTTGTTTTTTTAGCTTCACGCTGTATCCCGCACGAATCCCGGAAATCTAGGAACATAGTGTTAAGACCCTCCGACCCCACTTTCCGTTGGAGGCCTTGGGTGTTGAGTGGCGAAAGAACTCTACGCTTTACCAGGAGAAAATGAATATTAAAATCAAATCAGCTTCTTACTGTATACTGCACGCAGTAGAGTACAGAGGGAACCTAATGTCAAGATAGTATGTTCCCCATTTCCCGCCAAATTCTAAAGGCCTTGAGGTGTAGAGTGGTAGAGCGGAACTCAACGACACCCTTTTCCTTGCTACCAGAGCTAGGAAATAAAAATATTATTTTATTCATTTAATTTCCTAGAGCGGGAATTGAATCCACAACCTGTCGCCTTTACAGTTGCACGCTAGTGCCCATGCACCACGACTGGCCTTATTATTTTTTGCTTGATACCAATTGATCAAAGGCGCTTATTAGATTAACAGTTACATTCAATCAAAATAAATTCAACAGTTTTAACGTTTATGGTATAAGAGATTAAAATAGTTATATATGGACATGTATAATTGATGAATCTATGAAATTTAAGCGAACGTAAAATGTAATTATTTTTAACCGACTTTTAAAAGAAGGAGGTGCTCAATTTGGATGGTATATTTTTTATTTTTTTTTGGTTACGTCGAGATTCCTGTACCGATTTACATGATTCTTTATTTGTTTAATGCGAAATAATTTCTATTTGATCCCTTAAAAGTTTAATTTAGTTGGGCTTAGTATTTTTTATTTTATGAGCGTTTTTGTCAATTGTTTTTTAGATGTTTCCTATTAGGTTGATTTCATTTATTAACCGTTTCTCTACCAAATCGGTCTTAGGCTGTCTGTAGGTATATTTGATATCACCTTTCGTAGGCCTACCCTACTACTTACAATAATTTCTAATTATTATCTGTAATACCCTACGACTTGCCTCAAATTTTTCGATTAAGAGTTTTATTAACAAAGTTTTTTACTATTTACGGTTAATTCATGCACTGTTTAAAAATTTTATAAAGTATATTTATTATAAAAAATATATTGAAAATGAATAGCAATGAAGAAACGAAATGTCGTATAAGTATCTATAAAATAAGCATAATATAGTGAAACCAAAATTCCGATTTACGTAAGAAAGTGGTACTTGTCTTTACAACAATTGTCCATCACAAATTTCCAGTTTTCCAATGCTGAAGCCATAATTATTGGGAAATAAACTCCTCCCTCCTCCCATTTCGAAACTTGTTCTGATAAGCAAAAACAACTGTGACCGTTCCAAGAACCTTTAGAGAGTAATGGGCGGGTGTGATTTGCGGTTGTGAACTTTACCGATCATGTATGCTTTATATATATATACAGGGTGGAAGAGGCAGCGCTTCTTTTACTGAAACTGCATATAGGGTAAAATATTTCAAACTCAGAATAAAAAAAAATAATCAACGTACCTCAACGGTTTGGACGTAGGATTTTTTTTTCATTTCACGATTTTTATCCATACCTGTATTTCGTGTCACGCACACATACGTATGCGACGTTGCCGCTTTGACAGGTAAGTGTGTGCGTGCCTATGTTATACTTTACAAATGGTGTTTTATTTTAAAACGATAATTTTATTATTTATTTTGTTTGAAAAAAAACTTTTTCATTTTTGAGAATTATTTTTTTTCCGAATTATATTAGGCTTTTATAGAGTAGTTAAAACTGTGGTTTCATTTAAAGTGGCGCTGACAATTCCACCCTGTATATGTTTTGTAATAAAAACTATTTTGGTAGTATTGATTTTGTATATAGCAGGGTAGGCAGAGAGAACCTAGAGTTAAGGCACTCTGTACCTCATTTTGTGTTGCAGAACTCAACGCCGCGCTTTACTTCGACACCAGAGCGAAGAAATGGAAATATAAACGTAAATAAATATTTCACTTCCTCGAGTGGGAATCGAACCCACAACCCGCTGCCAAATATACCTGTATATAAGTATATTTTTTTAAAATGAGAAAATCCGAATTGCAATAATGGAGGACGTCTCAACATTAATGGTCATTGAATTAACACATATTAGCAAGAAATCGGTAGGACAACATTTTTTTTATGTGTTGTGAGGGCATTTTTCCAAATACATGATATTTTACGATCGTAAAAGAATCTGTTAATGTTACCTAAAGTTTTAATTATAGATAATGACACTAATTGCGTTTGCAAGAATTTTCACGAGACATATGCGTGTGGTAGGCCCGTACTATTTTTTCAACCGTCGACAGTTTCGAAAAAGTTTTCGTTTCGTTTTAATTATTATTTACATCGAGACAAGCTTTCGAGTATCGTAAATAAGTATTATTAATTATAAAGTGGTAGGTATACGTGTATTGATACGGATATTGCTAACGACCCAAACGCGGCTTCGCCCGCATAAACTGATTGCTGTTTAAAAATAGAATATACAAAATCTTTACATAAATTGTAGCCTATGACTGTAAATTTTCATTCCAACCCTTGTTTTTTTTCAGTTTTAATTTTTTTCGTGAAAGTCGAACAAACATCCATTTTCACAAACTTTCACATTTAATGTATTACTAGGATAGGAAGAGTAGGGTGAAATATCTATATATTTGTTTTATTTGTCTAGTCTAGTGTACTAATAGTAGGGCCCAGCCATAAGTAGGTATGTGTATTTATAATTTTACACTAATGTTAAATAAAAACATGACATATTTCTGATATATTTTCTCACGTGCTTAAACGAAACGACACCATATAATTAAACAAATGAGGCCAGTCGTGGCTGTGGCACAAACGTATGACTGTAACCGCTATAGGTTATGGGTTCAATTCCCACTGGAGTAAATGAAGTACGCTCTGGTAACCACTCAACGCACCATGCCCACCGAACTCGGTGGAAACCGAGAAACTGTAATTGTTTACGAGTAGTATGTTTGTCTTTGTGTATATTATAAGTCCTCATTTCGTGCCAAATTTTATAACTAGGTTTTGATTAAGCGTGGAATTTCATACAACATTTAAAAAATCGATGCTTAATTACTCGTATCTGTAGAAGCTTAATTTTTTCTGTGCTTCAAGGGATCATAGTCCTGAAACCTTCAGTCCTGGTATTAAGTTCACCTCCATACCTCCACGCGATCTCGAGATAAATGGTCTTGACAAACAGTTACCACAGAAATCCTATAGGTAATTATCTGATCCTTGAAAAAATCCTTGAAAATCCATCCATTCCACTCCCACAAAACAAAAGTGACAAAATGCTGTCAATAATTAACAAAGACATGGAACTGCTATTATTGTAACAAGTAGCAATCTACTCGAGGCACTCCCATGAATAAGCAAAACTCATTAACACTACCTCCCCCACCTCAAGACCAACTAGAATACCTTCTAGGTAGGGGAATGTATAACAATAAAATATGAATTCAGCTAAACGGATGTCACTGGATATCGCTGGAATATGACCCAAGTGCTGTATTAAAAATATCATGAAAAGTTTTAAGAGTTGAATTTTTTTTTATATTCGTATGTGTTTTAAATTATTGAATTTTATTGTGCAAGAGTGGTAAATGGAGCTGTTTTGAATTTCATTAAAATTATCCCTCCTTAGTAAATCGACTAAGTTAGAGGTAATTTCATAAATATTAGTTTCATTAGTTGTATAGATACAGTATAACATTTCATTTAGCTACATATTGTATCCCACATATATATGGGTAGACAGAGGGTACCTGGTGGTAAGACACTCCTTTCTCCACTTTTCACCCAATTTTCATGATAACGCCGTGCCGTATATTAAAATATATAAAGAAAAATAGTTTAATTTTCATGTAAACAATTTATTTGGACAAAAAAAATTAAAATAATGTAACATACATATATAAATTATTACAATATAGCTTTTACCTTCATCACTCGATGATATAACACCAAAGAATTTTTTTAAATGAGCATAATAATATTTAAAAAAATTTACATCATGTTAAAGTTCGATAATGACTACTTTAGCCTTACTCCCAGAAATTTTACAAATACCAAAAAAAAACAACAATAACACTAACTATATAATATTTATTAAAAAAATAAATACTAATTATTTAGTATTTCTGTGTACCTATATTTATGTACCTACTTCGATAACATCCTGAAAAAAAAAAACACCCGACAACCATACAAAATGGCGCCCTGTCAGTTTAGTTGGCGCCAAATTAAACCGCGCGTGTATCATATCGCGCTTTGATCTCAACTTGCAGGAGTGTTTGCTGAAACCCATCTCACTGTTTTTCCACGTTGAAAAGATTTCTTTGAATGGCTGGCGTCCATGTCTGTCTATTTCAATAGAAGATTTATATCGGCAGGGCCAACTATAGCGTGGCAATTTGTGGATAGTAGATACTGTGATAACCTTTGTGTACTGAAGATGTGGAAATGGCGGTGAATGCTGCTTGCTGGTGAGTGCTTGCTTTTTTATTTGTAGCTTCACGCTGTATCCCGCACATAGCTGGATAGGCTGAGGGAATCTGGGAACCTAGTGTTGGGAGACTCCGTTCCGATTATAATATTTCCGTTTAGCACTTATGTATCTGTAAATCAATATAAGCAGATATTTTTTAATACATTTTCTGTATTTAGTATGTAAACTAGAAATAAATTATATTTCAACGATCACTTTCACAGGCCAGTCGAGGTGCAGGGGCACAAGCGTGATGATGTAAACGCGGGAAGTTGTGGGTTTGATTCCCACTCGAGGAAATGTAAAATAATATTTTAATGTTTCCCGCTCTGGTAACGAGGGAAATCGATGCGCTGAGTTCGTCACTCTAGAATCCGATGAAAAGTATAGGACGGAAGTATATTAGTGGAAACGGAGTGTTTTAACACTAGGTTCCCAGGTTCCCGCCTGCTATGTGAGGAATACAGTCAGAAACGGTTATATCACATTTTAAAAACATAAACTGCAAGAATAATTTCTCTAAAGTGCTTTTATTTCAAGTTTTACGACGCTAACATTATTGATATTAAATTTTCACAGGCCTCTAGGGATTACAATTTTCATTATACTGTATTGTAGACTAACACGATATCTCTATCGTTTAAAAGATAATAAATAAGAATATCTAAAAAAATATATGTATTTATTTAAATTAAAGCTTATATATAGCTCATTAATTTATTTTAATTATTATTCATTGTTTCAATTATTTTCTGTTTTTCTTATGCGATATGATCATTTTAATTAATTTTAAAAAGGTTATAATTAATATACAGGTGTTTTATTGTATAAACAAGTAAAGTTATGCAAAATTACAAAGTTACATTTAACAAAGAAAAAAAAGTAAAATGTATATTTAAACATCTTTTTATCTGTCCGTCTAAGAATTTATTAATTGGATTATAATTATAGGGACTATGTCTTTATATGTTAATATAAATAATTTATACATGAATAACAGGTGATTATTATTAGGTGATAGTACTAAATATAGTATGAGTATGAGATGAATAATTATCCATTGCGTATATGGAAATAAACAGTTATGTTATAGGTATTAATAAATTTGAAGCATATAACTGTGAATGTGACAGGCTGTGGGTTCAATTCTCATACGAGGTTATTATGTTCCCTTTGCCTATCCTGCTTTGATGCGGGATACAGCGTGAAGTTAAAAAAAACATTTTTTCATTGCATGTTAGTTGCGGAAATTGAAAATATTTGAAACGTGGATTATTATTATTAAATTGAAAATATAGTTTATTTATTTTTTTAAATATGATAGCATTTTGAACAAATTTGCTTATAATAGACATAATATATCCCGCATCTAAGCAGGTTAAGCAAAGGGAACATCAGAACCTAGTGTGGGAATCGAACCCACAGCCTGTCGCTTTCACAGCCACATGCTTGTGCTCCTAAACTGACTTCTCAAAAAATAATTAACAAAACTTTCATAATAAGATTAAATTTCAAAAAATATTATTATCATTATCAATACAAGAGAGAGATTGAGAACAAAGAGAAAATTATATTAAATCACCACTTAACAGAGACTTTCACAGAGAACCACCAAGTAATCCGATATACCAGCATATGAATTATTACCCATAGCCATACATAGATTGATGGACGTCAATCTCAATAATGATATACTAATGCGAATGAAGCATTCTCTATCACTGAATATCTTATTAGATATTCAATTAATAGTGGAGAATTATAGTAAAATAATTTACGAGGCCAGTCGCAGCATAGGGGGTCGTGGGTTCGAACTTACAATAAAAATACCATTTTTACCATTTTTCAGATTTACTAAATTTACTAAATACGGCATTAAGTAGTAAGGTTTTATCATGAAAAGTGGGTGAAATGGAGAATGGAATGTCTTACCACCAGGTTCCTTATGTCTACCCTGATATATGTGGGATGTATAATATATAGTATAATTTATAGATATTTCACAGAAAATAATCTAAATTATAAACTAACATATATTTGTAGTTAATTTCCTACAAAATGAGTGCATATACCTGCAAATTGATGCTCAACTTTTATAAGTTATACTTCCAGTTGATCTACAATCCTAAAATTGGCACGACAGCCTCGATAGGCGAGTCCGACTCAAATTTAACCAGTCTTTTTAATATTAAAAATAAATTTTGATCATTCAAATAATATATTCGAATAAATATCAACTCGTAAACCATTTCTTATAGCCCAAGATCTCAGAGCTGCCAGACCTACGTCATTGTAGCACACCTGAAATTTTGAGGACTATTAGTCTAATATGTAGTTAAGACATTATGCCTACTCACTAACCTGAAAGAGGGTAGCGTAAAATAACGGTATATAAAATATATTTTTTTAACATCATTCTTAAAAATATATTTAAAAAGGAGCTTTTTTACTTTAACGTAACTGGATGTATACCTTAAGTTGGCGCTATCTCCAAAAGGTCCCCACTTTCAAGTTAGAAAGTATGCATATAGTCTTAACTATATATTAGACTATTAATCCTCAAAATTTCAGCTTTGCTAAAATGACGTAGGTCTGGGGCAGTGGCGTAGCTAGGGTATTTGCTGCCCGGTGCGGCTCGGGGGACTTGATGCCCCTTTCCTGTTGATGAGTTCTAAAAAAAAAAAAAAAACTTATCATCAACTTTAATCCCTCTTTTCTCTTGATGAGTTCTATAAAAAAACAAAGTGATCGTCAATGTTGACTTCTAAAAAAAAAAAAAAACGTAATCATCGACGTTAAGTTCTAAAAAAAACAAAGTGATCGTTTGATGCCCCTTTCCTTTTTGATGCCCGGTGCGGCTTAAAGGACTTGATGCCCTTTAAAATGGTATAAAGTCTAAAAAACAAAGAAAAACACACTAATCGTCGACTTTGATGCCCTTTTCCTGTTGATGCCCGGTGCGACCGCACCGCTCGCACCCCCCTAGCTACGCCACTGGTCTGGGGGCCCTGGGATCTCGGTCTATTAATAAGCATTACAACTCACAATATCAAGGCAGGAAGACCATGCCGCTTCAAATTCAAAATACAATAAATTTCAACGCCAAATCAAGCTTGCAATTTAGAGAATCCAACATAATAATCTCTAAAGCGGCATGGTGACAACCGAAACGGAAGTGACGTTGCGTTGCGCGCGCGCTTCCTGCCGCGTGGCAAAATGGCGTCTGCGGACTTCCGGTGATGCCAAGGGTGATCTCTCCTATAAATTATTGTTGGGGATGCTCTTTGTTTGCAGAGTCATTGCTAAGAGTATTTTCGAGGAAATGATAATTCTATTAGGTTAGTCGACGAGGAAGGGGTTCGAATATTTTTTTTTCATTTTAAGTTGTATGGAAACCTAATGCTAAGACACTCCGCTCCCCGTATAGAAAAGAAAGAAGAAAATTTGTCTTGATAGAAACGATTCGTTTCCCATTTTCCGCCGATTTCTAGATGCATTGCGTGTTTATTAGCATAATTCCAATGGTTTTGCCTCGTAACCACAAAGAGTTTCATTTACTTGAGTGGGAATCGAACCCACAACCTGTAGCGTTAACAGTTACAACTGAACAAATACAAAAGTTATATTAACAATATAATTTATTAAAATAGACTATACTTCTGTTACAGGGTTAATTTTATATATAAAGTGGGTAGTTGTTTTTTTTGGCAAGCGAAGCATTGAGAACACTGCATACCTAATGCGCGTCACAAACTTTTTGTATGATTTGCTACGATCGTTGGCAAGCTGCCGACGTATCGGGAACAACTGGCATTTGAAGTCTCCTTCGTTTTAAAATATTTTATTTTTATATGTAAATATTATATATAGGGGCACAAGAGTATGACTAAGACGAGTATGACTGAAGTGAATCGAACCCACAACTGTCATAGTATGACATACGCAATGCCTCGAGAATTCGGTGGAAAGTGGGGAACGGAATGCCTTAACAGTAGATTCCCTCTGACTAGCCTGCTTTATGCGGGATAAGGCATGAAAAAAATAAACGTAATTTGCAGCAAATTTTTAATTTTACTTATTTTTGTCAATATACCTATACAAAAACGTTATTAAGACGGACTAACCGATAGACAAAAATGCTTACAATCTTCTAACATTTTTTTAGTTGTACACTTTAGGTTAGGTACGTACAGGATATTATAGGGTAGATAAGGGAACCTAGTGTTTAGATATTCCACACTTGACTTTTCGCCTAATTTTTAGGGTTCCGTACTTATTAGGAAAAAAAAAGCGGCGTAATGGAAATACTTCATTCCTGTGAGAGGGAATCGAAACCACAACCTACGCGTTTACAGTAAAACTGTCCTAACATAAAAAACTGAAAATTTAAATAATATAATACCTTCATATTAATATGTAAAGTTACATTTTATTTACAAAGTATAAATATTAATGTGTTAACATGTACTCATTACAATGGGACAGTTGTTTTACATAAATTAACCTTATTTAGAAACTATACGAAGCTACGAAGAAAATATTTTTTTGCATATTTATGTTTTACCCTACATTTACCTAAGCATTTACTGGAATATTTAATATAAACTTTTATTAACAATCCCTAGGCACTGTTCATTAGAGCGTATTAAAAAAAAGTTTATATGAACATAATTCATTCCTATAACGTAATTACAAGTCCAAGTTAACACGTTTCCAAGAAAAATTACCTTAGATGGAGTCAGTTCAATGAAAAGAAGAAACATATTGTGGATTCTATAAAATATTCATGAAGCAATAATCATCACCCGCTGTTGGTTATTTAAGGAGAAATATGAAATTCCTGGTATTAATTTAGTTCACAAATTCGAATACAATGTAAAGTAGATTCGAATACAAAGTAGAACCAAACTAGTCTAGTACAGTTGCAACATTTCTTTGCAAATGGTTGCTTATTGTTACTTTTATTATGAAAATAATTATATAATAATTAAGTCAGCATCACACTGTATACAGCGGAGAAGACACTCCCTTCTCCACTTTCTACCGAATTTTCTAGACAATGCGTATTGAATGGCGGGACTCAATGTCACGCTTTTCCTTGTTACTATTATTACAAGAGTAATAATACAGTTCCTCGAGTGGAAATCGAACTCATAACCGTTGCGTTTACAGTCACAAGCCTGCACCACGAGGGCCTCTCAATCCACATTAACATAAAAAATTAGAACTATAATAAAAAATAAAAAATAAAAATTAAATCAGCTTCACGCTGTATCCCGCACACAGCATTGTAAGCAAAGGGAACCTAGTGTTAAGAAACTCCGTTCTCCACTTCCCGCCGAATTCTGGAGGCATTGCGTATTGATTGGCTGAAATCAACGCCGCGCTTTGCCTCGATACCAGAGCGAAGAAATGGAAATATAAGCGTAAATAAATATTTCACTTCCTCGAGTGGGGATCGAACCCACAACCGTCGCGATACACCCTTGTACCGCTGCGCTATGACTATAATAAAATATTAATAAATTATTAACATAATTCCAATCCAACCAGGTGGACCGACGACCTCAAGAAGACAGCGGGAACCCGCTGGATTCAAAGAGCGCAGGACCGGACAGAGTGGCGAGCATTGGGGGAGGCCTATGTCCAGCTGTGGACTGATGGATGAATGGATTAACATAATATAGTGTAACGCTAACCTTTCAGCATATATTATTACTAAAGCATTATAACGCCATATAGAGTGTAAAGAAATTAGTTCCGTGCGAGAGAACAGTATGCAAGTAGCTAATTTATCGCTAGAAAAACAATAGCAAATTGTTCCTAATTGTGCTATAATATCACTTAATGGATTTTGTTAGCGTTAACTCGTTGATAATTATAGCTTTCGTCTAATTTTATTGAGTGGTTCTCAAAGTTTTTTATGGTTTGTGGTGGTATGTAATTGTTTTTTAATTTTTTTTTAGCTATTGCAGTATGATAGGTAGATGGAACCTGGGAGCTATGGAGAGTGGTGAGACTTCCATTTCGGTTCCATTAATATTTTCGTTTCTCACTCTCCGCGGAATTCTTGAGGCAATGCGTGTTGAACGGTGATTTTTTACTTTTAATTCGTTATAATTTTTCTTTATCAACTTTGTTTTAACGTAACAGTATTTGGCTGTAAAAGTCATACCTGAAGGTTTATCGTCACTTAATTATTATGTATAACTTAGTTTTTTGTAACTTCATTGGTACGGTAAGATAATTTGCTAAATAGCTAACTAATGACATCTTTAAGAAATAAGCAGAGAACGAAGATACAACCATTTATCGCCTATGAGATTATTTCTTACATTCTAGTCTTATTCTAATTAATAATTTCAAAAGATTATATATTTTATTTTTATTCTTATTAATAATTTCAAACGATCATTTATTGTCAATAATTTTTAAAATTAAAGCTATTATTAAAACTGAGCACTAAAGTTTGAGATTCATAATGAATAAAGAAAATAATAAGTTGTTAAATGCAAAAATGCATATAAAATAATGTGTTAATTCTAAAATTATGCAAATTAAAAAAGAAATCTCATGCAAATATAGTAATGTATGTAAGTAGCTGATTATAATATGTATTGTGACGCTATGAAACAGCTGTAGGTATATGTGAAACATATAGTGAAAAGAGTTTTTAAGAGAGAGATTTTTAAAATTAATAACTAATTTTTATAGAGTATTTCAGACACTAAATTAAAAAAATTAAATTAAATCAGCTTCACGTTGTATCCCGCACACAGCAGGGTAGGCAGAGAGAACCTAGTGTTAAGACACTCCGTTCCTCACTTTCCGCCGAATTGTGTATTTAGTGGCGAAATTCAACGCCCCTCTATGCGTTCATTCATTTCACTTCCTCGAGTGGGGATCGAACCCACAACCGTCGCGTTACACTCACAGCCCTGTGCCACTGGGCCACGACGGCCTCAATCAACAACAAACATATCAATAATCCACTAACTAACAATACTCACACACAAATAAAAACCAAAAAAAACTTGAAGTATTCAATTGCCGCAACGTTCGCTCGTCTCGCACACACAAATTAGACGACAAAGAGCGGAGAGAAAAAGGACATCCTGATTACCATAATTAAAAACCACTAAACTGATTTATGCCTCTCGAGGCCCCCATCACTTAAACCTTTCTATATATTTAATTGGAAGGATCTTTTAAGTCCAATATCCTTTTATTTTGATGATGAATCCCAGCCGGAAATACGTCGTTGTCTCAAAAGGCTGTTTTTAGGCTCGGTTGCACGGTGGTTCAAAGGGCTATATGATATGACATATTTTATTGCTTCCAAGGTATAGGCAAATTAGGCGGATATATCAATCTCTTTGGGTTTGGTTTTTTTTGGGGTTATCGTGAGATTCTTTGGTGTACCGCTTCGATGAATAGTTAATATGGATTTGTTTTATTTTAAATATAATTTTGCAATCGGATGTGCGTGTCAGTTTTTTGGGAAATTTGGTCTTTCGATTTGTTGGGGTTTTTTTATTATTGGTATTGTCTGTCTGTGGTTTCATGACGTTAAAAATAAATTAAAATGATGTATTGTTTCCTGTAAAATGTTTCCCTTTATATTGTGAAGAGCTTCACGCTGTATTACTGAACCTGGTAACCTAGTATTAAGACACTTCCGTTCCCCTGGTGGAACTGAACGCTGCGTTTTATCTAGTTACTGAAACGAGAAAACGGAAATTTAAATAGTCCATTTCTTAGAGTAGGAATCGAACCCACCACCTGTAACACGACCTAACCCGACCACATATAAAAGATACGTGCAAAATCTAAACAAACACTCCAATATATCCATAACAAATAGAAACACAATCATTTAGCCCGCATTGACCGTCTAATAAACATCTTAAGTAACGCGCAAACAAGCTCCCAGCCAGCTAGGGTTGCCCCATGTTTACAAACGAAACATATCTGTTGGCTCAGTTGATTGCCGATCGAAACTTTGGAACTGACCACTCGGAATCGGATTACCGGTTCGTTACTTCGTTACGTAGATTTTTGATGTTTGTCTGACCGCTAACAATGCAAACACACAGTTCGGGGTATCCGATGTTTGTACAACCCTGACGTAGTTTTGTTTACGCTGCAATTTGTAGCAACTTTTAATTACGGAGTTTGTGGTGGGTTGTGGGTTTTATATGTGATTATTTTTGAGGTTGTTACATTGGGAAGATCGAAGTTCTAGATTTTAGTTATTTAGGTAGAGAGAGGTCTAACCACCGAGGACGCAAAAGACCGTGCAAAGTGAAGTGGGTTGAGTAGGAGGGCAGACCCTGGCAATAGCCGGGATTAATGCCAGGAGGAAGAAGAAGAAGAGAGGTAGGGAGAGACCTCGGTTGACATTCGACACAGTATCAAAGATATTGGAGGAAGGTCACGTAAAAAGCATGAGGACCCTTCGGAATGGTCGAGGCGAAAGAGGTATGTAGAGGCCGTAGCGTTTGGCGTTCTATTCTCTCTGACTACCCCGCTAGGGATGCGTGAAGCTGTGTTGTGTTACTGTTGAAGTGTAAGTTAAATTTTAAGTCGTCGTGGCACAGGGGTTTAAGCACGACGGTTGTGGTTTCGATTCCTATTAGGGGGAATGAAATATTTAATATTTTCATTTCCTCGCACTTACGTAACAAGGCAAACACGTGGCCTTGAGTTTTGCTGCGCAATGCCTCGAGAATTCGATAGATAATGGGGAACGGAAGTGTTTTAATAGATACAGAGTGTTTTAAACGTTACCACTAGGGTCACAGGTTCCCTCATCGTCGCCTACCACAGCGTGAAATTTTAAAAAAATACTTTAGGGTCCAAAACGTGAAAAAATTGCTTTAATATACCTATATTCGTACAATATTTTCTTATATCTATGTCATTTTCAACCTAGATATTTCACAAATAATAATTTAACGACGCATCTAGGTTACAAGAGGTGAATTTCAAACGTTTTAAAGGATTTCCCTTTGCCCGGGTTCGTCTACCTCATATTAAAGTCAGTTAATTGAGCCTCTTTCAGATCAGGCTTTTACCATGAGGTAGTAAACGTACGCTTCCAACTATTTCCTTTTAAAAAAAAATCTTGAGGCAAGTTTTATACTCGTATACCTATTACTTTGATGATATGTGAGTTACATGAAAAATGAAAACAATAACAATGTAAATTTAAGTATGTACTTGAGGCCTCAAGGTGTACAAGTGTGTGACTGTAAGGTTGTGCATTCGACTCGAATCCCACTCGGGGGAATGAAATATTATTTATTAATATATTTTTCTATTTCTTCGCTCTGGTAATGAGGCAAGCTATGGTGGGCGAGAACTTCAGCGAAAACTGGGGAACGGAATTGTTTAAAGGGGGACATAGTGTCTTACACTGGGTTCCCAGGTTCCATCTGCCTACTCTATCTAGTGTTAAGACAAACCCTTTGATGGAGGCATTTCGTGTTGAATGGCATAGCCCAACGCCACGTTTTTCCAAGTTAGTAAATCAAAATATAAAATATTAGATACCCTCAAATTGAACCAACGTCGTACACGCTTGTGCTCTGCGCCACGACTGGCCTTATAAGAATTTTTATTTACTAATAAACAATATATGTATATATATATTATACAAACAATTTATACAGCTATACCGAGAAACATTTGGATAATTCTTACACAAATTTCAGCACACCCTTATCGATCAACCTTTTTAGTATTCGAACCCACTACCTACCGAATACGTCAAGAAAATTATTCGTAATTATTCGTCTCTTTACATTTTAGGTAATGCCATTTTTGTACCTACTGACATTTTAAATGTACAATCGTTGAGGCATGCCCTAAGCTGGTTTAGTATTGCGCGTGCGCATGTTTGTCCCTTACTTGTCACTTTATTACGCTTTAGTTTCAATTAGGCGGATGAGCAGATATTGTGATAGAAACGCGACAGGTAGTGGGTTCGATATCTTTGCTCTGGTGTTGATGCAAAGCGTTGCAAAGTTCTGCCACTCAACACACTATGCCTCTGGAATAGGGCGGAATGTGGGGGTTCCTAATTTAGTTTGGATAAATGAGAGCGAAAAGATAAATAAAGAGATATAAGTATAATAAGAATTTACTTTTCCAAATTTATTGTTTTTTGAAATTAAATTATCTTTTACAGATTAACTTTTCATGTAAATTGTTTGTCATCGTTATGGAACGTTTTTCCAAATATGGTACGGAATCCTTGTTGGGAAATCCAGACTCGCGCTTAACCATTTTTATTTTTTATAATAATTTCGAACTCATAAATAACAAGTAGATTGAAATTGCCAACCGCGATATCTTTATCACAATCTAGGTATCAGTAAATTTAAAGTAAATCAACTAGAAATCCCTTAATTGGTTGTGGATTGATGGATACGTAAGACGAAAGCTACATTCGGTGCGGTAATGAGTCTAATTGATGTTTATAGCTGAGTCAACGAACTTAAGGTCAACTTCAGTTTCACGCTGTATCCCGCACACAGCGGGGTAGGCAGAGGGAACCTAATGTCTAATCATTCCGTTCTCCATTTTCTGCATAATTCTGGAGGCAATTGAATTGCGGAACTCAACGCCACGCTTTGTGTGCTTCGACATCAGAGCGAGGAAATCAAAATCCTCAATCAAGCTTCACGCTGTATTTCGAACACAGCAAGTGCGTTCCCCACTTTCTACCGAATTCTCTAGACATTGCGTGTTGAGTGGCAGATATCAACGAGAGCGAGGAAATGAAAATATAAATTTAAATAAATATTTCTTCTCCTCGAGTGGGAATCGAACCCACAACCAGTCGAATTTACAGTCAGACACTTGATTGGCCTCAAAATGAGGATGACCAAGTCATCTTAATGGTCTACATTACCATAAAGCTTCAAGTGGATGCTGTTGATAGATCGTGGGTGGCGGATGACGATCCATTAAGTTTTTGCTACTTCAAATGGATTGAAAATGTTTAAATTGTGATGTAATTTATATGATATAGGTAAGAATTGCAAGAGATTGAAGTTTATTTATTGTAAATAGTTAAAGAAATGCTCTTGGAGTTTGAATTTACTATATTATATGTTATTAAATTGTATTATTTATATAGGAAATTGAGACACTTCTTTGCTAGTCTTCTTATATCAAAGTAAATTAAAATATTGAAGAATATTAGTCTTGCCACAAATATTTTACTAGGTTCATTCTGTATCCCGAATTTCGTAGAATAGGTAGATAGATCATGACCGATTTTCGAGGAATTCCGTGTTGAGTGGCGGAACTTAACGCCGTGCTTACACAAATAATGAACATTACTAATAAAATTTATTTTATTTCAAATATATTGTACTATTTAAAATTATCTAATCTCACCACATTTATTACATTATCGGTGGTTAGTGGTTACTGCACCCACTGATGAATAAATTCATCTTATATCGACGTATATGGAGTACAGATAAAGTTTACTTATATTTATGTGCTTTAAGAAAAATTTAATTTTATATAAATTAATTGATTTCTTTTTTATTAACTTGGTTTTCACTTTACTTAGGTAAGTAAGTAAGGTTTATTATGTGGAATAGAAAATCTATGAAAAATTGCATTTTCTTCTAAATATACAAAAATAAACTGAAAACCACTTCTATTTTTAATTTTTGAGATATTTTTTAGATGTTTTTTCGAATTTTCATCTCATTTACAACACAAAAACGTTAAAAAAACAGGGCAAGTGCGAGTCGGACTCGCCCATCGATGGTTCCGTATCAATTTCAGGATTTCAGGTCACCGGGAAGTGGAACTTATAACAGTTAACAAACCTAAGTTTGACCTTAATGGTTGATATCAATTTCTATTTAATACCTAAACAGGATCTCGAGATAAATGATTTTGACAGACAACAGACATGAACAACAAAATTATCGTACAAGGTACAGAAGATCTTTTTAAGCTACAGAACCCTAATTAAATAGAAATGTTTCAAAAATCTAAATATATCACATACATGAGTGTGTCCATTATATAAATAAACTAGCGGCCCGCTCGCGGCTTCGCCCGCGTTAACTACGTTATTATTAATTTCTGTCTCCATGAGTAATTACGTCCTATAAGTGACGTCTATGCTAAATTTGAGACTCATAGCATTTGTAGCAACGAAGTTTCATACAAACTTTCAACTCCAAAAACAACCCTTTAGTCGAATATTGCAAATTCTCGTCTTAGCGAGCACCTACGTCCTATAAATAACTCCTATGCAAAATTTGAGATTCCTAGCACATGTAGTTTCTGAGATTTCGTGATGAGTGAGTGACCTTTCGATTTTATATATATAGAAGATAAAGAAGATATACTGCAAACAATCCCAAACGTTTCAAGCTAACAGGGCATAAAAGTAAAAGCTTGGCCATACCACAATAAGAGGGTGGATCTAGGGTTCTTGCGTCATTATGGCGGCGCGCGGAAGTGACGTCGAACGCGGCGCGTGCGTTACAAATCACTTCTCCACTATGACTTTACTACTTCCGGTCCCACTGGTTCCACAATGGATGAGGAGATGAGAAGCGGAGAAAAAAACGGATAAAATTCTCCCCTTAATAGTTTTTGGTCTCGCACCACTGATAACGTGATGATGTTATGAAAAATAATAATTTGTCACCCCCTGGAAAGCAGTCGAGGGTGGTCCGCAATAAAGAAGTTTAATATCTGTTTGTACAATGTATTTACATTTATTTCGCTCGGATTTCGGGAAGATTGTTTTTGTAATTTTTACAAATTTTCGTTGTTGTGGATTTTTTGATTTATTTGATTTGGGTGTTTTTGGGAAATATTTATGAGTAAGCAATTTTCTTAATATTTTTTTGTATTTTGCGGATTAACAGATATATGTTAAGTATTGATATGTCGCATTTATTTATTTCCATGCTTTTTGAGGTTTCGTACTTCAAAAGGTAAAATTGGAACTTTATAGGATCTCTAGGATGTTCTGTCAGTCTGTTAAGACAATTTATCTCGAGATTGTGGAAGTATCAAGATGAAGTTTATTATATAGTTTAGCTTATATTGAAGTACAGTAAAAACCAAATTTTTGATATCAAGGCAATCGAATAAAGATGCATCGATTTTTCTGCATCTGTATGAAAATCGCCGCGTAATCAAAACCTGTAGAGTACTTTCCGTAGACTTAAAATTATGAAATTTGGCAAAAAATGAGAATAGAGAGAGAGAGAGAGACATACAAATTAAGGAAAAAATCTGAAAATTTATAGATATTTGAACTTAATCGGTTTTTTATCATTAGATACCTTCCGCGGTTAGTCACACATAATGTAAGAGCCAAACGGTAGAGTCCAGACACTTAATGACATTATATAAGTTTACTGACGATCATCATTCAAATTTCGATACGTTAAATGTGAAATGTTCACCACCCAAATATCTCCTAAACTTAATTAAAATACATATATATATATTTATTAAAAGGTTTTTATAGTTGAAACAACTATAATTTATTCTACTGAGAACCATATTCAAATTGAATTCTAAGATTTGTCGTCGATACGTTCAATCAAGGAAATAGTTAATAAATATTTATAAAACAGCATTTTGATATATTGTATTTCGTTAGTCGTATTGGTGTGTTTGAGAAATTATAGTCAGGCTTAAGCTAGCGACTTTTAAAGAATGAAGTATTTAATATTTCCAATTACTCAAAGTACGGCGTTGAGTTCCGCCATTCAACAGACAATACGTCCAGAATTTAGCACTAGGTGCCTACCCTGTTGTATACAGTATAAAGCGTGACGCCAAAAAAACCCATAGGTATAACGTGATAGAGTGGCAGTGAGGTTATCGTAGCGCAGTGGCACTGTATCTGGTTCCTGTTCTGGAATGGATTATCACTCCCGTGATGAAATGGAAATAACTAGGACTTACATTGAAAAAGTTAACTTCATATGGAAGAGTTAATAGCCTTCCTCGGTAAATCGATTCTCTAAGATATTTTTTTGATTCAAGCCAGCTAGTTCCTGAGATTAGGGCGTCCAACCAAACCAACTCTTAATCTTTTTAATATTGACTATAAAAACAGATAACTAACCCTAATAATAAACTAGTTTAAAAAACACCATAGATGTTTATATAAGTAAGTGCTAAATAAAAACCCAAGATAATCCTAATTTAACAACCATTAACAAAATCATAAAGTTTATTGGAACACCAGATAGATAATAAAAGACCACTCTATAATATACGAAATCAAATTTGACACACAAACAAACTGGTATAATAAATTTAAACGCATTAAACGCTATCCTTTGTTGCTATTTCTCATCCAATATACGTTGACCTATGAAATTCTTATATTCTTTTCAGTTTTAGGGGTCAAAAGGAGTCGTGTTATAGTTGGTGTCTCGACCCTCCGACACCCGCTTTGCACGTGTCATGGCGCCCTCAAAATCTTGGTTACGTGAAATAAAAATAAATATTTGGACGAAATGTTATAAATTTCATTTAAATAGAACAGTTTGAAGGGAAACGTTGCGCGAATGGGTGGTAGCGTTGGTGGGTTGAAAATAAAATTATAAATGAGTCTCTATTAGACATCAGCGTTGCGCAGTTGACTGATCGAGATTTAAGACGATATTGGGGGTTCTTATTCTATTGGTGGAAATTATATTTTAACTAGATTTTACCTCTGGCTTTGTCTGGGTGGTCTTATTGAAATAACTAAGAATTCTGTTAGAGGAAATGAAAATTTTTATCTAATTTCTTTGGTGTCGAGACAAAGTGCTGTGTTGACTTCCGCCACTCAACACACAATGCCTCCAGAACTCAGTGGAAAACGGGGAACCCAGTGTCCTAACACTAGGTTCCCTCTATCTGCCGTACTGTAAACAGCGTGAAGCTAAAAACATCCACTACAAATAACTTCAAATAGATGTCACATACAATATATTCTATTCCATACAAATTCAACATCAGAAGGACTGCAACTTCCCCCCCAATATCCAATACATGCAGGACGAGCGTGCATCTAATACTTGTAGGAAGTACGAAAAAATCCAATCACCTAAGTGGGGGTTCCCCGTCAAAGGGATGGAGAATGGAGATGTCACGCGACGGTCCACATATTTCATTTATACTCCTTGGCTAAACTAATGTAAGTGAAAATAGGCGGTGATTTTTGTATGGATAGAATGAAAATTCCGTTTTTCTATAGTTTATTAGTCTTTTTAGTTATTTAATTTTTTTTTATAAAGTGAGCCAAGTTTTTTGGTTTTTGGATTGTCAAATTTAGTATAAAAACTTTAAATTATTATGATAATGCTTTTTATTTATTATAATAATTATGTAGATTGTAGCTTTAATTTATCTGGAGATACAAATACCTTATATAAATTTATTAAATTCTTCCATAAAATACTTATATTATGTAGGTAGTACATCTACCTTTATTACTTATACGATTACTTTAATTTACTTACAATAATATAAAAACTAAAACGATTTAATAGAATTTGATGGATGGATATTTAAGATAAAAAAACCTTTAAATATTTTTCTTTCTATCAGTACATAGATAGTAGCCTCCTAATGGTCAAATCACGGTGCGTGAAAACCAACAATATTCTTACCCTGACTTAGTGAAGTGACAACTACAGCTTATGTTTACTTCGAAAATTAAGCTTCTTCTTGTACGATTTTTTTAATTTTCGGTTAATCGAGCTATCTTAGTAAATTTTATTATTGCTTAAAAAAATATGATTCTAGTCATTTATGTATAAATAGTAAATCCGAGACCGACCAAATTGAAAATATTTTACTTTCCCGAGTGAGAATCGAACCTATAACCGTCGTGTATAGTCAAATCCTGTAGCATGACAGCTTCAATATAATAAAATATTAATTCTACATATAAACATTTCCAATTATTCTATTTAACATCTTTTTTGCTACACGCTTTATTCCGCTCATAGCAGGGCAGGCAGAAGCAATCTGAGATCCTGGGGTTAAGACTCTCCGTCCCCAATAAGATACTTCCGTTCCCCACTTTCCACCGAATCCTTGAGGCTCTGTTGGCGGAACTCAACGAGCAAGGCAAAGGATAAAATAAATATTTCAAATTCTCGAGAGAAAATCGAACCCACAACCAATCGCTTTTACAGTCACATGACTGTACCAACACATACTAAAATAAATTTCACTTTCTTTGCCAATGACTAACAACATCGTCGTTAGAACCATAACCATATCGTGTGTCCGTCGGTATCCACCGCGCGCTTATAATATCTATATTTGAAGCAATGAAAATATTAAATACTACACTTTTCCTAGAGTAGGAATCGAACCCATAACTAGTGCTACACATACTAAAACACATTTCTTTTTCCTTGCCAATATCTAACAACATCGAATATTACATTCGAACGAGTCGTTAGAACCATTACACCGTGTGTTCGTCGCCACCCACTGCGCGTGTATAATATCTATATTTACAGCTAATCAACATAACACTATGATTATATGTCAATTTGCCACGACTTGTATATTATTTATTTATACTTTTTAACCGACCAAACTCGATAATGAGATGGAATTGGTATCACGAACGTGGGTTTGTTTAGCTGACAGAGAATGGGATGGAGTTGCTAGTTTAGTTTTGTTGTTAAAGTTTTTATGGACTTTTAGGAAAGTGAATGGATGGAAGTTAAGCGTGATTTTATATATTTTTTTGATAGTATAAGTCAAATGAGTAGTGTATAATCTTATACGCAGTTAACAAAATGATACCTGGTGGACGTTTAATTTTGATGTACCAAAAACACAATACATTTACTAAATGTAGATTGAATCCATAACCATCGCGCGTACAATCAGATATTGTCACTGCACCGCGACCTCAAATGTACATTAAAAAAAATAAAAAAAAAAACATCTTAACGCTTTATTTACGAAATTTTGCGAGACAAAACTCAACGCCACGTTTTTTCTACCCAAGCATGAAAATGAAAATATTTATAACACAATCATTCCCTCGAGTAGCTCATAAAACACCACAACCAATGCGTTTTACATTAAAATAACTATAATTAAATTATAATAATAAATTAATATAATAAAATATAATTACTAGAAGCCAGTCCACACCTCCCCTATCCCCCATATAGGTGATAATACCCGATCAGCCCGCCGTAGGCAGCTCTCGCCGACGTGTCTATCCGTGATTTATACGTTCAAATTACACACCCATTACTCATATACTGTATTATTGCTTAACTACAGAATAGCGATTCTGAGTGTCGAGTGTATATAGTGTCTAATAGTTCTATTAAATAAGTGTTGACTAGCGACCCGTTTGTGGCTTCGCCCGCTTGATCTATACATTTGTTTTGTGCTAACAATTCGGATTGGTAAATAAATATTTATTTATTAGCTTCACGCTGTATCCCGCACACAGTAACGTAGGCAGAGGGAACGTTCACTAAGTTCTCTATCTTCCGTCGAACTCTTGAGGCATTCCGTGTTGAGTGGACTTAATGCTGCGCTTTGCCTCGATAACAGAGCAAAGAATTTAAAATAAAAATTTAAATAAATATTTGATTTCCTCCAATGGAGATCGAACCCACAACCAGTAGCGTTTATAGTTATACACTTGTGCCCCTACGCCATGACTGTCCTCAATTACATTATACCCAATTATATTAAATACTAATATTAATATTAGTTACTTATGATAAAATCTTAAATCTAGTCTCATCCTCATCATCATCACCATCATCCAACCATCATCAAAAACCAGGTATTACCCAGTAATACACAAATAGGGTCACAAAACGTTGCCCCATCACAACCAGACTAACCCACGATGCAAAATTCAGTTAGCCCATCGTTATACCATAATTTACGAGTACGAGTGATAATTACGAAGTAACCTCGTGGGTGGCATGATGGAGCATCGGGTACCTAATCATAGGTACCATTGTCGATGACTATCAAATTGCAATTTCGTGACTGCGCTTTCTAGATAATGTCTCTGTTTGTGGGGCTGTTATTTTGTGTTGCTTCATGGTTGTGTTGATTCTGGGTTTGTATTGGGATTTCATGTAAATTGTTGGTATAGTAGGGCGTTTTTTGTAGTTGCAATGGTCCTGAGTTCGATTTTCGACGATGAATGATCTTAGGATTAATATTTTGGGTTTTAGCGTTTATTTTTGGGGGTTTATTGTTTATATAGAGTTTAGATGAATAATACTTATTTATATTTCAATTTATACTTTACTTGGGGATTAACGGGAAAATAAAAATTTAGAAAGGGGCACTAAAACAAATACTTTAATTTTTTTTTTATTTTCCATGAATTGCTGAATAAAGTTACAGTAATTAAAACAGGTAAAAAATTAAACAAAAAGAAGCTACTTAAATGAAATAAAATTAAGAGTTCTTTCATTAAAGTTACCAAAAAATAATAGCAGCTTACATTATTTTTTTTTGTTCTACAAATCTATACTTATAATGATATATACATGAAGATACGAGTGGAAAACGAACCCACAACCTTCGTGCTTACAGTCACACTCTTGTACCACTTGCTTGCGTCAACTTTATTTACGAGTTTACCTGAAAAACTTATATCATAAAATAACATCTTAAATTAAACTTATAGCTTTATTAAACTTTTATGAACATCTGTATAGTATTGTATTGTAAATTAAGAAAAACTCTTGATATGTAGTGTAAACACCATCCTTTTATGTCTCATTAGCTGTTCCAAATGAGCATCAAAGAGGCATATCTCCTTGGTGATCTCCAACAGATAATTGCGGGCATTGAGTTAGTGTTTTATGTGGTAAATATTGTTTTTGCCAGTTCTACTTGTTCAACTGGTTTTAGGATGAGGGTGCATGTCTGAAGGTCGCTCTAGTATTTAATTGAAAAAAATTATAAAGGCTTATGGGGCGTTGTGTTGTTAAGAAGTGTCATACTGGTTATTTTATTAATAAGAAATAGAAGGAAAGAAAAAGAATGGAAAGTTAAAAATTATGTTTAAGATCAAGTTCTCTCTTTTTATTCTGCAATTAATGAGGATATTAGATTGAAAAAAAAAAACAAAAATAAAGCAGGACTTAAAAATAATATAAAAGTTACAAGGGAATAAGACCGTCGTGTCCAATAGGCACAAGCTTATTATTTAACGCAACGGTTGTGATGATTTCCATTCGGAGGAATTAATTATTATTTATTGATATTTTCAGTGTCTAACACAAGGTTCCCTCTACCTTCCCTGCTATATGCGGGATACAGCGTGAAGCTTTTAAGAGAATAAATTGCAAGTGCTTTTTTATATTGATCATTTTGTTAGTATACACTCAGCTCAAGTTAACCTCATGTGGGTATAAACGTGATTGTAGAAAAACGGGCGTCATCTAACGTCTTTAAGAATTGTAATAAAAAATCCAGCTATGGACAATGTATGGACAACTTGAACTATTTTTTTATATAAAGTTTTAAATCATTATGGAAAAAGGTTTTACTTCTAAAGTTTTTCAATGTTTTCTTTGTCCTTTTTTGGTTTGGAAAAAACAATAAAATTGAGTTCAGTTCAGTACACAAATTAACTATCAAAGTATTTAAATATTTGGATGAATTGGGAAGATATACATTGTTTGATATAAAATTTAGGTAATTAAATTTAGTAATAATAAAATAACCTACTAGGGCTATGGTAAACAGATCTTAATTTTCAACCATTTTTATTAAAATCGTTAGTTTTTTTTAACTTCACGCTGTATGCCTCACATAACGGAGTAGGCCGACGGAACCTGCGAACCTAGTGTTAATGCACTCCGTTCTCATTAAAACACTTCTCTTCTCCGCTGTCTATTTCTATTTCTATCATCATCCTAGAAATCTTTTACTTGTTCTATACTTTCACATCTGCTCTTTTTCAATACACTAAACTTATAAAAAATTTGGACCTATCTAAGAACCACTCTTGAGATTTGGAAGAATCGTGTAGTTTCGTGTAATCTATATATTCATATAATTTATAACGTATGCTCGCCTGTATAATTAGAGTTGGCCTCACGTTGATTGCTTATTATATTGATGTTTCAATTTTATACTCATTTTTATGGTCATCGGCCAACCGTGGGGGGTGGCCACCCAAGAGTTTGGCATCTCTTTCTCATTCGTTCATATTTCCATATGTTTGTCCTCCTTTTCTCATACCTCGGCCAATACAGGTCCTTACGTCCTTGTCGCTTACTAAGAAACTTATACATCCATCCCACTCATCTGGTTAGCGTTTAAAGAAAGCGATGAAAGTTGCTCCTTTAGGCTAGTTAGTATGAGCTGATCGATTCACATAGACAGATGTTTTGTGTGAGACCGATTTTGATGCGGTTTCCTGCGAATCATCTGCAGTATAATTATGGGTATTGCAAGGAAATTGTATTGATTTTTTGTGAAATATTGACATAACCTACAATAATACTTCTATCCAACTTAAATTATAGCCTAAAATATTTCTGGAAAGTTAAATTTCATAGGAAACACCTTAAACTATTTGTCAAACTTAAATATAAGATCCAAGAACAGCTTAATAAAAACGATGACCTTGTCAGCAAATTCCCCTTTCGTGGAATTTACAAGTTAAAAGGTATTTTTTTGGAGATTTGTAGATATTTCGTGACAAATTCGTACAGAAGGATTCCAATGAATTTGTTTCACATTTCAAAGATCTTTGAATCTTTGTTTTTAACTTACTTTTAAAATAAACCGCCCAAATTAATGCCGCTATCTCCGGACTTCAATCTTGTTTAGAACTGTGCCCTTCAAACTCCTACGTATTCTTTAAAATTAATTAAATTAAATATAGATTTTTTTATATTTAGGCAGAGAGAATTAAAAGAGATCTTTTGTTCAATTGCAAGTATATGTAGAAAAAATACTAAAGGAAACAATTTTAAATATTATTTGCAAAGATAAACATAACCGAAAACAAAAAAGTATATTATAACTAAAATATAGTGTTTATTTATTTCACATCAAAAATATCCCAATAAATTAAATTAACCTACCTCATAGAACAAAAGCTAGGCTTATTATAATATTTCTTTTAAATAAAACTTAAACATATTTTAATAACAACTATAATATTATTAAGATAATGAATTAAAAGTCAAAATTTTATATTTATATCCATAGTAAGTACCCATGTATACCCAGAATTCGGCAGAGAATGGGGAACGGAGTGTCTTAACACTAAACCTACTAGTACCATTAGGTTCCTGCCTACCCTGCTGTGTGCGGGATACAGCGTGAAGTTGATAGCCCATAGTAAGTAATAGCCAAGTAAAAATATATAAAGTTTTAGTTAAGTGGACTAACTTTGAGAAGCTCAGACTTGGCGCGGGGATCTCATTTATAAATCACGGGCGCCCTGTTGATTACCCGATTAAGAAATCAACTGTTAACATAGATCCGTTTATTATTTTTCTTTTCTTTTTTAACTACTATAATCTTATCTTTTTTTCTTTTCATTGGTTTGGGCTCATAAAATTACTATTTGACTATTTGTATCTTTAGTATAGTATAACAATTTTTGTAGCTGCCTGCCTGAGGGAACCTGGGAACCCAATGTTAAGGCATTTTATTCTAATTAAGTCGCTTCCGTTCGGTCGAGTAGTGAAGTGACTCGTTACCAGAGTGAAGCAACGAAAATATCAAATATTGTACTGACTAGAGTAGGAATCGAACCCACGGCCATCGCTTCTACAGCAGCACGCTTGTACCCCTATGTCACAACGGCCTCAATGCTTCATATTTCTATATATAAATTTCTATTTTATATATACAAAATATACAAATAAAGTATAGCTTATATTATAATAATAGTACAGTATAATCGAGCTTTGACGATTCTTTGTTAAGCCAGCAGTTGTTTGAGTAGGGTTGTCAGATAAACTTATTGTGTTTTGGGAAGTTGGAAGGGTGTGATTGACATTTCCAATCTTGTCTTCTGAGGTTTGAGGAAATCTCAGGTTAGACCCGCATCCGGTGTATCATTAAATAACTGACTATTTGTACAGTGGTCAGGGTTACCTGTAGCTAATACTAGAAGCACGTTCAATTCCAATCCAAGGGTTGCGTATCTCAGAAGGTAAGAAATGGAATCCTTATAGGACCACTTTGTTGGCAGTCTATCAAGACTATTTATTTTAAATCTTTCTTAAGTTTTAAGCAATAATCATTCTGGCGAAAGATTTCTAGACTCTTTTTTACAATCTCTTTCATGTGTTCTGAGTTCTCTATAATCGATACAAGTTGATATTGGCGAAGTGATTAGTGCTGAACTGGCACGCTCAGAACGCTATAATTAAGGAACGGAGCAGAACATAACATGTTTTTTTAGCGTCACGCTATATCCCGCACGAAGCAGGGTAGGCAGAGGAAACCTAGTGATAAGACATTCCCCATTTTCCGCCTAATTCTAGAGTCATTGCGTGTTGAGTGACGGAATTCAGCGCCGAGCTTATTCTCAATACCAGAGCGAAAATTTGAAAATATTACCTAAATATTTAAATTCCTAAACTTAACAGGCACCACTGGCCTCAAGAACATTTTTTGACAATTTAAACCCCAGATATCGTCATATATATTTCTGTTTTCCCATATTTCTCAACTTCCACCAATTCTCTCTACTTACTACTCTCTTCTTTCATCAATTCAACATGAATATTGGCATTATACCTACATTATAGCAATATCTATAGTAGGTAATGATCGCACACTGTGGGTGGTCGGCTAAGTAGGAAACGTAGTCAATTGACCCGCTAGTACCATTTGACTGTCGCAATTAAACAGGTCAAATGGTTTTGTGTGAATTATTTGTATGAGTATTTGTATGGTAAAACCATCGATCATTTGTATATATTTATTACTAGCGGCCCGCCCGCGGCTTCGCCTGCGTGATCTATGTTATTATTAATTTCTGTCTCCATGAGTACCTACGTCCTATAAGTGACGTCCACGCAAAATTTGAGACTCCTAGCATTTGTAGCAACGAAGTTTCATACAAACTTTCAAGCCCAAAAACAACCCCTTAGAAGTCGAATATTGCAAATTCCCGTCTTAGCGAGCACCTACGTCCTATAAGTAACTCCTATGCAAAATTTGAGATTCCTAGCACATGTAGTTTCTGAGATTTCGTGATGAGTGAGTGACCTTTCGATTTTATATATGTAGATTAGTAATATTTTTATTTGTAGGTTCATGTATGTAGTAGGGGGAGGATGGTCGTTCTAGTATAGGAAAACACATCCCAATTTTAAAGATTTTGCGTGTAGAGATGCAGAGCTTGACGCCGTGCCTTATTTTGTTACCAGACCGAGGAAAGGAAACTAAATTATTGTCTCTGAGTGAGAATCGAACCCAAAATCGTCATGTTTACAATTTAAATGCAATTCTTTCATTAAAAACTGTTGTAATAAGATGACGATCGATACGATCATATCGAAAGGGAGTATTTTAATACTAGGCCCCTTTTGTCTTTCCTGCTACATGCGGGATAGAGCGGGAAGCTGAAAAAAAAACTACCTAAAATACCTCACAAATTTCTGACCAAATCCTATATTACCATGGAAAATAATCAGCTATTCAAAATTCAAGTTATAAAGGCGAGTCAAACAGTCAACTACGAGCAACTATACAATTCCAATAAATTCGTAGCTTCAGCATTGCGGACTGTCAAAAGCCGGTGCTCGGGTCACAGGTCACCCCTCAAGTGTCCGGAGCACTCTCCATTACCCACCCCCTGGTCCACCCCCTGGCTTCACCCACTTACCCCCTGGTATGGAACTATTGGAACTCGTATCGAGGAATTGGAGAATTAGTAAGAATATTGAGACATAAAAAGACATTATAAAAATTTTTAGAAAAAAATAAAAAACAAAAGATTAAAACTAAGAAAAAATTTATCTACCCACTCATGTGTACGAAATAAAAACCTAATACAAATTGTCAAAGAAAAAGTATTTTTTCCTTTGTGTTTTTTTTAAAATAATTATATGTGCTTATTTGGAATTCAAATTTTTCATTTAAAGAATAAACAGAAATAATATCTATGTATCTGACGCACTGAATATCTCAATGAGTCTTAGTACTAATGTCTTTGTTTAAAATATATAACACAGGCTAGAGGTCTTTTACAGTCACACTAGACAAATTTGACCTACTAAAAAATTTCTTAATTTATTTCTTTTTTCCTTAAAGATACAAAAGAGTAAATCTCTCCCATTTTATTATTAAATACACAAAAATATAAAAAATAATTGTTATTTCGTGAACCAATAGTAAGCTTAAGCTGGACATCTAAGGTGTTACGGCCTAAGGGGGGTTAGGGGGGGTTGAAGGTAAACTAATGTAGAGCCTCACTGTACACGATTACCTCGAGTACTGGACTCGAGATACAAATTAGCACTCGAGATCTCCTTCAAACGTTGCAAAGATATTTATAAGATTTTATATGAAAAAGGTAGAAGTGAAATCTTTTATTTCAATCTTTTTGTTATCGAATTTTTGTTTGTTAATTCTCTCTTTAATTTTTTTGTTTGTAAATTATTTAGACTGAAAATTAACAAACACTTAATTTAAATTAGAAATAACTTATTAGAAAACCTCTTAAATACGAGAAAAACTGAGTAAAACGACTTGATGAGTACAAAATTTAGGAGTCAATGCTTCTTTCTCTTCTACTAGTCATAGAAAACATAAAAAGTAGAATTTGAAGGCCAGTCGTGGCAATTACAACAAAAACCATACATTTATCTAACTATGTATTAATTAAATAAAAAATAACCCTATTTTACCACTAAGATGACATTTCTTAACCAATTCATATAATTAGTAAAACAACTGTCATTTCAATTATCCTTTAACTGTAAAGTAAAATCTGAACATATACAATTAGACACTAATATTTCAACCACTAATTACACCGAGTCACTAAACTGTGAAAGAACACCAAACTTCCCTGGCTTCTTGAATAAACCACGCGATATCGATCCCACCATATTAAGTTTTAGTTCGAAGCCAATTAAAGTGGTATAAGCCTCTTAAAAGACACCCCACCACCCCCACTTCCCCACTAAACCAATATGGCGTCATGATTGTCACCTACGGTTAGGCAATTTTTTTTAATAATTAACATCGATATGTCTTAAACTCTATTACAACGACATAAAGTTCAAAATGGCATCGAATCCAGAACTGCACCTGAAGATTTATATTCTTTAAAATCGTGTGCAATATTACTCTACTGCACTTTCATGTTTTTTTTATTTGAATTTGAACCTTGTACTGATGATGTAGAGTTTATTTTTTATTTTCTCTCGTTAATGATTGTAAGCAGTGTTGTTCTAAATAGGTAGCGAAGGCGTGACATTAACGCTCGTGGGGCGATGTATATGAAGGGTTGTCACGGTAGGGTTAAGTGTTGGATCATAGTGGTTTCCCTCATTATAGAAATAGTTTAAAAATGGCCGATGAAATATGCATGCGAGATCGTTATAGCGTAGTGGTGAAGTGAGTAAGTCAGAGCAACGGTTGTGGATTCGATTCCCACTTTAGGGACAAACATTTTCATTTTGTTACTCTAGTTACAAGATATAGAGCGGCGTTGAGTTATGTTAACGGAGTGATCCCCACTTAAATATAAACATAGTTTTATTCTGTTAAAAGTTGAATTTGGCATGTAGCTAGGTTAGATTATGTGATTCCTAAGGAAAAAAATAGATTTTCCATTTCCATTATCTATGCATATTGTTGTAAAAAAATTCTCGTTCCTGATTGAATGACCAATTAATTGTTTTTTTGTTTTTAGCATCACGCCTACAGGCCTAGAGGAAACCTAGTGCTAAGACACTCCGTTCCCCATATTTCACCGAGTTCTGGAAACATTTCGTATTGAGTGGTGGAACTCAACGCCACCAGCAGTTAATGACATTAAAAAACACAAAATAATTTGAAAATATTTCATATTCAAATACCAAGGTGCCATCAGAGTGGTCAGCGTGCCAGCTCTGGAATGTGGAGCATCGACGCATTGATGGCATGCAATATCACTGTCGCTGGTACTTGGTGGTAGTCCAGGTATGTCTTTATGAATCTTCGGATTTACTGGTGATCCAGTGGTTTGTCTTACATTAAAAAGATATTAGCAAAAGATTTTTTATCTATCATATATGGAGATATTTAGAAAAATTATAAACTGGTATTTTTTTATATATTTATTTAATTAATTTTTTAGCTCAAAGATTATTTAATATATCACTTATACAGGTTGTAACTCATAGGGGACTTTATCAGTGGTTCAGCAAACATTAGGAAATTGGTGATTTTTTGGAAAGGAATCGGATTCTTTAACGAAATGAACTAAAAGTAAAGGTACCTCAGTACCTTCCTATAGAGTACCGTTGATCCATCGATTGAGTTACTCTGTATATTATAATACTAGCGGACCCGGACGCGGCTACGCCTGCTTAAAATACTTATAAGAATATTTATTAAATATATTTATTAAATTATTTTCAGTTTTCTATAGAATTAGTAAGAAAATATAAGCTTAAATAATCAAAAAGAATAATATGTAGAGACATATTATAATTGTTTCTGCCTACTACAGCATGAAGCTAAAAAAAATATTCAGTACGATTTTACTTTATGGAAAACATAAAAATTTAAACGTCCAATAGGTGCGGGTTCAAATCCCGCTACGTTCAATACTTTAAAAGTTTTCTAAAAAAATATTTTTCTTTCCTAAATGTGGACACGTTAAAAATATAAAAAAATATTCAATACAATTTTGTTTTCTACATTGATTAATTATTCACAATGCTATATTATATTATAAATAATTTAATAAAATAAAACAAAAAAATCAATGGAGTCGTACGCCTAACAATTATTACTTTAAACATACCGTTAGCCTAACAAGTACCTATCATATAAATCTCAATATATGTATTCATTAGCTATGACAAATACAACCTCCAACATACCCTCTAATCTTAAATATTTTATAGGAGTTTTATACTTAAGTCGATAGATTTAAAAGTTATATTCGGATGTGTATATTAAATAATTCTTAACATACACCTTGCCCTCCCAGTGAGTCTGTTCAAAGTTATTGGACCGCCGCTCGTTCATTGTTCCAATAAATACAAATCGAAAGAGAAATGCGGCAATCAGTAATGTGCAAATATATATTGCGTATTGTGAATACGTAAGAGATTCTAATTAATCCTATATATAAATGTATGTATGTACGTTTGTTTGTATGTATATACGGAACGTGGTAAATGTGCTATATACATCTATAGGTTTGTCTGTCTATTGATATCGATGGTCAAGCAAAGCTGCCGTTAAATCAGCTTTAAGCTTTTTTGAGAATATACTCGTAAAAGAAAAAATAATATTCTTGGTTGCTTTATTTTTTTTATCAGCTTCACACTGTATCATCCTTGAAGCAAAGTAGGTAAAAGGAGCCTAGTGTTAAGGCACTCCTGTTCCCATTTATCGACAAATTTTAGAGGCATTGCGTGTTGAGTGAAATAATTCAATTTTGCACTTTGACAAGAAAGAAGAAATGAAAATATTAATATATAATTAGTCATGAGGCCGTCGTGGCGCAGTGGCTCAAGGGTGTGACTGTAACGCGACGGTTGTGGGTTCGATCCCCACTCGAGGAAGTAAAATATTTATTGACGTTTCTATTTCCATTTCTTTCTACGCTCTGGTGTCGAGGCAAAAGCGCGGCGCTGAGTTCTGCCACGCAATGCCTCCAAAATTCGGCAGAAAGTGGGGAACCCCGTCTTAACACTAAGTTCCCTCTGCCTACCCTGCTGTGTCCGGGATACAGCTGATTTGATTTGATTTTTTTAATATTCAATATACAATTTGCTATCGTTCAAATTTTAAATCAGCGCCTTACATTTCTATGTACAAACGAAATATAAAATAATATAATCAATTATATACAGCTGTAACTCAATCGACGGTAGCCTATGGGAAGGGGAATCTCAGTGTTCTAAAATTCAATCGGTACCTTCGGTAGACGAGTCTAACTTGCCAAGTGCAAGTCAAGTCAAGCAAGTTTTATTTTAATTCAAAATAATTCTTATTAATACATTTTAAAAAATTATCTTAATCTATTAGACACAATACATATTGGGTGGCGAATCCCATCGAATAACTTATAAACATATTATCTTAACATTTCGATTTAAGTTTTTTTTTTGGAAACGGTGAAAGAATGTCCATTTTAGTTTTGTAGTTTTTAGCGAGTGTCGGTCGAATCAACAAAATAAAGCAAGTGGATCCTGTCTACACGATTCAACCAATAATAAGGCTATTGTTTATATACAAATATAATATTGCTTTTATAAATCGGATAAACTTTTAGGCGACATAGATATCAGTGGAGTAGCTTGTAAAATATTAGCTAGCTATTTTCTATAATATAGTGTTAGAAAACGGAAGCGGTTAGCGTTTTTAAAATAACACGATAAAAACACATACCGTCTATATATTTCCAATGTACTCGGACAGAGGTTCCACATAATTACAATAAGTGACATGTATCACTCAATAACAACACTACACACTAGATACCTTCCAATCAGGGCTTCCCCCTGCAAGCAACTGTGTCCGTTTGACACAATTCCACTGTTTTGATTGTCTGCTTCACCTAAATCTACCCACATTTACACGAATATGCTAACAATAGAATAATTTGACGAGAAATGAAATATGTTTCAAATCTCTATATAACGTCCTGTTCCTACAGGACTTTAGTTATATACAAAATATATATTTATGAATACTTTTAAGAAATGACAAATAAAGTTTTAAGAAACTAGATCGCTTTGAATATAATATTTAACATCACATTTTCTTAAAAAAATAATCTAATTCTATCTAATTCAGAAGTCTCTACACCTTTTCCTGTGCCCACGTCAGACGATAAAAGCGCAAGCGGAGTGTGGCGCCAGTAGCCGTTCTTTATACTGACTGTATAACATCTTTTATGAGACTAAACTTGCCCTCGGTTTCTCTCGCTTTTTGCATATAAAATGTGACATCTTATAATGTCTTTTGAAATATATGTATATTAATGATGGTGGGTTCATATTTCGTTTTGACGATTATTTATTATTATTTTTACGAGTCTAGAGGCAGGGTTGGGTTACGCAATAATATCTTTTTTTGTATAGTATTGTTAGTTTTGACTAGTCTGCAAACACCAACGAACATTCATTGAGATCTCGACGACTATACATCAAAATATAGTAAAAATCCAAACATACATGAAAAGGCCTAACTGCGGAACTCAACGCCGCGAAGATATGGTCTTTCTTAATTAAATAAGGTAAGGCTTAGGTTTGAATTCTACTCTAAGTCATGATTGGCCCGTATAAATATATTATATGTAATATTGTCGGTATCGTTAGTTTGTCATTCGCTGGGATTACTTTTGCAATTATTAAGGTTTCTCCATATAGGCTTAATGTAATGTAAGTTACTTTGTTTAATGAACTGTAGGTATATAATGATATACTAGTTTTTATAATATAGTATTGAAAAATACAACACAAACATTTTTTTTTCAATTTAAACCAATAGTTCCCGAGATTATCTCGTTCAACCACACAAACACTTCGCCTTTTTAATACGTAACAAATTAAAACTCTAAGAAAATTTTATAAAATTGACTAAAAATTGTATGAAAGTAAAAATAAAAAAAAAAGAAAACGAAATTAATATTTTTTTCCATTCCCATTAAAAACTCGTTAAGCATAGATAAGACTATTAACCGTTAATTAAAGAATTCAAAACAGAGAAACAACTCGTTTGTGTGAAAGTTATATACTATACAAAGTACAAACTAAATTAATATATTATACAAATATAGGCACTTATGTATGTCACGCCGGGTGCAGTTAGTTATAGTTAATTAAAAAGTTTAACATACTAACGACTTGTATAACACAATAATTATTACAGTTACACCGTCTTATCGCCATTAATGAGTGAACACGACAAATAGTCAAATTTATGTGCATTTTCGTTATTGATGTGAATTTAAAAATATTATAATTTAATATTTTGAGGCCGAGGCCGCAGGGGCAAAGTATGACAGGTTATGGGTTCCCATTCGTTGGAATCAATTATGTCCAAAAGTGAAGCGTGGATTAACCGCCCTGATTCAATGGACTTATATACAAGAGCATTATCAGGCAGCGAATGATGGCCAGCATCATCTCGTCAAATTCAAGAGCTTCACGTCACGGAAGAGAGATGCTGAGGTGTATGCGGTCTAATGTGATCTGACTGCATACGTAACACATTTATTCGATGTAGTCTTCTGGTTCGTAGTGGGTAAGAACGTCGCCAGAGATGGTATGACGATAGTATGGTTTAGGAACCAGGAGTTCAGTCCAGTAGTGTGAGAAATCCCCGATGCCCAAGAAAGCGGTGTTTGGATGTCGTGATGCAACACTAACCATCGAGGAAGTTAAAGACAATGTGGTGTAGATGAAAGTTAAGTAGTGAGTTTTTGCGCTGGCCGCGGGAACTTTATCGGAGTATCTCTCTAGCTATTCTGCTCTAGGTGAAATACAGGGTGAACCTAAAAAAATAAAGATACCGCATAGAACAGGATAAGCAGAGAGAAAACCTGCTAAGGCAATACGAATTGACGGGTCTAAATTATAATTTTATACCCAAATAAAATCATTAGTTTATTCCGCATGTAGCGTGGTAGGCAG
This sequence comes from Heliconius numata, assembly GCA_016802625.1. NCBI lineage: Eukaryota > Metazoa > Arthropoda > Insecta > Lepidoptera > Nymphalidae > Heliconius > Heliconius numata. Next base: position 118,548 of record JAEBDU010000108.1, on the reverse strand, counting down.
AGAGAGCCTAGTCTTAAGACATTGAATGTTGAGTGGCGAAACTCAACACCGCTCTTTTACCTCAAGTCCAGAGCGAAGAAATTAAAATATCAAATATTTCGTTCCCTCAAGTGAGGGTCTGGCCTCTGTTAACAGTACTTTAATATTTAAATTCATCATCAACATTGTATTGCGTGCAAACTAAAAATCATTTATATAATAACGTTTAACAACAACCTTTTCAAATATAACGAAGTACAAGACTTCGTTACAAGTTTATTACTCGTGTCGATAGATAAATTAGGATGATATAGTAAAATCATTCCACTGTGGTCCATGCGTCAAGATATATGGGTGGGGTGACCACGCGACCATGGTCTAAAGGGACTCTAAAAAAAGCACGGGCTTTTTAACGGTTTTTTTTATTATATAATGTTCTATAATTGTGTATATTTATCTTTTTTATTACCGGTCAATTCTCTTCGTGTGTTTTCCATACAACGTGACATTGGCGAAATGAATTGTGCTCAACTGGCACGCTCTAAACGCCATATACCAAGAATTCAATTCAATTATTATATAATGTTTATTTAATACGTAGATATTTAATAAAAAAATAATATTTTATTTCTACAAAGTCCACTATTGGATAGAAATGGAATAATGCTTCTTTTAAGAAGATACTTTCGTTGTGGCGTAGCGGTATAGAGCATGGCTGTATAATATGATGATTATAGACTCGAGCTAGTAAGTTATTTTTATTTCCTCATTCTGGTAGGAAGGCAAAACCGCTTTGAGTTTGTCCACTCAACGCAAAAACTCTCCAAAATTGGTGCACTGGGAGCAGAGCCTCTTAAGACTAGATTTCCTTTGATCACCCTGCTATACAAGGAAAATGGTAATGAAGCTGTTTTTGCTTTTCTAAAGCAGATATTTAGGTAACTTCACCTTGTGATCTACTGTTTGTGATCAAATTCAAATGTTGAAACTTAAAATTAAAACTAAAAAATAAGAAAGCCATTCCAAGCCATAGGTATCTCATTATATTAGTTTCATTATTATTCTAAATATTTGACCGATTCAACCAGGTACTATCAGCACAATTATCTATAGATTTATAAAGTATTAATTTAGAAATTCGTGTATTCAATTATACTTTAATAAAAACAAAAAATACCCATAAAAATAATCTAAATAGCCAAAAAAACATTAAAAATCAAAAAAAAAAATCAACTAATTTCATCACAATAATCAAAACCGATGGTCACAGCACCACCCGTGCTCCCATACCGCGGCGGCACTTTGTCGGCACATCAAAAGAACACCAAGCGCCACCACATACCACGAACTCTCCTCGCTTCGATACCAGAACGCGCCATTTCAGATTTACGACGAATTCACCATTTTTGTGGTCTTCCAGACGGTTTTTTTCTCATCATCATATTTAGACGAATTGAGGGTATGTGAACGGTGAAGTTAGTTTAAAGGGTTAATTGATTCTTAGAGAAAGTGATTATTCAAATTAAATAAAATATTTTATTGAGAGCAGTCGTGGCGCATCGAGGTTATGGGTTCGATTTCCATTCGTGAAAATTAAATATTTAATGTTTTTCCGCCACTCAACAGGTAATGCCTCCAGAATTCGACTGAAAATGGGAAATGTTAGGTAGGTACTTTCTCTTTTGTCGCCTTAATCAATTCTGTTGTTGAAACTATTGGAGTTTGAGTTGAGTGTGAGTTCGATTCCCACTCGGAGAAATTATTATACTTCAATTATTTTCTTTACTCTGCTCTCTAAAATGGCGTTGAGTTCTGCTACTCAACGCAAAATATCTAAAATTTGACCGGAATGTAGAACGAAGTATTTCACCAGAATCTCTTTTACTTGCTTTAAATACTTAAAAAGAAACGAGGTTCAAAAAAATATAAATTCTTTTAAAAATACAAAAATATATTAAGACATTTTACTATAGAGATATTAGATAGATGGAGATGAAGCGACACACCATGACTATGTAAGAATGAGGGTGGTCTGTGGGTAACGTGTCCCGCAGAGCTTCACGTAACCTGTCAATGTACGGGTTAAAATTATGATAACTAGAAGTTTTTAACCTCACACTGTATCCCGCACATAACGGGGTAGGCAGAGGGAACATGGGAACCTAGTGACTAGAGACACTCCGTTCCGTTAAGACAATAATAATGTTTAATAGTGCGAAGAAGTTAAAATATTAATTTCTCCGATCTCGTAACAAGGCACCGTTGACTTTCACCTATAAATATGCAATGCCTCGAATAATACGACAGAAAGTGAAGAACAGAGTGTCTTAACACTACATTCCCTCCACCTTGAAGCTGAAAAAAAAAACTTTCTATATGAAAAATAAAAAAAAAACTCAAATATATTTCTATTAAATCAACAAATCTCTCCATACCCATCACTCTCCGTAAAGAATTAGAACAGTCCAAAATCGTGTTTCGACTACAATCGGCCGCTATCATTGATCTGAAGCAAATTAAATCGTGGTCCTTTCGTTTTTAAAAAAAAAAAAAAAGAAAACCAAAGGAATGTTGGCGCCGACGCGCCCGCTTCATCCGATTTGAATGTCTACCTCTGGTCCTGGTAGCATTCTTGGACTTGGTCTTTTTAAATGTTTTGGACATGTCCAGAAATACCTAAAAAGGTGGAACTAATGTTCAAATATTTTTAAATTTCTAATTCAACACGGTGTTTTGGGAATGGGTTTTTGGCTTTTTGGTTAGATGGGATTTTTTTTGGGGCAAGAGTTTTGTTTGTTGAGAACATTTTGCTAAGTTGAAAACAGTTTTGGAAATGTTTTGTTGAAAATTTAATTTTAGTCTTATTTGTATTTAAAGTTTATGATTTTTTCACGGTTGACGTTGTGAGTGAAAAGCGGAGAGAGTAATGCCCTAATCTACAATAGTATAAATCTCGTCTAAATGTAGAAATAAGCAGGAATCCTCCAGAATTTAGTGGAAAGTGGGAAACTAGGTTCCCTCTGCCAATCCTGTTATGTGCGGGAAACAACGTGAAGTTAAAAAATATATATTTTCTTTTTCTTCACAAGCTCTTCTAAGTTTTACGTTGTAGGATACAACGTTCTTAAACATATTTAGTTTAGAGACCCAACAGAAAAAGGTAGTTAGATTTTCCACCTTCTTAAACGAAATCAAAGACTGTAGTTAATATCAACAAAAGGACATACCTACATACATATACATGTATAAAGAAACGCACAAATAGACCGACACAAAAATTTACTTTACTATGAACCCATTATCCACATTTAAATGGCTGTATAATTGTAATCCAAGTGGCACTTCTCGGCATTTAAAGAAAAATAAAAAAAAAAATAAAAAAAAATACCATTCAAAATGGCGGAACGTACTTACATTTAATGAAACGTAATGTGAACGCAACCGTTGTATTTATCTCTGATATAGGATTTGTATAATCCTAGCAAAAAATTTGCGACATTTGGCGACGGCAATCTGCACTAAATGTCTCTTAAATGCTTCTTTGTTCGTTAAAGACATTTTTTTTGTTACATCACTATTAAAAAAAAAGTTAATCTCATTACATGGAGAAGTTGAATTTTGGCTTAGCTTGTTGCTATTTTTGAGAATGTATATAAAATAATTGTATTAGATGAATACTACCCACATACATTTATATTATTTGCAAGGCCGTCTTAGCGCAGCGGCACGAGTGTGTGAATGTAACGCGACGGTTATGGGTTCGATCCCCACTCGAGGAAGTGAAATATTTATTTATGTAGATACGTTGATATTTCCATTTTCTTCGCTCTGGTGTCGAGGCAAAGCGCAATGCTTCCAGAATTCGGCAGAAAGTGGGGAACGGAGTGTCTTAACGGAGATTCTTAACACTAGGTTCCCTCTGTTTACATGTGGGTAGTTGAATAATAAGTTGAATTTACTTCTAACTTTTATTTTTTTAAGTTGATACTTTAGCCATTTTTTAAAATTAATCAATTATTTTTCGTTCCCAGTCATTTTTATACTAAAGAAATATATTACAATATAATTGTAATAAAAAAAAAACATAAATACAAATCGTATACAAATTGGGTATAACAATAACTGTCGAAAAGTTTGCCTAATAAATATGTTATTTAAGGCAGTTTCAGAATGAGTATTAAATTTCATATTTTTATGTTATTATCATTTTCTTTAAATATTGTAATTAAATGTAAAATTAATATACCTACATTTACATATTTATGACATTATATTTAGAATAATCTATAAATTTATTAAATATTGTACAAGCATACGACAGTAAGAGCGACAGTTTGTGGGTTCGATTCCCACTCGAGGAAATGCAATATTTAATATTTTCATTTAATACTCCAGAATCCGGCGAAAAGCGTGGAACGCAATATTACCTTTACACTAGGTTCCCAAGTTCCCTCTTACCCTGCTAAATTCGAGTACAGGGCGAAGTTAAAAAAGTCTATTAATAACATACAAAACATCTAATATATTTGTTTAAACAACACCAAAGGTCATGAGAAATATATATATTTTTTTTAAAAATGGCCGAACCTTTTTTTTTTTTTTCAAATTAAACAACCGACACGATGTAGACATGTCTTTACAAAACTACCGAGACGTCACTAGAATTTGCTTCGGCTCGTTGCATTTGAATTGATTCAAAAAAAAAACAACTCTAAGCTTTCCACAGATTAATTTGTCATTTGAAATGAAACTAGTTTTGGCCTGGACTCGGAATTACAGAAGTGAATGTTAAACGCATTACCCTCATTTGCGTTGTGCAGTCGGGTAATGGTATTGTATGGAGCGATTTGATTATATCCAAATCAACACGTGGGTTCATTAAATCCAATCCAAATCATCGAGGCATTGCTTGTCGAGTGGCGGAACTCAACGCCGCGCTTTCCCCAAAAAATTGTACAGAATATCGTCGCCCGATATCGCTCTTTGTGCTTTTAGAGCGGAGAGTTTTTAAAATTAGCATGAATAACGAAACAAATATTTTAGCCTTGTTTTTTTAGCTTCACGCTATATCCTGCTCATAGCAGTATAGAGACAGGGAACCAGGGAACCTGTCGTTCAGACACTAAGTTCCCATTAAGATACTTCCGTTTCCGTATTCGGCTTAATTCTCGAGGCATTGAATATTCAGAAGCGGAATTTAACGCCGCGCTTTACCTCGTTTCAGCTTTATATTAGTATAAATATATATAAAAATGAAATTATAACATACTTAAATATAACATATTATGCCATACGAAACATTCTCCAGGTCTTTTGTTCCATTTCAAAAGTACGTAAGTGTCACTAAGAACGTCCCTGCTTATTTGTGTTTACTGATGCGAGTGGAAGCAGCCTCCAGCCTTCCTTTTGTGTCCAGGTTAGACTGGTATAGAGGTTTCGTTGGTAGATAAATAATTTATATATATAATTATTATTGAAACTGATTGTTTATCTATAGGTATATATAAAATCGAAAGGTCACTCAATCATCACGAAATCTCAGAAACTACATGTGCTAGGAATCTCAAATTTTGCATAGGAGTCATTTATAGAACGTAGGTGCTCGCTAAGACGGGAATTTGCAATATTCGACTTCCAAGGGGTTGTTTTTGGGATCGAAAGTTTGTATGAAACTTCGTTACGACAATTGCTAGGAGTCTCAAATTTTGCATAGACGTCACTAGGACGTAGTCATGGAGACAGAAATTAATAATAACATAGGTCACGCGGGTGAAACCGCGAGCGGGCCGCTAGTATTTGGATATTGGAGATTACTAAGAAAATCTTCTTTCTCAATTTCGAAAATTTTCGAAAATGTACGAAAGAAAGAATTTTAATTAAAACTGAGAATATGTATTAGTTATAACTATAATAATATTTACTAAATATAGCATATTAATACTTGTTAGGTTGTAATATTTCCAAAATTTTAATCATTGTATTCTTCTTTATTCTATGTAGGTGAGAGCAAAATAAGAATCCCGCACAGCAGTATAGGCAGAGGAAAGCCAGTATAGGGACACCATTCAAAACGATACGTGTGAGTGATGAATTATCTACACCTCATTATCTATAACGGAACGATGAAATAAAATTATTTCAAACTAGTGGACTTTGGCGGCTTCGCCCGCTAAAACTATACGAATATTTATTAAATGTATTTATGAAAATATTGTCAATTTAGAGAGTGAATCCTAATAAACCATGAAACACGTATTCAATAAAATATTTTTGAGAGTCTAAATTTGAATCTTATAAAAATCGGTGACGATTTAAATTTTTTCCATACAAACTTTCAACCCCTATTTCATCCCCTTAGGGAGTATCACATATCAGCATCTTAGTAAGCACTTACGTCGTATAAGATATGCCCATGCAAATTTTCACACTTCTAGTAACGAAGTTTCATACAAACTTTCAACCTCAAAAACAACCCCTTAGAAGTCGAATATTGCAAATTCCCGTCTTAGTGAGCACCTATGTCATATAAAGAACTCCTATGCAAAATTTCAGATTCCTAGCACATGTAGTTATTGAGATTTCGTGATGAGTGAGTGACCTTTCGATTTTATGTATATAGATTATTGGTAGTGGGAATCGAATCTACAACCCCCATTCCCCAGATTTACTTCAATGATATTTCACAAAACAAAATCTCTCTGCAATACTCTCCTCTATGTATAGTTCGTCGTGACGTCACAATTCCGAAAGAGGCACATACGTTTAAGCCGTCTTTAACACGCACTCTTGACCCGTGAGAGAAAGAAATTGTTTGGAAAATAGTCGCTATGTGTGCCTCGTCGGTACAGGCTAGTTTCAGCTCGAGTGATGATGAGGAAGCTGAATGTAGAAATTTGTGTGAGGAAAAGATTTTTCCATAGAAAAACTGCGTTTTTAGGTGCAATCTTTTTCAGTTTCACGCTATACCTAATATAGAGAGATAGGCAGAGGGAAGCTAGTGTTAAGACACTCCACCACTTTCCATCGAATAGAGGCATTGAGTGTTGAGTGGGGGAACTCGATATATTTATACATAAAATTTTATAGCATTATAAAAGAAATGTTCATTTTATTTCGTAATATTCATTTTTATTGGATTATGTGATCAATCTTTGTCAATATTTTTAGGTCAAAGATTAGATTTAGGTATTTGGATCTCAATAGGTTTCTCTGATCTCGTTTTACTTCCAAATTCGATTTATCTTAAACATTTTTTTTTATCTTCACGCTCTATCCCGCAAAGAACAGGGTAGACGGAGGAAACTTAGTATTAAGACACACTGTTCTCCCCTTCAGACCCAATTTTCGTTTTAAGTGGTGGAACATTTCGCTGCGCAGTCATCGATCCCAGAACCATCACGTCGATCATCATCATAAATTATTATACGTGAAAGAATATAAAGATGGGAAACTTAGCCATTATTAAGGTTAAGGATTAGGTTCCCTCTTGCCTCCCTACTGTGTGCGGGATACAGCGTGAAGATATATAACATAAAGATGTTTTGCCAGCTAGGTATGCCAAATAAACCATTTTCTTGTGCGTGTAGAGTGAAAACGGAACGATTCATCTTAAGGGGGTGAGCTGTGAGGGCAACGGGTGGATTGAAGGTGAGGAGATAAAGCGATTTATACTAACTGACTGTTGTTAAGGAAGGCGGGAAAACATGGTAAATTTGTATGGCATAGGATTTTTATACTTATGTTATTATTTTAAATTTATTTTATATGGTGAAGAACTTGGTGATTAATTATTAAATGTGAAAAGATAATGTTGAATTATCTTCATCATCATCATCATCAGCCTGTCCTCGTCTACTGCTGGACATAGGCCTCTCCAATGGCACGTGTGTTGAATATTAGAACCGAAATGATCGAATTGTTTTGTTAACTAATCTAATATTATTATTATATACGATTTTGTATATCTACAAAAAATCCTGGTAAAAAAGACTCTCTCTCTCATCTCATGCAAACGTGTAGCGATGAGTTCTGCCATTCAGCACGCGATGTGTGCTTCATTTGGGGGAAAGTGAGAAACGAAGTGTCTTAACACTAGCTTCCTACCTTACTATAAAGAGATACAGAGTGAAACTGTTAACAAAAATACTACAAATTAATCTAATTAAAATCCATAAGCTCTTTCCAATCTATCATAGCGATAATCAAAGTTTACTGCGCGAGGAAAAGAAGGCAAATAGGAGATATCTTTTGTTCCTCACCAGTTTCGGTTTACGTGAAATGTGTTTATTGTATTAATATGACTATATATTATTATTTATTGGGTAATTAATTTTCAGAATTATTATTTGGCTTTAATAATGGCTGTTGACTCGACATATAGATATTGTATGCAAATTTATAAATGACTAGCGGCCCGCTCGCGGTTTCGCCCGCGTGAACTGTTATTATTAATTTCTGTCTCCATGACTACGTCCTAGGGACGTCTATGCAAAATTTGAGACTCTTAGCAATTGTAGTAACGAAGTTTCATACAAACTTTCGACCCCAAAAACAACCCCTTAGAAATCGAATAGTGCAAATTCCCGTCTTAGCGAGCACCTATAAATAACTCCTATGTAAAATTTGAGATTTCTAGCACATGTAGTTTCTGAGATTTCGTGATGAGTGAGTGACCTTTCGATTTTATATACCTATATAGATTAAGATAAATTAACAAATCTTGTTTATAGATTTTGAAAATAAAAAACAAATTTAAAAATAAATTCATCTATTTAAAATTAAGTGAAATAATGGCTCTTTGACATCCTAATTCGTCATGAAATTCTTGCCTAAATGGTAAACATTGTGTCAAGTCTAATGGTAAAAGGTACAAAAGGAAATCCATATTCTTCTTTGTTTATCTTCTCGTTGTATCCCTCACATAGCAGAGGGAACCTGGCAACTTACTATTAAGACACTTCTTCAACTTTCTGCCGAATTCTAGATGCATTGCAGGTTCAGTGGTGGAACTCAACGCCCCGTTTCGATTTATTAGTAGAGTGAGGAAATGAAAATATTAAATATTTTATACCCCGAGTGGAATCGAACCCACAATCGTTATTGGTTAAAATTAATGCAATATTAACAAACCACTTAAAAGTAATTTAAAAATGAATACTATTTTAGAACAATAGACACCCTCAGAAAGCTCTCCATGTTCAATGTCATTATCATCTTCTCCCCCACAATGGCCGGCCGAGAAAGTTTTTAAGTGCTGCTACTTCGGTTCGTTAGCTGTTCACCAGGGATTTTATATTTTTAGACTTTTTTGTTCAGCTTCACGCTATATCCCGCATAAAGCAGGGTAGGCAAAGGGAACCTAGTGTTAAGTTCCCCAATTCCTCCAATTTCCAACGATACAACGTGAAGCTGAACACATTATCAATTGAACTTGGTGAACCATTTAACTTCATAAAATATAAAATAAACGTATAATGAAGAGAATATTTAAAAATAAGTGAAAGATTTATAAACCAAGATTGCTAAAAAGGCGAGAGGAAGCCTCAGCTGTTTTTCAAGATCACAGTATTCATATCAAAAACATGCATTTGTGAAGAAATTGATGACAATGGACGAGTGCGGCGTTGAGTGCTGCCTTTCAACACGTAAAGGCTCGAATTCTGGTGGAATGTAGGGAAAACAGTGTCTTAACATAAATTCTCCCTACCTAAATACCTTTTTCACAGTTCGAGTATACGAAATAAAGCATGAAACTGGTCATTTCTATTTTAAAATGTATGTTTTTTTTTACTAAATTTTGAACTCAAATTAATAAATTAATCAAATTCCTCATAATATAATTTGGTAGAGCAGAGAAGGCACCTACACATTTGTTTGCCACAGTTAAGCTGTTAACCGCCCCTCTTAATTACCCGCCTCCTTAAGGAGTTAATGTTTTGGTTAGTGAGTTCGACTTCTGTGTTGGATTGCGGAAAGTTTGGATATAAACACCGGAATTTGGAGATTATTGTGGGATTTATTTAGGCTTAGGTATCTTTACTAATATTATAAGGTAGAAGTTTGATTTGTTGAACGCGTTTATCTTAGGAACTTATTAGAATTGACAATTTTTTTTATTAAATTTTTTAACAAAACTGCTTATATTTTTATCATAGAGAGATATGCTTATTAATTTTTTTTTTGCGAATTTACGTAGATTAATATATTTTCTTACAATTGAATTGGATTCCTCGAAAATTTAAAGAAAAACAAATATTTTCAATGATTTTAAAAATTATATAGTATTTGTTCAGCTTTAGTTAGATAAGAATAATTAAAATCATCTTCACGCTGTATCCCGCACACAGCAGAGTAGACAGAAGGAACCTAGTGTTAAGACACTCCGTTCCCCACTTTCCGCCGAATTCTGGACACATTGCGTATTCAGAAGCGGAACTCATCGCCTCAACCTCAACACCAAAGCAAAGAAATAAAAATATAAACATAGGTGAAGGCAGTATCTTAGCTGGATCTTTTTTTAACGTGAATCTACTATTCCGTAATATTATCTCTTTACCGTACATTCTCCTTTGTGTGTTTTCCGTTCAACGATTTAGTGACGTGACGAAGTGATTAGTGCTGAACTGGCACGTTCGGATCGCCATAATTAAAGAACAACAACAAAAATATAAATTGAAATAAATATTACTAAATACATATAAATAAAATATTTTATATAAAACGTATTCAAATATAAAGCGCCTCGTCTTTGTACTGACCACCCTCCGCACCGTCACGACCCTCACGACACATTACGTCACAGAGTAGAAAATAGATGTGGCATTGGTATAAGAAAATATATTTTATATTTATCTATTTTCTTATTTTTCAACTTCACGTTGTATCCCATAGATAGTAGGGTAGGGAAAGGGAACCTTTGAACCTAGTAAGATAGTCCGTTGCCATTAAGACTTCATCTTCGAACTCTAGAGACTTTGTTATCAAAGCGAAGAAATTAAAAAAAAAATTAAAATATTGATTTCTTCGAACGTGAATCGAACCCATAACCTGTCGTTCACAGTCACACACAGGTGCACCTGCACCACGAATGGCCTCAAAAAAACTATTTTATTATAATAATAATAATTCTAAACCCTCACTTATACTTGCACAAGTAGGTAGTAACGTGACGTAAGCCCGCGCGTGCATACAGACGCGTCGGGAGAGCTCGCTGACCCATGGCGCCTTCAGGTTGTTACGGACTGTACTATACGCTGGAGAGCAAATAACCTGGAATGGTTAAATATTTAATAATAAAATAAATTTAATATTTAGTATTTTTGTTTTTTTGTTCTAGTGTCGAGGGGAAACGCGGCGTTGGGTTACGTAAGTCAACATGCAATGGTGCCAAATTTTGGTAGAAAGTGGAAGTCAAATGTCTAAATACTAGGGTTCCCTCTGGCTACCCTGCTGAGTGCGGGATGCAGCGTGAAGCTATATGTATATTACTACTACATTATTATAATTTTTGTAACGTAAATAATTTTCTTAATGAGAACCTGGACTAGTTAATATATTAATATTAAGTTTTTTAATTTATTATCTAATAGTACTAACCTTTACAATGGACGGAAATTAAGGCACGGAATATCTTAACACTAGGTTCCCTATGAAATTTTACTAATATTTCTTTTCATAAATTAAAATTATTATTTCTTTACCCAACAGAGTCTCCATTCATTCTCTGTTCAAATACAGACACATCGAAAAGGATCGCGAGTTTCTTACCGCGCCACTTTCATTTCATATTTCATTTTATATTTTTATTTATCTGTATTTTTATGCTCCGACTAGACTCGGGTTTTATGAAGGTCCTCGGCATCAGCGTTTTCTGATGTTATGGGAGTCCATGTGGACACATTTTCTGATGTAAGTAGTGGGTAAATAAAGGAAATGGTAAAAAATTATGTAGGTATATAATATTTTTTATTTGTTTTTCTTTTTAGCTTCACCCTGTATTCGGAAGCATATAGTAGGAAAGACAGAGGGAACCTAGAGTTAGGGCATTCCGTTTTCAACTTGCCATACAGTTTCGAAATATAGCATGTTGATTGCCTTATTTGGTCTACTAAAGTGTAGAAATGAAAATAATTTAAATATTATTTGAAATCAATATGACCCAACAAAAACTTCATCTTTATGGAAGATATTAGACTAAAACGATATTTAAGTTCTCAACAAATACAGTGAATTATTATTTGTTAATATTTTAATTTCTTTGCTATGGTAACAAGAAAAAGCGCGACGTTGAAATCCGCCATTCAACAGGACCCACCCAAAAAATTGGCGGAAACCAGGCTCACTATACCCACCCTGCTATATATAAGATACAGCATGAAGCTGAAGAAAAAGAATATCATAGAAGACAATAGACAGAAATGGCAACTTAAAGTACTGAAAAAAAATAGGTTTTACCTATTTCTAACATTTTTAAGCAACATTGTATATACATTGTAACCTAAGTGTCTTAAATAGCATTATCCATATAAAGCTTATTATATAAAGCTTAGTTGGTATATACTATCAGTTTATCGTCGTCTATTACATTAATTGGATTTTTTTTAGCTTTTTGCATTGCTTAACTATACCTAAAGCTTATATATCAGACAAAACCAACTACCCCAGGTAGGCAGAGGGAACCTACTGTTAAGTAACTATGTTCTCCAATTACAGCCGAATTTTCGAGACTTCACAAGAAAAAGAAAATGAAAGTATCAATTGATTCATTACGCCGACTAGAAATCGAACCCACAACCATTGTGCATACACACGCTGTATCACTGCGCCACTATAAAAAATAAAACTACAAATATAATTATATTTATTTTCATTGTTTTTCTTTCACAATAGCAAAGATCATGTCTCTGTTTCTAACAAGGCTATAGACTTTATATAGATAAAGATATAGATCTAAATTGTATGGGGGGGTGGTTTCTATGGAATTCTAGATAGATAGATATAGATAGATATATCTTATAATGTGTTGGGACATTACTCAATGTCTCACGCAGGGCGTAAGGGTACTCGCGTACTGAACTCATTAATTTTTGACTGTTTTCTTATTGTCTTTGAGGAACCCTTCTAGTGTTGTGGTTTAGGTTGTTTGTTTAAAAAGATATGTTTCATATTACTGTAAAAGGTATTAAAATATTTATTTTGTATTTCAGGAAATTTTTCAGTGTCTAGATATCCCAAAGAATCTACATGACAAATTTCAGCGTTCTACGCCGCGTAGTTTCGACTGCGCACAGTCTGACACTCAGCTATGGAAGGGTTTTTCAAATAAAGTTTACTATTTTTGATTATTTAAAAATAATAAATAATACCTGGGTTAGTTTTAAGAAATTCCGTTCCCATTAGGACACTACCATTACTCACTTTCCGTAAAATTCTCAAGGCATTGCGTGTGGACTGGTGGAACTTTGTCTCTATTTACCAGAGCCATGAAATAAAAATATTAAATATTTAATTTCTTCGAGAACCCTAACAACATGGATCTAGAGATATTTTCCAGAGGGAGCCTGGATCTAAGTTTCGAACAGATATGTTGAAAAAGTTAGTTTTTTTGTATTTTGAGTGTAAATTCTGCTAATAAAATTTTTGGGGTGGGCACAAATCTGTTCTGGGGTGGGCACAGACCATAACGATATACCTAGGTCAGCCACAATGGTTTAATACGGTAGTTTTTCGCTGACATTTCTTGAGAGTGACTTCATTATATCTCGATGTAGATAAATGAATATTCATGATGCTTATCACAAAACTGTCGTCATGTGAGGCTCAAGTCTTGTATGGAATCTATAGGTATACCTAATAAGAGTTAAAACTATTTTAAATTGTTTTTATTAATATTTTAAAAAAATAACTTCATCATAACTTCATGGTAATGCTAAGCATTCCGTTGCTCTACATCAGAGCAAAGAAATGAAAATATTAAACACTCGAGTGGGAATCGAACCCACAACTGTCACATTCGCAATCGCACGCTTGTTCCTCTTAGATAGCTTACTAGTGGAACGATATATCTAATTAATTTGAATCTCAATTGAGTAATTATTTTTTATTAAGATAATCTTTTAGCCTAGATAGTAAATAAATATATCTTTTTTTAATAAATTCTCCAAAAATACTCTAATAATTCTCCACCTAATATTCGAGCTTTCTATATACATACATACATACAAAAGGTCCATCAAAAGGTCACACAAAAACGCCAGTGATAAAAACCTTAGATAGATCCGAAGCTAAAGTATGTGGTCTATATCGAAATTTCCAATATCCGTACCGGGTGGTAGTGGGGGTGGGGGTGTGTCGGTGGGGGGGTGTTTGGGGGGTGGGTTCCCGAGGCGATGTTAGCGGCGCCTGCAGCCAGCGCCCGAGATAAGCGACCGACGCCCGTCCTATGAAATTATAGCACGCTCCCGACTTGGTGCACAGTGGTTGTGTTACAGAGGGTGCCTTTATTTTGTTTTTTTTTTTTTTGTGGAGAGACGAAAGAAGAAATTGTTTGGTCTAAGGTTATTGTTAATATTTGAAATCTAGCTAATAAACATGTTTTTTTTCTCTTTTCTCTACTCTTTTTCTCTTTTAAATTTGATTTTATTATATAGAGAAAAATACATTTTCATATCATCATAATCGCAAAAACCAAAGATTATTATTTCTTATTAACAGAATTCTATTAGTTATTTAATTGTTAAAGTTTTCTACATAAATCCTGCCTAATATGAAGACAGAATCCTTAGCCAGGATTATTCATAATTTTTATTTATTTGTAATAGTATACTCGTATTTTGTACATCATCGTTCTGCATTTAGCAAGGCAGATAAAAGGAATCTAGTGTTAAACACTCCATTTCCCACTTTCCGCTCAATTATCAAGACATTGGGTTTTTAGGGGTAGAACTGTACACCGCAGGACAAATCCCGTCACCGCGAATGGAAATCGAACCCACACCCACCACGATTACCAGCCAGACGCTGCTCGTCCACTATTAATCACCTTTCAGCTTAAAATATAAAAAATATTACATATAAAAATAGATTCCATGGTTTTCCTACCCTGTGAAACTCAAGAGGGTGTCCGGGTCGGCTCCTCCGGACCATTTGTCAGTGACAGGACGTCACAGAGGGTGGGTACCCCACATTCCACCACGTTTGTGGTTTGCACGACTGGTACACGTAGCGACCGAACTTGCTTTGGACGTTTTGGAATTATATACCAATTTAGGTATGTGGAATATTGAGAAAAAGTCTATTTTTTTTGGTAATTTTTGGTAAATATTATGTTTTTTTTGTCGTTAATTGTTATGTTTTGAACTGGAATAATTATTTTTCATTTTCATTTTTTTTTTAAATTAAAATGACAGCATAATAGCAAACAGCTCTATTTCTTTCATTGTTCACTTTCTTTTTATTTGATTTAAGCTATAAGCCTAATTAAAAATATATTGTAATCATAGGATTACTATGTCTCAAATAAACCCATCCAAATCGAACCCACAACCTGTAGCGGGTTTTAAGTTTTATCAAACATTAAAATTCTAAAATCTTAGTAAAACATAACAAATATATATTTTTTTAATGTTTTTACCTAAATTATTATTATCAATTGTATAATTTGACCAGAACATTCACCCAAATAACCTCCAATTTCTCAACATCTTTCATTTATATCTTGCCCCGTGAAATGGTTCCACAAAATCACCCCCCGGGTGCCTTATTCTATAACTATAGTATACTATAGCATACTATATTTATTATAGCGGCGTCCCAAACAGCTTCCAGTGGATTTTACGATATCCACTTTTATGTGCAACTGAGAAGTATAATATTTTTGAGGATTTTGGTGTTTTGCGTCAGCGTTTTAGGAGAATGCATTTTATGTAGAGATTTCTTTATTTTCTTTCTGTTTTTTTGGGTTCTTTTGATTACCTTTTAATATTTTATTTTTTAATATTAATTTTTATTTTTTCAGCCATTTGGATAATGTGGTTTTAGATGTAGGAATTAATCTTACTTTGATCACAAAATCACTTTAACTTCCTTAATTTTATGTCGTCGAAAATTGGAAACAGAAGTATCACATAAGCACATTAGGTTCCAAGGTTCCCTGCACCTAACCTGATTTGTGCGAGACTAGGCTATTAATTCCAATAATAGTAGCAAAACTAAACAATTTAAACCATACTTATATTAAAAGGCATACAAATAACCACAAAACTTTAAGCACCTATACACACTATAAAGTCCAGCAAGGCGATTAAACCCCATATAGTTCAGCCCTCGACTTTACTGGTACTTCCTGGAGCTAAAATTTAGGATTGACTTAGCCTATTATTTGACTTCTTTTTGAAGGACCCTGAAAAGGAATCCTGAAAACCTAGTGTTAAGGCACTCCATTGTCCATTTTTCTGAATTCTGGAGGCCTTGCGTGGCGAAACTCAACGCCGTGATTATAAACTACTATCAAACCAAATATTTATAAAAAATTAATGCTTAAGTATAAGAATTTACTGATCCCACATACAATATATCTAATAAGAAGCTAGACTACCCATTAATTGTAGCCACAAACGACGTAGCCGCTGAGGTCCAAGGCGATTACCTCCCAACTGTCCCCGCTCCCCCCCATTTGACTTACAACGGGATTTTGTGGAATTCAATGGAATAGAGTATCTATTGATATTTTATACCATATTTGGTAATGTCTTTTTAGGTTATTTTAATTGGTGACAAATAGAAGGAATTGTTTTTGGTGTTATTAATAATTTATAATTTCAAGTTTTTGGTCACTTATTAGAATTTCCTTTATTTTAATATATTTTTTATGTAAAAATCTTCCTTATGCTCGAAAAAACTTTATAAGAAATTCTCTTCGGTGGGAGTACGATAGTTTCTGATTCTACATCCAGCTATACAAGTAGATCCAATCTCTATTAATCAACACCTAGTTCCACCACGACCAATCAGGTGCCAGCACGAAGACCCTTCACACCAAACGCGAGAAATACGACACCTTTCTGAACGAACACCAAAAGAACTTATCATAATATTATTAAATAATATAAAATACACTCTATTATACTGTTATAGAACTTAAATTCGCTTGTAGCGTTTAGGTGTGAAAATTGACGCCTTTAATTCTATACACTGAAAAAGATCATTCGACTCTACGACTTTGTGTTACAGTTTAGTATCGAATGATATTTCTGTTCTATTGTGTTATTTTGCTGTTTCAAATAATACCTTATTTTATTAAGATAAAGTGCATTTTTGATTGTGTTAAATGGTGTTAAATTTAACACCTAGCTTATGTTCTTCATATTCCTCGATACTATTGGTGGATGCAGAGATTATACTGTGATAGTTTGACAGGCATATTTAAATAGAATATAGATTATATATGATAAGATTTGTTGTAAGAAACAAGGCTATTTTGAATAACTAAATACTAATTCTCTTATTAAATTAGAGAATATTACTACTTCTAGAATAAATAAACTAAAAAATAAAGAAAGAATTTAAAAAGAAATAGTAATTTAAAATTTTGTTGTCATAGAAACATTATTAGAAAATTGAGGCCTAGTTTGAGTGGTTGATAGGGTTAGGCGTTTTGAAAACCAACCTACGTTGAACTTATCTATTTTCTTACTTACTATTTCAACATTTCCTTACCAAATAACAAAATATATTTTTTTTATTGAAACAAAAACAAACACAATCTCATTCTGTGATTCTATTTATTTTTTTTGAATCCACCGGCTTCACATATCACGACCTACGTCCAATAATAAAAACATCCATTAAAAACTTATCGATTTCAATTATTGACAGACATTTGAATTTGGAATGTTACCTTTTTAATTAGCTCCCTTTCTTTTTTACCGCCAAGGCTGTCGCACGCGCGAATGAATATTACATTTAAAAAAAGAACTCTTCTTCTAATATCACATTACATTGTTTCTAGTAAACATGATTGTGACATGGGATCTACGAACATACATCCAAAATTAAAAAAAAGTGTTTTTTTTTATTTATTAGATATCAGTTTCATAGTATCTTCTGTCGGTAGTAGATTGAAAGTGATCTGTGGTAGAAAAAAAAAATGTTAATCAGATTTGATGTTTGTGTTTATGATTTATCGGTACCCCTTTTGGAGATGTAAAATAAAATGTTTACGGTATCTCCGGTTCTTTTTCCCTATTTTGATGTAAGGGTCGGTTTACAGGAGATTCACGCTGTATCACGCATGTACCAGGGTAGGTAGAGGGAACCTAGTATCAAGACACTCCGTTTCCCACTTTACATTGTATTTTGAGGCATTACATATTGAGTGGCGGACCTCAACGCCGATCTATACCTTGGTACCAGAGCCAAGACAATAAAAAAATAAATATATAATTCGTTTCCCCGAGAAAGAATCGAACTCACAACCGTCACTTTTACAGTCACGTGCTTCTTCTCCTGAACCACGAAGGCTACACCTACACATACAGTCTGATCTGTATAGTTAATAAGTTACCAAACTAAATATGCATACTATTAAAAATATTTTTTTTGCGAGTGCCTTTACTGGTGCGTTTAGCACCAATTATAAAAAAAAAATTCCAGAAAAACTTTACCGAGTACCTACTGAGGATAGAAGTAAACATTGTAAAGAAATTATAAAATAATTTTAACAATAAAAAAAACATGATTTTAAATAGACATTTCTTGTAATATATATTTTTCTGTATTCTAGATTAAATAAACTTCTTACATCTCTCATCATAGTCACACTAAATAAAAACCAGTTCCATATCTCAACTACAATTTTATCCAAATCAGAATAAGACATCAACACATGTAATCCCTACATTTCAATTAAACGCAATTAATTTTAATTTCCATCTCTGCGTCCCTTTAGGAAGGGTCTGAACAAGTATTTCTACTTTCCTTTCTATATAGACATTTATTTTAATAGTATTTAAATGTAAAATTCTCATTGGTCTTTTGTAGCTTTGTCGGTCAAAAATACAATAGAAGTGTAGCTTAGTTACGATTGCATTTGCAGCTTACGGTATCCTTTTGAGTGCATATTAGCGTTAAGTTACGTATATTAAAATAGGTACTTATTTAAGCAATCCAAGGACCGATGTAACGGTATTAATAGTATTAGTGTCTTCAAAACTTTAATATTTAAGAAGTTATGTTTTTTTTTTAAAAGTGTAATTTCATTCTTAGGGAAGGAAACCCGCCTCTTGGAAACCGTCAATGAGCTGTGACCAACTAAGTCATACGTTCAGTGAAGGTATGGAGGTTCCAAGAGACGTGTTTTTCTAAAAAGTATTTAAATTATGCTATTACTTATGATATTGAGGAAGAGGCCACGAGCGTGTGACTGTAAACGCGAAAGGTTGCAAGTTCAATTCCCAATCGAAGAAAGAAAATATTTATAATCATCATTTCTTCATCACCCAGGCCAAAAACCTACCATTGAGTTCCCCACTCAACACGCAACACCTCCAGAATTCGACCGAAAATGAGTAACGGAGTGTTCTAACACTGATTTCCCCCTGCCATATACGGGATACACCGTGAAACCGAAAAACAAAACCTATAGCTATACCTATACATATATATATATATATATAAAAAAAAACATCGTGCAATCGCCTACAAGGAGGGCCGTGCGTTTGTACGTTATTATATATGTTATGTCGAGAGTCGCGTATAAATAATGGAGCACGTCGGAACAACGCGCCGCTCGCTGCGGCCTAGGCGCCGCGCTCTGGACATGAGTGGGGTGGAGTGGAACCTTAGATGTGGATAAATTATTTTGGAAGGCCTAATTTAGTTGTAACTACTAGTCGTTGCTGTCCTAGGCACTCCCCTAATGCAAACAGCGTTTAGTTAGGTATACAATCAATCAAGACAATCTACAATCCCTAAGTTGCCCAAGTTAATGTAAGATAGACTCTAGTGAAGTCCAGAAGTTCTAACTGTTAGTTGTCTGTCCATCACTCAGTAGAAGAAGCAGCATTTTTATATATCGTCGACTTAAATATTGACGATTTGGTGTCGTTTCATCGTCAACGTTCGGTAAGTTATTTTTAGCCTCATCTTTCACCATAGCGTTTGGCACTCCTTTGCTCCGTTGTTTTAAGGATTCAGTATAAATAAATATCACAATGCGATTTTTGTATAGGTATATAAGAAAAGTATTATATGAGTCTTTTTAAATCAGATTTGAGGATATTACAAAAAACCAAATTATTTAATATAACAATTTCAATACAATCATTAATCTTCAATACCTAAAAAGACACCATATAAGATCTACTCCATAGACAACGTTGTTCCACGGCTTGGGTGGCGCCCGCCGCTATAAAATTCGGACAGCGGCGCGGAATCCCACAGATTCCAAGTTAATATTAATTGACGATCGACTAACCACTGCCCCCCCTCCCCCTGAACCCCTCCACCTCCCCTCCAACCCCCCCACATAATGCATATTTCAACAAAATACCTT
The DNA here is from genome assembly GCA_016802625.1 of Heliconius numata. Taxonomy (NCBI): domain Eukaryota; kingdom Metazoa; phylum Arthropoda; class Insecta; order Lepidoptera; family Nymphalidae; genus Heliconius; species Heliconius numata. The sequence continues at coordinate 98,018 of JAEBDU010000108.1, read as the reverse complement.
TTAATAAAACATGATTCGATATGTTAGCTGTTAGATTAGTTTGTGTTGGTATACCTGTCTTTGGTTATCTTTTAGCTTTTTTGTTATGATTGTTTTTAAATTAGCTTACGTTTACTAAGTTTATTTAGGGGCCTCAGGGGCACAAAGTATGACTGTAAGCGCGATAGGTTGTCGGTTCGATTCCCAGTTGAGGAAATGATATACCTATGTATGTCATATTTTCATTTCTTCGCTCTAGTGTCGAGGCAAACTTAACGCATGTTCACGCAGAATGTCCAAAATTCGGCGGAAAATCAACTGTGACTTAACATTAGGTTCCCTCAGCTAACCTAAGCTAGCTTGCTATGTGCAGAATGGAGCGTAACGCTAAACAATCCAAACTTATTTAAAAACGAGTAAATTATATTTCGTAAACATTAAATCAGTTTCACGCTCTATCCCGCTCACAGCAGGGTAGGCTGACGCAACCTAGTGTTAAGTCGCTCCGAATCCCAATTTCCGCCGACTTTTTTCCGAGTCATTACGTATTGAATTGCGGAACTCAACGCCGGGATTATTGCCTTGTTGCCAGAGCGAAGAAATGAAAAGATTAGTAAATAATAATTCATTCCCTCGAGTGGGGATCGAACCCACAACCGTCGCGTTACAGTCCCTTGCCTCGCCTCGCCTCATAAATGAAAAATTAAATAAATTGTAAAAAACGCAAGAAATTCAGATACATATCAGAATTTTTACCGAGATACAGGTTTCACCTCGCTCTTATCTTTACTTACACCACAAATTGAGCTTTAAAACTTAAAAGGGAAGTTTATATGAGGGAAGTGTCGGGAAGTATTCTTGGAGGACGAGTAAGGTGATACGATGAAGAAAATGCTTATCGAATATCTAAGATTTAGCACTACATTTATTCATATATACTTATATATGGTCCAGAGAACTGAGAAATCTTTAGAATTGATACCTGATAGTGTGAATGCAGCATCAGATCGAAAGTCAGACGTGGCTGAGGTGTACTAGCGTATGGCTGTAAAGCCAAACTGTGGGTTCGATTCCCACTCGAGGAAATTTAATATTTAATACTTTCAATTCCTCGCTCTGGCATAGTGAAGCCAGTAAACGAGCAATGTCTCAAGAACCTGAAAATTTCGGTGTAAAGTGGGATCGGTCATCCCAATTTACGCCGAAATTCCCAGGTTCCCTCTTCCTGATCTACTTATATGCTATAGGCAGCATAAGTTAATGTAAAACTAAAAAAAAATCAAGCACAAATACGCCATACGACGTCTAAAAATGGTCATCGCCACAACTACCCACAAATAAGTACCCAATAATTTATTACTTTTAACCAGACCAGTTCCAAGACCGTTTTTAACGAGCATTCAACAAAAGAGAGTTCTGTTAATATTATTTGATTTGTATTCAACAAAGGAGGTGGTGATTCCACCTCGGAAGTCGAGCCGCAAAATTACAGCTGTAATTAGGGATGTGCCTGTAATTTCTCGTTGCGGTCGCCGCTTCCTTCCCTATTGTTCGATATTTTTTAAATATCGAACAAGTTTTTTTTTTAAAGAAAGCTTTGACCTAAGCTAATCGATTAGAATATTTTGACAGCTGCGGTTGTTTTTTTTTTTTTTGGAGTTTTGACGGTGGGAATGTATTTGTGTTTTCTTGTCTATGGGGTTTTTTTGTGTTTTTAAACGTTAAGATTTGTTGTTTAAGTTCCAATATTTTAATATCTCTAGGCATTTTCCCCATTTATAATAATAATAATAATAATAAAGCCTTTTATTTTCCTATAAACATAATATTGTACATATTTAACAGAATTTACAAAATAATTAAAGTTTACAGTAACTTATACCACTTATTATTATATTCCTTATATATTTATTTGTTTTATTTATTTTACTTATTACTATATTCCTTATTTTATTTTATTTTTATTTTTTATTTTTTTTGTTTTGCTTGTATATATGTATATATTTCTCTCTTCCTTTATTTACTTGTATTTTAGCTTAGATTATAGGAACCTCTTGGTGAGTATAGGCCTCCTCCATTTTCCTCCATGTTTTCCTATCCTGTGCTAGTCTTAACCAGTTTTTCCCTGCAATGGACACTATGTCATCTGCCCATCGTTTTTGTGGTCTGCCCACTTTTCTTCTTCCTTGTGGGCCGACCCATTTAGTGGCTTTGAGAGTCCATCGCTGGTCAGTGCATCTCGCGACGTGGCCAGCCCAGCCCCATTTTAATCTTAGTGTTTTATGCAATGCATCGGTAAATTTTGTCTTTTTTCTTATATCTTCACTTTTAATCTTTTGAATTTTTCTTAGGTGTAACATGCTCCTTTCCATTGCTCGCTGACAAGTTTTTATTTTGTTCTTTGTTTTGCTTGTTACTGTCCACGTTTGGGAGCCATAGGTCAAGCAGGGGAGAATACAAGTGTCCATTATGATTTTTTTCATATTCAATTCATAGTTGCCTTTTAGTATTTCCTTATGGGCCCAGTACTTTTTCCAGGTGCACGTGATTCGTCTGTTGACCTCGTCTTCGTTATTTGTTTTAAGAAATGAAACTTGCTTTCCTAAGTATAAATATTGCTCTACATACTCCAGTTCGACCCCTTCTAGCGATATTTTACTTTTTGAACCATTAGTCATTATTTTAGTTTCGCTGAGGTTCATACTCAGTCCCACTAGTTTGTTCTCTTTGTTTAGTTGACATATCATATTTTCTAGTTTTTTTCCCCATTTAATCAATAAAAAATATATTTCATTTTGAATAAATATTTTTTTTAGCTTCACGCTCTATCCCGCACATACCAGGGTAGACAGAGGGAACCTGAGAACCTAATGTTAAGACAATCTGCCCCACACTTTCTGCCGAATTCTGGAGGCATTTATTGAGTATCCAAAGTCAACGCGACGCTTATAAAATACTTAAGCGATATTAAATACTTAATTCCACCGAGTGGGAATCGAATCCGCCACCTGTTCCGTTCAGAGTCGCACAACTGTGCTCCTGCGTCTGTGCAGTGGATTAGCATGAAGGTTTATATTCATAAAAGTGTTGTATGACATAAAACATCATTTTTAAGTAACAGGTTGTTACTAAAATAATAAAGTTTAAGCTGAATCAATTAATGGTAATTTTATACGAAATGACGAAAATAACACGAACTAAGGTACCCTTTTAGCTTTAAAAATTAATATTTAAAATAAACTTTATTAAAACAGTTCAAGATTCAAAATTAATTTTACAGAACATGTAAATAAAAAATAAAATTTCACGTTCAAAAATAAAAGAATAAAGTCCAAAAGTGAGGTTGTCGCGGCCATATTAACTTTTCGGTGCTCAAGTTCCAAGAAAACAGCGTTGATTGCTCAATTCAATATTAATTATGTAATATTTCATACATTTATACAACTGGTATCCTCGCTTTGTATATTGAACTTTGATATGGAAGTTTCGATCGATTTCTTTTATCAGCTTCACGCTGTATCCCGCATGAAGCAGGATAGACAGAGGGAGCCTAGTGTTAAGTCACTCCGCTCCCCACTTTCCGCTAAATTCTAGAGGCATCGCGTGTTGACTGGCAAAATTCAAGACACAAAAATTTTAGATATTTCATTTTCTCGAGTGCGAATCGAACTCACAACCGTGTCCGTACTACGACTGACCTTATATGTATTATACCTATAGACTACTAGATCAAATCCCTACGATTTATACTTCTGATCCCCGGAATCAGAAAAATAAAGTGCAGAGCTTAACTATGCTACTCAAAATGTAATGGCTGTCGTTTCTATTTGTTGCAAGAAAAAACGTTAGACCGTTTGAATAAAAGAGAGTTGAGAGTACAACAGATAAGTATAGGTATCTCTAAAGTCCTTTTTATTTATATATTTATTTTATAAAAAGTTACCTTCACAACACGTCCACAAGATAACATAAGACAAAGTTTTGGTAGTTTGGTACTTCTTTCTTCGTTCTTAAAACCAATTAATAGATAATAATGCTACCAGATGGACCGACGACCTAGAGAGGTTGGCGGGAAGCGGATGGGTCCGAAGAGTTGAGGATCGAGTGTGGTGGCGAGAATTGGGGAAGGCCTATGTCCAGCAGTGGACAAAAGATGGCTGTTGATGATGATGATGATGATGATTGCTACCTTAAGATTATTTAATATCTAATAAAATAAAACAATAAAAAAAACTATACAAAATTTATAAAATAAAAAAAATAATTCTTAAATCCACACAATGTTCATATACAATTTCATCGAACCACACTTTGTAATAAAACAATAAGATAAAAAAAACTAGTAAAATGAAAGGTGGTTGACATTTGATACCATAGAATAAACCGCCTTCGCCACTTCGGGCCAGAAACCCAACACGGGTACAAGCGACGCCCCAAAAATAAAGATTAGAACCTAAAAACTAAAAAATATTCAATTAAAATGTTAATATAATCTACGACTATAATGAATTCTTTTATTTTATAATCTGTTGTTTTTTTGTTGTATTAAGTAGTGCTAGCTAATAACTAAGATGCGTTAATTATATTTTGTGATTTTGATACTAATTACATATTATTTTTTGATGAAAATATAGGCACAGATAAAAATAATTAGTCTAGAATTAAGTATTATATAATCTGTATTGCAATTTACTTTTGACTAATATGTTATCTTCATTGTATCTTTATATTTTTTTAATCTATGGAACGATGACGGGGTGAAGGATCTTGAAAATAATCTCGAAGCGCCAAAACGATAAGCTGTGCCAATATAAAAATGCAGATAAGTAAATATACAAAAATATATTATAAATATAAAATTAAAAAATGAAACCACAAACATAAGCTAGTTAAGTTTAACACAACGGCACCAATTGAAACAGATAATTAAGGAATAAGGTTTTCAGTTAAGCACCCTCGATTTCCGATGCCATTGTCGATTGAAAATTAAAAAAAAAAAGCCACGGTGACAATACTCGTCTGTTGAGTGACGGCAGATGTGGACGAATTTTTCATTGTTGCGAGTGAAAAAGGTGGTTCTGAGGGGTAATCGATATGGTTTGCTTTTTGTTTTCGATACTCGAAAGCCTGTGTTAGATAGGGCTTGGTCATACTGGTGGATTTGGTTTTTTTTTTTTATTTTTTTTCCTGTCATTGGGATATTTTAATAATATTATAATAAGTTATTTAAGTTGGTAGTAAAAATCGAATTTCTAAAAAACGCAAATCCTTTAATCAATGATCTAAATTATTATAATTGCTATATAATTGTAATAATCAAATAATGTATGTATGAGAAATGAAACCTAATTTTATATTAACATACAACTGTGATAAACAATTATTTAAAAAGTTATCCTAAAATATATATTTTTAATCAATTTCACAGTAATAATAAACATGGCCTTACACAAAAGTGCGAGGTTCATTTCTGCTTATGAATAATTATGCCATTCAGAAAGAGGAAACCGACATCCATCTCTTCCCTTCCAAAAATATTACTAATAATGAGATGTAATTTGACACTTAATATCGCACGAAAGTTTTGTTTGCCATTCACATCAGATGTGTATGAGGATGTATGAAAATAGAAAAAAGTATAGCATAGCTATTTATCTATTATTATCTTCTACCAGATGGATTCCAAGCTCTAAAAGGAGAATCGGCAGACCAAAACGGAGATGGCGAGACGAGCTGGACCATTATAGGCCTGACTGGTGCTTAATAGAGTGAAATAGACCAGAATGGAAGAAATGGAGAGAGGGCTTTGCCCAACAATGGGTTGGTTAGCAGACTAGGAAAAAAAAAAATATATTTATCTATTCTTATCTATAAAAAAATAGTATTTTAAGCAAAAAAAAACAATTCTCATGTCACTTGCAATATCGACAAGCCAATTTCCAACTTCAGTATAACAGATCCTTGTGCAATAAACCATCAAATATAGAGTAACAGACAATTAGTGAGAGGAAGTACCCTCAACATACGGGTACATCGAGAGCCATCAATACAGGTAATGACGTCATACAATACAATACACAACTGTGTATACAGTTATTTTGTATTATTCGTTTCGTTTGAGAGCTGCGAAATCAAAGTTGGGAGTAATTTTTTTTATTTTTTCAAATTTTTTTTTGTTAAATTAACAAAAAATTGCCTAATTTTAACTGAAAAATGTTGGAAATTGTTATTTTTTTGTGTGAATGGCTCGTAAGTTTCATTTTGAAAGGCTAATTTAGATGTCAGTGTATATGTTTGTGAAAAACAATGTGACCTAGTTGTCTATTTATACTCTATAGCATGAATATCATATCTCCCAACCAAATGTGAGAAGCTAGATACAAATTTCACTCAATATTTTACATTTTTATATTAATATTTTAAAAAAAACCTAAATTTCATACCAAATTGTATTGTAATAAAGACCAAAAATGAATAGAAGTAGGTCACGATACCAAATCACACAACCTTCCAATTATTTCAGCATTTCCACATATCTAACAATAATCCATATAGAGCGTGTTCAAAAAAAACTAAAAAAAAACAACAACAATTCCAACAAAAGAACAACAATGACATTAATAATTGGAACGACAGAAATGGCTAACGAGATTTGGCTAACTCGTTTGAAGCAGGGTTATAATAAAGGCTAAAGTAACAATTAGTGGAGGAAGTGCCCTCGAAGTGCGGGCGTCTCATCGAGAGCCATCCAATACTGGTATAATTACTCTGGCGAATGCATGGATACATATTCTAGTTGAAATTTTGTTGACATTGGTATTTCCATTTCAACAACACTCCTTACAGCTTCAAGCATCAGGTTTAGAGTGCACTACTGATATTTTATAGGATTATTGTTTGTCTAGTGTTGCCATAAGAATAGATAGCTATAGCTTGTTGCAATAATTGTAGTATATCACGTAATTAGGGTGCCAGTTCGTTGTTTACGCAACGCGAATAACGATGCTAGATTAGAGGGCATAGTGGTTTATTGGATTGTGATTGATTGGTTTTATTTTCTGGTTCGTAGGTTACAGGTTCGAATTTGAGTAATTAAAAGTTTAAGTTGAATGTGTAAAATAATTTGGATTGTGAAGCATAAGGGAGAAATGAACGCAGTGATATGCCTAATGGTTGATAATTGCAAGATAGCGATGAAGGCGTTTTATTGAAATATTTTAAGCTTTTTTTTAATATTAGGCCTTCATAGTAATTTATTTTTCTAATGCTAATCGATTGAAAAATCTTTCTTTATTAAATTAATTTAGTTAAAAGTTAAAATTATGTAAAGGATAACAATCAGGATCAAGACACTAGATTATGCATAAAAGTTGTAGTCAGAATACGAGTATTAGGTATATACTTTTACTTGCATGTTTAATACAGTAGTCGATAGTGTTTGGGGAATCTTAGAGAAGCTTTTAACAATAATGTTTAGCCTTATGGTTACATTAAAGCATATTTACAAACATATCTCGATTGCCCCCAAGAATATTCGCAATTATTAATAATATTAATTAATAGAACAAGAAATAAAAACAAGCTTATCTCTCCTGGTTTTCGTTTTCAATAAGATATTAAAACATTTTTTGAGACTGGTATGTCCTACGTACATTTAATTAAATAAAATAAAAAAAAAATTTTAGACTTGCAACTAGAACAGTTTAAAATTAAATTTAAAAAAATATTACTAAACAAACTTTACTACTCAATTCAAAATTTCTATAAAAATAATAGTGAAAAGCTAATGATGGTTATATACATATCTGTTGTAAATTATGTGTTAAAAAGAGCAACTTTCTTGCTGGCTCTTCTCAGCAGAATTGCCCTTCGAGCTGGTGGTAGCTTCCTGTAAGACTGACACAACTGACATTTCTATGTAACTTAACGATTCAAAAGTGCTTGTAAATGGCTAAGGTGAAAGTGTATGTAAAGTGGTGTAAGGTAAAAAGTGCTTGTAAGGAATAAGGAATATTTAGATTTTGAGTTTATTTAGAACAGGCGCCTATATCTAACTAACGTGATTGTTAATAAAAGACAACTCTCCAATCTCTTTTCCATTCTCTGACAATTTTCCAATCTCTGGATACGTCTTGACCAGCAAGCTCAATTGAAGTAGGAGTTATATTTGGTAATAGTTAACCAATGTCACCAGTAAGTCTCTTTTCTTCAGGACCAGAGAAATTTACCGTTTATAATAAATTATAGATATAGACTGAAGCCAGTCTCCACTCGAGGAAATTAAACATTTAGTAAGTATTTTCGTTTTATCGCTCTGGTATCGAGGCGTCGAATTCCGCCACTCAACATGCGATGTCTCCAGAATTCGGTGGAAAGTGGAGGGCGGAGTGTCTTAACACTAGGCACCCTCTGCCTATCCTGCTGTGTGCAGGATACAGCGTGAAGCTGTTAAAAAATTTAGATATAGCAATGGACGATAAGTTATTTTATAAAAGTATAAGAAATAGTACCTACCTACATAAAGTAGGAATAAAGGGAACCTAAATAGTATTAACACGAAAGAAGCACATAATTTACTACAATCTAGATTGCATTTAATTCCATTTTCACACGAGAACTTTACACGACATATTTTACTTCGTTGTGTTAGTTAAGGTTTGATACACACTGGTGATTTTTTTGGCTAAAACTATTTTTTTTTAGCTTAGTCTTAATGGTGTTAGTCCTTTTGGTGTTTACAGTGACACCAGTTGGGTAGAGAAGAGAGGTACTCTGTTCCTCAGAAATTGCAAGCACTATGTGGCTTGAGAAGATCTCGACGGTACCAAGGGCGTCCCTTGTGGGACTCCAAACTAAGCTTGTGGCATACGATCGGGCTGGCAGCTCTTCTATTACTAAGTGACAAACAGACAGCAATAAGTGTATAGCCTCAACTGCATATAGGTTCCTTAAAGAGTGAGTATAAAGCATATACGTTGCATATAGGTTCCTGTATATAGGTTCCTTAAAGAGTGAGTGAGTATAAAGGAGAGTACTAAGACTTTTCATATTTCACTGGTTCTCTGGTTTATATTTCTATTACCTAGGTACATATTTTACTAAAATGTAAAAACAGACATCATTATAAACATCATCATTTCTAAGTAAATTTTTAAAATACAATTTTCTTGAGTAGATAAAGCTTGGCTGGAAAAATCGTTATATTAATAACACTTTTGTGAAAATATGGAAATAGTGTTTGCGTTTTAGGTACTGATAATGATAAGTATATTAAGAAAATATAGAATAGTATTAGTTAAGTCACATAGCAGAGTGGGTAGAGGGAACCTAGTGTTAAGTTACTTTGTTCTCCATTTAAACAATTCCGTTACCAATTTTTCACCGAATTCAAGTAGCATTGTTTTTGGAGTGTCAGAACTCAACGCTGCGATTTGCCTTGGTACCAGGGCAAGGAAAATGAAAAAAGTTAATATTTTATATTTTCGATTGGGAATCGAACTCACAACCTGTCGCTATTACAGTCGCACACTAGTGCCCTTGCGACATAACTGGCCTCCAACTGGCTCTTGGCACTAGTAAGTATTTAATCTCCTATTTTTGCACATTTATTTCACTTAATTTTTAAATTTAAAATTTGACAAATTGACTTATTAAAAATATAAAACACAGATTTAGAAAAAATATAAAGAATACCATATAAACTCGCTTTACACCACCAATTTACTACCATAAATATTAAAATAGTTTAAAAACCGTCAAATATAAAGCGATATAGAACCCCATAGGCACTAAAGAAGGGATGGGGGGTACCCATAAACTACACACAGACTACGATAAAAGGTTAAAGGTTTTAAAACAGTAATTACAAAGGGTTGGGCCTAGCACTTCTTATAATGGAACAGACGAAGTATAATTCAGTTTATGGCGATTATCTTGTTATAATTTAGTCATATTAAATTTTATATCAAAGGTAGACTAAACTATGTTTTTAATTTTATTTTTAAAAGCCTTTTTTTTAAGTTCGAGTGGAAAATATTTTATTTATTGAAGTACCTACATATCTATTTTAATTTTATATTTTAATGTTTTTTTTTTCTTTGATCAAACCGACTATTAGATTATTAAAATGGTTAATGTTTATTTAGCAATATCGGTAGTAATAATACCTATATTTTTCGATTATTATAAAGAGAAAAAAAAATGTGTGATATATAAGAGCTACGATTACCTACGAATAATTGAGTTGAAATAATTCCAAATTAATGCAAATCTCAAGTAAACACCTTTTTAAAAGTTTTTTTTAATATATTTATTCTATTACATATTCAATATATTATGTGGAATTTGATTACTTAATATTAATATTTTTCAAATAACATAATTTCAATCACAAACATAACTGCTGAAGCTAATAAATATAAAAACCAAAAACTCACATAACAAAAACAAATTCATAACCCAATCGAACCCAAAACCCAAAAAACCAAAAAAATCCAAAAAACGTATATATATTCAGCCATCAGCGTAAATATAAAATAAAGTCGACGATATTAAGGATAACAATACAGAGTCGCGGGCGCAGATCTATAGATCATTTTAACTCGATCACTATTAGTTTGAATCGAACAAGCCACGCCCCCTTGGAAGCCCACTGAGCATTAATTGGATGCAAAAATCGATCAGAAACGCCCAGAAATCCGACATCTCTCTCACTCTTATGGATTTTGGAGCATCTCTCGCTCGCACAATATCATCTATCGTTGTCGATTCTCTTTCGTTTTGGTGCGCACGCGCATCCACAATGCTCAGGCTACTTCCAGAGAAAAATAAAATGTCAGTTGGGTTTTTATTTTTACTTGTCCTCACCGTTCTGTGCAATATTTGTACCGAATATGAACTTTTTTATTCGGATTTTTCTCTTAGCTGTCTAATTTGAAAGTAAGTCGGCGTCGCGTCGGCGGACTTGAAACGTGGTGTATTTTTTTTTTTTGGAAGTTGTTTTTATATTATTTTCTTGTTATATTTTTGATGGAGGGAACCAACGGGACTTTTTGAGTATGGGTTGTTTTTAGTGGAAGTTTTTGTGATATTATTTTTTATTGCTTTTGGTTTGTCATAGATTTTTAGTAGCAAATTTAAATTAATCTGATATTTTAATTTTAAATATTTAATTTTTAATCTATTCCATTTGTTTTACAATAATAAACTTTTGTTTGGTAATAAATAAACGTTAAAATTATGTGTTAATTTTAAAACCTAACAATAATTAGGTATTCATAGAAATAACTCTTTACAAAGATTCTTTTAACAGATTCCTACTTTACCAATATTTATATTTTTTATATTACTGTATTACTTCTTAATGTATTTCTTTATATTTCGTTTTATTCTTCGCATTTCTGTAAAGAAATAATTAGATATTTATAATTTAATTACTTTCTTTTCTGTATTGTCCCGTTCAAAATAAAATTAGTTATAATTATATGTATGTATAATACTGAATATTTATACAACATTTGTATATGTCCCTCTAATATAAATTATATCTAAAATATATTTATTATAATATTACAATAACTCTACAGCTGCTCTCCAATAGATGGCGTTCTCTATTTGTTGATTCTCTTCATTGATTTTTCTTAACATGTATAGTATTTTTTCTGTAATATGATGTATCCCACATGTAGTGTAGTAGGCAGAGAGAACAGCAGTGTCAACACTCTGTTCTTAATTTTCCACTAGAATTCGGAACGTTTTCAACTAAGATGCGAAACTTAACGCCGCTCATTGTCTAACCAGAGCAGAAAAAAATAACGTAATTATAGATATAGAAATATTGATTTTTTTTTTGCTTCACGTTGTATAGCGCATATAAAAGAGTAGACAGAAGGAACCTGAGAACCACTTAGTCTTACGAAACTCCGTTCCCACTAAGATACTTCCGCTTCCAACTTTCTGCCGGATTCTCGAGGAACTCAACAACGCGCTTTGCCTTGTTACCAGAGCTACGAAATGAAAATATTGAATATTTAATTCCCTCGTATGGAGTCGAACCCACAACCGTCGCGTTAGCAGAAAAGTCGTGTACCACCAGGCCAAGACGACTTCATATTGTTTTTTTAATATATTTCAGATTTATCTTCTATTATAAGGTCTCTACATTTTTTTTGTATGAAAATGTTTTTAAGTTTAATTAAATTGTGTTACTTTTACTTTATTACAATAAATTTTACAATATAAAGTAAAAAGTAGGTTGGATCCTCGGTCTTAGTAATTCTAATTATTTTTTAATATTAATAAAAAAAAAATCTAATACATATTAATCGTACTGATCGTTCAAGATATTTATAACAATTTCTTTTGTAGTAGGTAGGGTATGTAGTATAGTAGGGCAGGCATTTCAGGGAAGTAGGAATCGAACCCACAATGCATCGTGTTTACAGTCACACGCTTGTACTGGCCTCAAATTATTACAATTTCTTTTAAGCCATAATACCTAAGTACTTGAACCTTTAGTCCGCGTGGGTCTTTAAGACCCTATCGCTCCCACACAAATCATATCGCAAGTATAAATAATCTTACAATTCTTTTTAGTACTTAGGTATTCCTTATAAAAAATAAAATATTTTTAAATTCATATAGAGATAAATCACTCTGTTTTACATTTGACATGGGTAGGTAATAATATCTTTTTTTTTTCCCTAGCCTGTAGTTTCCCATTGTTGGGCAAACGCCTCTCTCTCCATTTTTTCCACTCTGGTCTATTTCGTGCTATTGACCACCAGACAGGCTTGTAATAGTTCAGCTCGTCTCGCCATCTCCGTTTTGGTCTACCAATTCTCCTTTTAGAGTTCTTAATAATATCTTAGAAAAGAATTATGCTCAGTCACGTAATATTGCACTTAATAATTCTTAAATTGTATCTACTATGTACGTAATAAAAGCGGGTTAGGAAGAGACTCTAACCCGCTATATGCGGGATACAGCGTGAATCTTAAAAAAAAATAGAAATAGCTAGAAATATATACTTACTACTTAAGCATATACCAGCAATAATCAACTTAAAGTCGTTTATTGAAAGTAAAACTAAAAACAAATTTCAGTCTTTGAAAATTAACAGTTTTTTTTGTAATATAAGGGTCTCGAGTACTTCGTAGCTACCTACTCTAGGACTTACATAAGATGTCACGTAGATACCTATAGGTAGGTAGGTACCTTTTCACTTAGAAGTTAGGTCCCCTCGGTCCCCTAGCTCTCGAGAGGTCTTCGCGTGGGTAGCGAAGCGGATGACTGTGTGTTCGTAGATATATTTTGTATGGCGTAGACTAGATATTGTAGTCGTATAGTACTGGTTTAATTTGATTTAAAATGTATTGAATATGATTTAGGGATTTTTAAATATCTTTTAGTTTAAAATGTGCCCAGCCCATAATATTGTTGTGCCCACTCTATAAAAAAATTTAGTAACAAAAAAAATCACATGAAAAATTAAAAAAAAATAACGTTTACAAGAACATCTGTTGAAAGCTAAAGTCCGGGCCTCCTCAGAAAATATTTCTAGATACGCTCTTGCGTATGTATCATGTATTTGACCTATTCATAATAATATCTGTCTTTATAGTTTCACACTGTATCCGCCCATAGCAGGGTAGGCAGAGGAAACTTGGGAACTTGGTGTTAAGACACTCAGTTACCTACTCTCCGTCGAATTCTCGAGGCATTACGTGTTGAGTGTAGCTCCAGCAACTCAAAAGTAATTTATTAAAACACAACATTATACAGAGATATTAATATAGTAGCTTTTCCTTATTTGATATAAACATATCCACTATCTTAAATCAGAAGAATTACTAAAACTAAAACTTTGAATTATACTTTTACAGCTTCTTTTTTTCAGCTTCACGCTCTATCCCGCATTTAGCTGGATAGAGCGAGGAAACCTAGTATTAAGACACTCCGTTCCTCACTTTCCATTGAATTCGATACCACAGCTAAGAAATGAAAATATTCATTAATAATATTTCATTTCTCCAAATAGGAACCCACAACCTATCGCGTTTACTATCGCTTGTGCTACTGGGCCACGACTGACCTGAAGTTATAAATATCTTAATGCAATCCCCTAGCTGATATAAACATAGCATTTAAAAAAAACAGAAGCTCCACTAAAACAAATACTTAAAATTATGATCTACCATATACTTTTACAGCATACAACGTTTTTATTTTAATTTATCATAAAATAAAATTTAAAAAAAAGACATAAAATGTCACATCTTAGCCGACATATTGGCTCTTATCACTCTTATCTAACCCGAGATGTTCTCATGCGAGTAAAACCGAATAAAAGTTTCACAAACTACTGTTAGAAAAAAAAACTTTTTATTTTATCAATAAAACGCTTATAATTCCCAACTAACTTCTAATTTTATCATCTAAATGGGTTTGGTCGAAGCAAAATGAACCTTGGACCTTCTGGTTAAGTGAGATATTAAGTTTTCTAAGCCATGTCGTATTAAGCCCACCCACAGTGGTTTTCTTTGGAAATGCGCCGTAAAAATTACTTGTTGTTTGAAATTTTAAACGAGACGCCATTGCTAACCTAATTAGTCTAAGAGTTGATAGATTTACTGGTTTTTTTTAGTTTTTTTTTCGTTCTAACACTAGTCTATTGTTTGCATGTATTGGTAATTAACTAAGACGATTAGTGAAATTACTTTGTTTCCATTTTTCGTCTCTGCGTGTGTCTGTAAACATGACAGGCTGTGGGTTCGATTCCTATTCGAGGTGATGAAATATTTCACATTTTCATTTCTTCGCTCTGGCACCAAGGCATAACCCAGTGCTGAGTATCCCCATACAATACGGAATGCCGCGAAAACATTGGTGGAAAGTGGGGGACCGAAATGTATTAATACTAGGTTCCCTTTGCCTAACTCTGTGTGCCAATTTATATCGATCAATTAGAATTTAGAATGTATAGGTAGATAATATGCAAAGATATAGTTGATATTTTTTTGTAAGGAAACAGCATAAAGGAAACTTGTCCTTATATTAATTAATTGGTAGCATAGAGAAATGTAAAAAATATATATTTATTTTTACTAAAGTATCCATCGACTAGTGTGGCATTTAACTTTATTTCAATTCAAAATTAAATTAATATAAATATACCTATAGGTAGGTAGGTAATATTTATTATACCTCCAGTCTACCTCATAAAAGATAAGAAAAATACTGCAAATCAATTGCAAACGACAAATAAATAATTAATTTCGAAATAACATTAACATTTTTATCCTTAAACTCCAATCATCGAATACAACAAAAGTGGGTAGAAACGAAAATATTTCTTCCAACAATGACCCTCAAACCAAGAGCCCACAATTTAAATTCGAAACACCAAAGCAGACACTTTCCCCCGGTCTCATAACCGAATTTTCCCGATCATTCTTCTGAGCACTTATTATTCCATCTTGGGGACCCTTTACACCCCTGCCGGGATAACACCCGAATCACTTACCTTGGGAAATACCGTTTGTGTCGATGTCGGTTAATTCGACAAGGTTCCTCGTAATCCGTGTTTAGGAGATTTGTTACTTATCGAACGATTCCCGCTTTTGAGACGCAATTGTCGACATTCTCTTTTTCCTGGCTGAGATTTTTTTATTCTTATTAAGTATGTATTGATTAAGCTTTATGCTGTCGTTCGTTTTAGGGGTAGAGGGGTAGTTTTAAGGTTTTGGGTATTGTTTGGAAAATTTGTTAATATTTCTCATTTATTTGTCAAAACAAGTCTGTCTATTGAAGATTTCTGTGAGATTAAGTCTAAAACTATAGTCTCTTTTAATTATACCTACAGAAGTAACTATAATTAATTACACTATACGTAAGTACAAACAATACATACAAAATATAGATAGGTACATAAATAAAATTTATATTATTAACGCAGTTAGTTTTCCGTTCTCCATTCCCCACTTCGTGCCGAATTCTGAAGGCATTGCGTGTTGAGTGACGGAACTCAACGCCGCGCGAAGAAATGGAAATATAAATAAATATTTCACGTCCTCGAGTGGGGATCGAACCCACAACCGTCGCGTTACAGTCACACCCATGCACCCTGCGTCACGACGGCCTCAATTTTTTAAACTTATTAATAATAAAACGAAAAGTAAGAACCAATAATACTTATAATATTATTTTAATTAATTATTTTTTAATATTCGCCATTCACCACGTAATTAAAAGTATAAAATTGGAGGAGATGAGCATGGAGAGTATAAAATTAGTTTCCCTCCACCTATTCTATTAAAGGGGAAAAAAGAGAAAAATGGTGGAGTTCGAATATTTAAACAAGACACCCAATATACAATGAATAAAGCTATAATAAAATAATGAAATCAGTATAATAAGATATAGAGATAATCTCTAAGACCACTAAGCTGGATGATCATTAACTCAGCGTTACTATAACCTGTTCCGTACATTAGTTTACGCCTACTCGCCGAGAGATGGCGCTGATTTCTATGTAACTTTCTAAGGCTAATGTTATATGAGGAATTAGTAGATTATAATTACAAAAATATGTTCTTAGACTAAAAATTAGGTCTCTAATTGTTATTGTTATATTTTTAAATTAAAGTAATATAATAAATAAAAAAAGAGAAATAATCTGAAAGAAGCTCATAGATTTAGACATTCAGTAAAAGTTAGTTATATTAATTAAATTATATAAGCATTAAAAAATAAATGAAACTGTAATCAAAATTATTTGTTAAATATATATTAATATACAATATATACAATACAAGTAGGTACACAGATGGTTGCCTCTATGCTACTTCTGATGCAAAAATTACGTTATATTATTAGCTTCACGTTGTATTCTGCACGTGGCAAGGTAGGCAGAGGAAACCTGGGAACCTTTTGCTTAGATACTTCCGTTCCCTACTATCAGCCGAATTCTCGGTATTGCGTGTTGAGTAGCAAAACTCAACGCCGCCGATTACCTCGTCACCAGAGAAACAAAATGCAAATATTCAAAAATTGATTTCCTGGCGTGGGAAATGAATCCACTCTCCATGACATACTACTTACTACTTACACGAGGTACCCAGGTTCCCTGTACGTACCTCAGATCTGCGGGATACCTCGTACCGCTAAAATAAATAGATATTTAAAGACTACTCAAATCCAACGCCAACACCATTATTAATGATGTTTTCTTATTAGAAATCTATATTAGGGAACACGTTGACGTATTATTACCAAGGACTGCGGTAGAGATGGTCGAATTCGAGGAAATCTGAAGATATCTACTTGCGTAAGTAATTTTATATAGCTTTAGTAAAATTATATGTAAATTTGTAACGATTGATACAATTTCTTTCCCAATTTTCCTTTTCGAATTGAAAAATAATAAATATTCCAATATTTTTGTTAGAAAACGTATAAAAAATTGAGGTGGAATAACACTTTAAAAATGTAAAAAAATATTTGTATATCAATGCCGCAAATGGGAATCGAATCCACAGCCATCGCGGTTATGTTCGCATGCTTATGACCTTGCTTCGACGGCGTCTTTTTCCCCCTATCGGTGATCGAAGATCGAAATGTATTTAACCTTATAGGGGAAACATCAATACGTGTAAACATTCGCCCTATAGCAGACACATGCTACTTAAATATTCATAAGTTAGCTATAAATATAGACACAAATCATTTTTTTAATACATTTGACAGAAAACTGAGAAAAAAGTTAATTCGAGTATAATTACTTACATGGATATAATAGCATCGTTTTTGGTCATCGATGAATAAATATTTTTTTAAAGACAATACAATACATTGGAATAAGATACGTAGGTATATAGATATTATACATTAATATATTTAGAAAAAAAGCATACATAAATAATTAAATTTCATCCACTACAAGAACTATTTCCTTTTGTATTTAGTATTTATGCAGTGTTGGTGATCATTATAATTATTCTTAGGTACAAGCGTGCGAGACGATAGGTTGTAGGTTCGATTCCCACTTGTGGATATAAAATATTTACTATTTTCATTTTTCTCACTCTGTAAGCGATGCTAAGCGCAGCTTTGAATTCTGCCACTCAACACCCAATTTCCCCAGAATTCGGCGGAAAGTGGGGAACGGAGTGTATTAACACTAGGTTCCCTCTGCCTATCCTGCTGTTTGCAAGATACAGCGTGAAGTTGAATGAAAAGAGCACTAAACGGACAAAAATCAACTATTTAAGTCCAGTAATTTCCTGTCAGTCAGTGAGTAAAAAAAAAATTTATATACTTATAAGCATCTATATAAGATATGTAAGTAAAATATGTATATAGACATTGACACACCTACCAACTACATCTAGTAATTAAACAAAACAAATAAAACAAGTTCCATCAACAAGTTTCGAAAACAATTTGCACTAAAGTTAACAATGACATAAATAACAATTAATTGTTTTCCAATACAAAAAGTAAAAAAAAAAAAAAATTCTATATCGTTCATAAACCTGGTACCTACATGCATTGGTACTAATAACATAAATATTTTACTTCCATTAATGTCTCGTTTTTGTTTGGAAATTCTTGGACGCCTATCATCTGCTGGACCTGCAAGAAATATTTACAACAAATTCGATTATGGCAACACTCGACTCTGAATATCGCGGGGTTTTGTAATGTCTTCTATAGGTATGTGAGGAACGAGCTGCTACATATTCGAGGTTTTTATTATAAATAACATGAAAGTAAAAATCATTTGGCATTTATAATTTGTTCTTTTAATTTCCAAATTGATTATTTTTAAATTATATTTTATATAAAACATTTGGTAAGGTAAAGAAATTTAAGTAAAGTTTCAATTAATTTAAAGTTAGATAGATATTAAATACAGAAAATGCTGTTATTGATTAAACATTAGTTTTTTTTCGGTTAGTAACTCCGAAAGTATAGAGTAATACCTTTGAGTTTACATTTTTAATTTTTTAGATACTGAGCTAAAGCTATGTGACAATGAAGAATTTCATTTGAAGAATTTGTAAATAATTAAAAAATAGATATATTTCTCGGAAAAATTCTTTCCATAATAAGAAAATAAGTTACTAACAATGAGAAAATCTTTTTTATAAAAATTGTC
The DNA here is from genome assembly GCA_016802625.1 of Heliconius numata. Classification (NCBI taxonomy): domain Eukaryota; kingdom Metazoa; phylum Arthropoda; class Insecta; order Lepidoptera; family Nymphalidae; genus Heliconius; species Heliconius numata. The sequence goes on along the minus strand of JAEBDU010000108.1, from coordinate 78,880 downwards.
GATTTAATATTTATATAATATTTTTTGTAAAAGCTATTCACATACTCGTCAAATGATATCTTTTAATTTTAATCATTTTTTAAATTTTAAATCTAACTTCTTAATAAAATTTAAAAATCGAATAAGAACTTTGATTTTCATGTGATTATCTTATATAAATAAAAACTTTTTCATAGGTGTTGGTTCGAATTCTGCTTCGTTCAAATTGTTGTAGAGCTCAAAACTCTGTAGATATAATTTTCATAAGTGAAATATATAAAAAGATGTTCTTATATATTTTTTATATAATATAATTTAATAATTCAAATTAGAAATGCACCGCACCGGTACAGTGCTAACACCTATTTATATATAAAAGATAGCCGTGAGTTCAAATTGTACGAGGATTTCTATTGAAAATACCAGGCGACACTAGCCGTCTAACGTAGCGTTCTTTAAGTTTATTAAAAGGTGGATTGTTGACTACTTTTTCTTAGCTTCACACACAAGCAGAGGAAACCTGGGAAACTAGTGTTAAGACACTTTCTCCACTTTCCACCGAATTTTTAAGACATTGCGTTTTGTGAGGCAAGATTAAGAGGAGCGCTTTGCCTCGTTACCAGTAAAGATTATGAAAATATTAAATATTTGAGCAAGTGAGAATCGAGTCTACAACCGTCGCGTTACACTCACACCCATGCGCCACTAGGGCCCTAACTATAGTTTGACGGCAAATTAAAACAATCTATAGTTAAGTATTAAAAAATGCTAACAAAACAAATTAAATCTAGTTATAATATAATCAGCTTCACACTGTATCCCGCACATAGCAGGGTAGGCAGAGGGAACCTAGTGTTAAAACATTCCGTTCCTCACTTACTGCCGAATTCTGGAGGCATTATAATATACCTAATATTAAACATATATTACGACCTAAATAATTAAATGAGTAAATTTATTTAATAACTCTGCTTTATAACTTATACAATCATACGATAAAAAATTTTTAAGGAGACACACATAAATTTAATTGAAATTAACTTTTTTAATGTCAATTATAAATATATAGGTAAGTATATAACTTTAAAATAACATTAATTTAAATATCTACGACGACGACGGTAATTATATTTAATACACCAATAAACCCTTTACTATTCATAGTTAGCTATTAAGAATAAAAAACGTCGAATTGTTAGTTTTAATTATATTTTATATGGACATATTATTTTTATATTAATCAATTAAATTTTATTTTATTTTAATGAATTCCTAAAGAATATAGTACCTAACATAAAGTTATTAATACTATATTTTTTTATAATAACAATCTTTTCATTTCAAAACCTGAACCATAAGTTGAAGGTTTGTGGGGAAGTTCTTAAAAGACATGCATATTAAGTTATTAAGGGAACGGGAGGTTCCCGGTTTTTGGTAATGCCAAATGGAAAACGCCATTTTTCCCGTTCCCGCTGGAATTTCGAGAAATATTCGAAGAACAGGAATGAAATGGAATTTCTCATTTTACCTTTTAAAGTCTTCACCTACAAAGTTACAGGTGACTACTAGAAAGAATTTACATTTATAATTTATTTTATATTCTACCATTGTAGAGTTTACAATTTAATTTAGTTAAATTTATAAATTTTATTTGCTATTTTTCTGTATGACAATAGTAGATTAATACTAAAATTATTAACTAATATTGAAATTATCAAAAATATATATTTTAGTCCATTATATTAACCAAAGCAGACAGTGCGTCAAACATCAATAATAATTCATGTTTTTACAAATTACTGCCTACTGCCTAAGATTTAAAAATAATATAATAATATATTAGGTAAAAAAAAATAAAAAAATAAGTCAGCTTCACGCTGTATCCTGCACACAGCAGGGTAGGCTGTGAAAACACTCCGTTCCCCACTTTCTGCCGAATTCTGGAGACTTAATATACTTAATAGGTACTACTATTAAAATATTCAATGCTAAATAAGGTAATAATTATAGAACAAAATGATGTTATTGCAATTAATTTGAACAATTAAACGTTCACTTATTACACGCTTCGAAATAATACTTATGTCGTCATTTTCACTTAATTAAATAATGTTAATATAGAGCTTACTACTAGCTAGAGCTGTCAAAATAAATATTATTTTGTTTAAATCATCTAAGGTCAAAGTTAAAAAATAAATTTATTTATATACGTTGCAAGTGTGTTTAATTTTTACTATAAAATTCTCTCCAATTATGCTTTATAATAAATCGTAGAACGACCTAAGTTTTCAGTTAATTCGAAAATAAGCTTAAATTCAAATCAAGCTTCGTTCACGCGCAGCACCTCCAAGTCTAGTCGTAATAGGAAAGTGCCAGACGTAGATAATAGTAAAACTGCAACCGCAGCGAGACGACGCACTCAGAACTGGTAGAGTCGGTAGAGTCGCCAGGAGACATCGTCAGAACGAGCTCAATTGACGAACGAACGGAAACGTGTCCAATTAGAAGGAGGCGGCCTCGCCCGCATTAACCAGATTAGCGACCGCGGGTCCGCGCCCGCCACGCCGCCCGCCGCGCCCGCCGCGCCCGCCGCGCCCGCCACGCCGCGCTAGGTGTGGCGGTGCGGACACCTCGCGCGACGAAAAAACAAGGCTGACGGCGCCGCGCCCCGC
>JAEBDU010000108.1:43095-71229 GCA_016802625.1 Heliconius numata | reverse complement strand
TATTATTTAAGTATTCGCGAGAAGGGCACAAATTTCGAGGGTGACATCAAAGCGCGGGAAATTTCGAAAAAAAAAACACACTGTTCAAAATCCGAACGCCTTTGTGACGTCAGGTTTTCCCGCCAAACCCTTTTTAAACTTTTTAAACTCACCTCCTCGAATGTATCTTGTATTCTGCCTCCGCTTTAGACCTTGTCGTTTAATTAGCGTCATTAAGCACTTTTTTTTTATTAAAAAAAATAATTGAATTGATTCTTTTTTGTCTAATTGTAGCGATTGTGCTCATTGTATTGTTTCTACTGTTTTATTAACCTTTTTCTTGTATTATAATGAAATACGCATTACAGATTTTTGATATAAAGCCTTATTTGCTGTAACTGGTTGAGATACTCGTAGGTACATTTTTTCTTATCAAAGTTGTATTACTAAAAAAAAAACTATTTGAAAATAAAGAAATAAGAAATATTCTTCACTGATTCTTATGTACTTTGATATGTTAAAAACGAAAATATAATCACGAAATACTTAGGAGGTCTATAAAAGTAAGAAGACTATTTCTATAAAATTACCATAGAGGTGGAAAGAATTAAAAAAAATAAGATAGCAGGATATTGCTAAATGCATTAAAGGCGAAAGATAGACCGAAAACTTCTCATACAAAAGTAACTATAATTTTATATAAGTTTGCAAGGTCATGTAAATTCAAAAATATTTTCTAAAGTAAAATAAAACTTCGCAGTTTTTTATATACACTTCTTATATTTCTTTAAACTAGTGGCAAAAAAGTAACTAAGTTTGTTAAAAAAATGAGGTGCTACATAGTTAAATCAAAGATCAAAATTATCAACAAAAAAAAATAAAAATCAGCTTCACGCTGTATCCCGCACACACAAGGGTAGATAGAGGAAACCTAGTGTTAAGACACTCCGTTTCCAATTTTCTGCCGAATTCTGGAGGCATTAAACTAAAAAAATATTAAAAAACCTAATTTACTAGGCTCAAAGTATCAGTATCAAAGGCTCTTGTTTCTATAAAAAAACTACTCAATTACGAAGACAAATAAATTTATTAGTATATAGGTAAGTAGGTACAATGCACATAATTTACAATAAACATTTAATTTGATTTACAAATAAATTTATAATAATAAATTCGAATCAATAGTTCAATTTATTATACGCTATATTTGTCTTGAATTCTATTTTAGTCTAAGGTTTTATTCTCAATAAGGTAATTATAGATGAACTTGTCCTAAGGTTAAATGTAGATAGATTAAATTACAACATTGTACTAACTTAGTAATTAATTCTACCAAAAAAATAATTAAAAAATTATTTAAATTGAAAATAATAAAAACAAATAATTCTCTATTTAATTACATATTAGATAGAGAAATGAATAAGAAAATAAATCGTATAAGAACGATATCTTACATGAACTTTTCCCACCTAATAATCAACACTACAGATAAAAAATATTTTTTTAAATTCCAAATTTAAAAGAACAACCAATATGGACTTAAGTAAACAGATACTTTGTAAATGCTAAATAAGTCCCTCGTATAAATAGCCTGCTAAACAGATAAAAGCAATAAACCATCCATTTACGATCTCGTGTCACGCTTTATAATAGTAAACTGCAAATATTTAATAACGTGTCTAATTGACAGTATGATGGCGCGTCAGAATGACATTGACGTTTGTTCCAATGGAGAACTTTATTTTTTTTTTATTTACTTTTTAAATTTACATTTTAGTGGCTGATGTTTTATTTATACTTATTATACAAAACGATGCAAATAAATCATATAATTTGAAATATCTATCTATAATTTAATTTTTGATTTTTTTTATTAGAATATTTATGATTGTTATATATCACGATTTAAAAAAGCCCAGACATATTTATATTTAAATTTAATAATTTAAAGCTCAAAAATTACATTATTGTAATCCCTTAATTAAAATTTACTTTACGTATTCCTTGTTAATTCATAAGTTAGCGAAGAAAAATAAAATTTTGCATAATATTTAGTTTTTGTAGTAACTTTTAAACAAAACACAGACTAATTTGAACGTCACTTATAATTGTATTAAATAAATTGAGCTTTACGCTTTTGCACTTATATTAAACCTTATTAGTTAACTATAGGTATTCATTATTTATTAAGGGCGCATGGAGACAAACGTGTGACTCTAAATGCTTTAGGTTGTGGGTTCGATTCTCAATCGAGGAAATTAAATATTTAATATTTTAATTTCTTCACTCTGGAGTTTGTCTTAGGAATTCGGCGGAAAATGGGGAATACCTACCCATTTTCGTCTAGGAAACAGCGTCAAAAATATTCATAAATATTAATAACCCAGCTGCATATCTTAAGCGATATCTTAACTTGCTCTACCTATGTCTTATTTTACATTTTACATAATTACATTGAACATTAAACAGAGTTTAAACCATCTAATTATAATCCATTTGATCGATAGTTAAAGCGTTCATAATTGCGATACAATTTGCTGCAAAAACATAGAAATATTGACACACCGTTCTAAACAAACTCGCCATATTTATCTACTAGATACTTCAAATTAAAGGCTACTTTGAAACTTATAGGGCTTGCACAAAATTACAGGGTTGTATTATTTCATGCAATATGCCAATAAAATTACGCGATTAAGGGTAATCGTTTATTGCTAGAATCGTAAATAGAATCGAGCGATGTCGATTATTTTATCGATTCTTATATTGGATTCATGATAGTCGCTAATTTGATAGATTAATTATGCTAGTGATGTTACATTTGGTAGGTTTTTGTTGAAGAAATTAAAAGAACATCATATTTTTCTGTACTGTTTCTTTTTACTTAGAGAGGCAGCACAATCTATGGTAGAAATTCATCTATACGTTTTTATTTGTATAAATAATTTTAATATTTTAAATATTTAATATGTAGGTACTTAATATGAGTTTATAAAATTATAAACATTGCGATAGGAAAAATATTAATGAAATTGATTTGAGTTTGACCAAATAATATGATGTCTTTGCCTTTTTGGTATTAAAAAATCAAACTGTCAAAACTGTCAATATATCAATGAAAAATATTCAGCGCCAAAGCAGTGCCAGCGCAACGGCCATCTTGTGGGCGCGGCCTGTAAGTCGATCTGTTAACAAACTATAATACATAATGTTCATTTGATAGTGTATTTTTAATTTGTCGATTACTGATGGTGATGGTGATTGATTGTTCTACAACAAACATTGGTAAGATTTAAGTAAAGAGCTGTTAGAAATCGCTTATTATTTTTAAAATAAATGAAAATAACTGAAAATTGCAGACGAAACCTATTGCAGGTCAGTCTAATTTAAAATCAATTGGGTATATGAGGATATTTTTTTAAAAGCTTTTATGTCCATGAACTGTTTATACAAAATGTCTAGTTATTTCATTATAATAATTGCGTCACTTCAAACACAATATCTTCTTCATTGGTCAAAATAATGAACGGAATTTCCTTCTTTAATTCTTTATCTACTCTAAATGCATCAGTTGTGTGAGGATAATATAAATAGGCTTATTTTTATGATAACAAATATATTTGAGGCCATTCGTTGCGCAGGCGCACTAGCGAGAGGTATCTGACACAACATGATGTATTATCAACAAAAACACAGAAACAAACACGATTAGAATTTACAACAGCAGAACTTTTAACTTCAATCATTTTAACACAAAATTTACGCCAAAAAATCATCTAAAACAACACATTGCCAACAAAAACAAAAACACAAACACGATTAGAAATTACATAGTCTAAGAGCCTGTAAAGTATAAATCTTCATTTCGATCATTTTAACACGAAATTTACGCCAAAAAATCAGCTAAAACAACATATTCTCAACAAAAACACAACAACACACGATTAGAATTAACAATTGCAAGACTTTCATTCCCACAACACAATTAGCGACCCATGCTTACATGCTTACATAGTCTAGGAGCATGTAAAGCGTGAAGCAGAATGCGTAACGTGTCTGCAACGTCCAACCGTTCAACCCGCTTAATTAATTACTCCTCAGCATGCTAATCTTACAAATTGCTATTAACTGCCGTTATCCATATATTTATTGATATTTTTATTTTTTAACTATGAAAAATTGTATAGTATATCGTGTTTTTATCAATTTGTCGTCTGTCTGCTCGAATGGCATTCGGGGGAATGAGTTATTTTCGTTTCCTCGCATTGGTAACAGGAACGCGGTATTGAATTATGCTACTCAAGATGCAATGTCTTTGAAAATTATGCAGAGAGTGGAGAATGGTGTGTTTTAATACTGGCTTCCCTTTGCTTAACATAGTCAGAAACGGTTTATCTATTTATCTATTGGATTTCGACAATAATCCTTTAACATTAAGTTGTTTTATTTCAATCGGTTCATAAATAAAAAGTTATAGCATTTTAAACTATTTATTGAATTAGCTGAAACTTATCTATTCAATATAGGCATCTACAGATATTGTTTTTAAAATGATATTAATATTAGAAAACGAAAGCAGTACAAATCAGTAAATTAATAATAATACAGTTCAAGCGGGCGAAGCCGCGAGCGAATAATAAAGAAATATACTTACAGTATATACAAATCATAAACATTGTTGAAACCTCATTCTATTACAGGCACATTGTAGTAGGCTAATTAAAAAAAAAAATGAAGCGCACATCTATACTAGGCACTACTATCATTATCTGCCTTCGTTTAGAATAATTTTCTCGTTATAATTAATTTCAATGAAATTCTAAGGTGTAAAGTAATATTTAACCGTGTTGTATGCTTTATGATGTGTTACTTCGCCCGCTCGGCCGTGGTTGTTTTAGTTTTTATGCGGTTTCAAGAAATAATATGCATTTTTATTAGAAAAAGTCGGTTAAAAAATACACGCAATCTTAGCATTAATACTTACATTGATTCGTAGTAGAATTTAAATTAGTTTAATGTGGTGGAGAAAGGGAAAATAGAGTTGAAATGAGTATGACAATGATGATAGATTATTATAAAAAAAAATTAGAAAAACATACTGGATATGGATTGCATTGCTATCAGCGAAAAGAGGAGAACGGAGTGTCTCAATTTTGTTTTCAATAATAAAACAAGAAACTGTAAAAATAATAAAATTGATAATTGATCGATTGTTTATGATCTATATTTTCTTAAATTGTTATACAACGTTTTCTGTACAGGTACGTATATTACCTAATTCGATTTTGATAAATGAAAAATCTAAGAGTCTAAGGTAATCGTCTCTACGATTATCAATTCTCATATACAACTATGATATAATAAGAAACCAATATTTTGTTAAGCTTCAAGAGGTAACCTGGGAACTTAGTATAAAGACATTCTGTTTTCTATTAAAACACTTCCGTTCCCTACTTTTCACTTTTATCAGAGCGAAGAAATAAAAATATAAAATGTTTCCTACCCTCGAGTGGGAATCGAAACCGTAACCGCCGCGTTTCGCACACTTGTGCCTCTGCGCCACTACGGCCTCGTTTCTCCTATTTAAATAATACTAAGAAATATTAGAACTAAGTATATAACGAATGTACAAGTGTGTGTTCTTCATATAAGTTCTTCCCAGAAAGGCATCAAATGTACCTACATAGACTTTGAAATCCCACGAAGACTTGCAGCTGCTTACCTATTCCCGTTGACTGTGACCAAAAACTACCTTTCACAACGCTATTTCAGTTTTAATACAATTTTTATAATGTATTTAATATTTCTATGGAATTTGGCCTTATAACAAATTACTTAATAGGTTTAAATATTTCTATTTACAATATAACTTTAAAAGATTCATTATAACTCATGCACTAAGTTCTAACATAATTTTTAAACACACTCTCTCTCTTTTTCTCTATCTCTCTATCTTTTCAGCCATATATCTTACTACAATTGTTACCTATAGTTATTATTACAATTGTCAATATTCTCAATTTAGTATCTACTTGTCGATCTACGAGTATTTGTCTTGCGTCCATTTTTAATTTACAATATTTAATAGATACCCATATAGAGTGCTCTTGAGTGCGTTGACCTCTATTTTTTTTTTATTTTTTTTTAAATATTTGCTCTGCCGTTTGTTCCTTAATATAAAGTTAGTAAGACTACTGAAATTTTGAAATAAAGAAATTAACTTCACATATAATAATAAAAAGATAGGTTATAGATTGTACAATAATTTTTATTATTTTCTTTTAGTGACGTTAAACAAAAAAAAATTAAACAAATATGGTTTTTGTAGTAGGTACGTAGCGTGGCAGAACTCAACGCCGCGCTTGCCTCGACACCAGACCGAAAAAATGAAAACATAAAATATTTCATTTCTTCGAGAAGGAATCCACGACTGGCCTCAGTTAATAACTTGTTATCTATTATAATAAATAAATAATGTTAAACACATCAGTTTTGACAACGTATATTTTGAATCATTATCAATTTCAGTTACATTTCCACCGCCCTTTAGCGAATTACGGAACCCTAAATTAGGGCGGGAACGACCGCAAGGAACAAATTGACAGATAAAGTCTTTATAAAATCGCTGGAAGTAACTGGTTAGGAATGACGCTGGTTTTTTTTTTAAATTTCAATTTAGTTTACAAATATTAAATAATTGAGAGGAGAAAATATCTATAAAATAAATTTATATAATTACAGATTTTTATTTACTTCTATTTACATTTTTGAAAAAAGATAAACTGGACTGCAAAGGCTTCAAAGTTTGTTTGTTCGACCATTACATAGATTAGAGATCTAGATTTATAAGACAATAAATACAAAGCTACATATTTCCATTACATATTATAACGGCGTTAAGTTCCGCCACTTAAGGTATAACCTGTAAAAGTAATCTAAAATCATTTTTAGAAATAAATAGAAGATTTTTCTGCAGTTGGTTATAAATTCAAAAGGCCAGGTTATTTTTTTTCCTATAAAATCTCAATGAAGTGGTTATTGTTCATATTAACATAATATTAGGTATATTAGGTATCAATGACAAAGAAAATTAATCTGTGTCACATTGAATTTTATTGTCAATAAATATGTCGGCGATATTTGTAAAATACAAAACGAAATTCCGCTGTATTTCAATAGTAATAAGTGTGAAATTGGCGTACTTTTCACTTATAGTAAAATATTGTGTTGGCCTCATAGTATTTGAAAATTTATTTGAAGATATATATTTATTTCTTCAAATATATTTCTTCTATATTTTTTTGTTTGGGTATGGTAGACATTGAGATAAAAATATCATCTCACTCTCTTCTCAATTTTCCGTCTCTTTTATTCAGCATGTCAGAATATGTTATCATATTATTAAAGACAAATATTTACCCAAATAGAATTAGAATCTACAATCACCAACACACACTCATCATAAAACACATCACTCTGCTCTCTGCACTCTCAGCTCTAATTATTACACACTAGAGTAAAATAAAAATACAAAAAATAACAAACAAACCACTAACAAACACCCGCTATTACACTAATCTCGTTATCTAAACAACTAATTTCTAGCTTCGTTAACCATACACCACTAAAGTATGAGATACCTAATTATATCTCTAGAACAACGTGACCGCAGTACAAATATTACAAATTACTTGAAAATAATATGGAATTTGCGGTCATCTATATGTAATAATATAATATGCCAATATGCCAGTCGGTATATGACGCTTCAATATGCCTGACATGTTTGTTAATCTAAGTAAGGTATGCAGAGGGAACCTCGTGTTACGATACCGGTCCCCAGTTTCTACTGAATTCTGGAGGTGTTGCGTGTTGAGCGGTGGAACTGAACGCCGCGCTTGGCCTCGTTTGTATGATATACAAAGTAGCCATTATAAACAAAGATTACGTTATTTGGATTAGATATTAGATTTAACTAATCATATTATCTTATTATGATTAGTTAAATAGAATGTTGCAAGTTTAATGCTCATTCCAGAGCAAGACTCTAGGGTGGAGCTTAAATATATTTATTATCTGTGGTTATACTAATTTTGTTTTAGCTTCACTGTTTTAGTGTTAAAACACTGTTTCCGTTGAGACACTCTCCCTTCCGTTCCCCCACCTTCCGCCGAAATTCTGGTGGCATTGCTTGTTGAGTGGCTCATTTTTGTTTATATACAAAAATATGTTAATTGTCACAACCTCGGATAATTTCATGGTCCGACAGAAGCGTGTGCAGAAGTTATAAGACTTAAACATATTTAGGTAGCAGAGTGTCTTAACACTAGGCCATCTCTATATGCCCTGCTACATGCGGGATACTGCGAAGTCGAGGGAACGTAGTGTTAAGACACTCAGTTCCTCACTTTCCGTCGTATTTTTCGAAACATTGAGTATTGAGTGGCGGAACTCAACGCCGAGCTTATGCCTTATTAAAGTTTTCCGTAAATGTACAGACAGTCGTAACCGCCAACGATTTTTGTATTTGCATCCTGTTAATTCTTTTAACCTTCACGTGGTCGGTGACATCACTAAAGGACTTGGACACACTGAGATAAGGTTTCATAAATGTCCAACTTAGAATCGTGTTTTACACTTAAAATGGATAAGGCATGTAAAAAGTATAAAATTAGTCCTAATAAAAAATAAAACAAAAACTATTTAAAAAAATTAAAAGAGCTTATTAAATTACGGTGTGTGACTATAAACGCGGTAGGTTGTGGGTTCGATTCCCACTCGAGGAAATTAAATATTTATTGTTTTCATTTCTTCGCTCTGGAGGCGAAGTGCGATGTGAGTTCCTCCACTCAACACACGATGCCACCAGAATTCGACGCCAAATGGGAAAAAGGTCTTAACCCTAGGTTCCCTCTGCCTAGTACTACACATGGGATACAGACAAACAAACGTAAAATATACATATATAGATATTAAACATTTTCAACTAAAATAAATATCTTAGATACAATGATGTACATAATTACCGCATCCACGCACATCAGTCGAACTGCCGATAACTCGTGCCCTTAAACATTGATTGACGACAGACCCTCAGTTTTACGAGGGCTCTAATTAGCGACACTGACTCGTAGCCCATAAATATATTTATTTTTTGTTTTTGTTTTGTTTTGAAAAAAAAAATCGGCTTCACTCTGTATCCCGCACACAACAGGGTGTAGGTAGAGGGAGCCTAGTGTTAAGATACTCCGTTGCCCAATTTCTGCCGAATTCTGGAGGCGTTGCGTGTTGCAGAACTCAACGCCGCGCTTTGCCTCGACACCAAAGCGAAGGAAATATAAACGTAAATAAATATTTCACTTCAATCTATATTTCAATTTTTTTTCAATGTGTGTCCGCCGCCTAAAAAACTTTTGATACCTATTGATTTTCTATTGCGTCATATTAAATATTTTATTCTCAAATAGTGCATAATAAATTATCTATAGATTGTTTTTATTAATATCAATATGAGTTCCACCACTCAACAAGCAATGCCACCAGAATTCGGAAGAAAGTGCTGAATGGGAACAGAGTATCTTAACTAGGTTCCCAGGTTCCCTCTACCTACTCTGTTATAATCGGGATACAGAAAAAATCAATATAATAAATACTAATAATAAACTCAACGTAATACGCAAATAAACGTACGTAAAGATATGGTCTTTTACAATAATTCTATCAAGAAATCCTTACATTATATTGGTAGAAAATGTTTCAACAAGATAACAATCAAAAGGTCTTTGTTTGTTGGAACTATATATTAAAATTATCAGTATCTATTAAGCTATCTGTTGACCCCCAGGGTCGAAAACAAGTACCCCTTTTGTGGAAACCACTAAGAATCTTTATGTCTAATCAGTTGACGGGAACCACTTAAAAAACGTTTAAATTTTATGATTTATGCCATTGATAACTTGATCTTCTCCAGACTAATATCAATTTAAGTTTGAGATTAATGAACGGCGGTTTTCTTTTATAATAATAAATTTATTTTTAATATTTTGCCGTTAAAATTCATATAGATATGTTTTATCTTTTATGTATTCGGTAGTATTGATGTTGGGTGTACGGTAGATGTGGAGTCAGTAAATATTTGAAATTTAACTATAATTATTTATTATACATTCATATCTTGAAATGATAGTATTTTAGAGATGAATAGATAATTTCAAAATTATATATATTATATTTTTAATGAGTCAATATTTTATATAGGGACAGTATAGTTTCATCAAAATCGGTCCATGCATTTCTTGAAGTCGGTTTATTTTTTTAAATATTAATACTAACTACTGAACTATTCTAATATAGTTCAGGGAATAGTTCTAGTTTCATCAAAATCGTTTTAATATTATTTATAATATTTTCATTCTATTAATGGGTAATGAATTTCTGGTTCATGAAGTTGGCTTAATTTTTTTTTGGTATTTTTTAACTCTCATAATAAACTGAAAATATACTTATACCAAATTTTAGTTTATATCTTAGAAATTTCGAATATTTTTTGGAAGTCCTACAATATCGTTTCACATTTACTACGTTGTAGTATGGCACTGAGATCACGTCGAGCACGCTAGTACAATGCACAGGTCTATTTAGTGCAGCGGTGTGTGACCTTACGTGATCGGCTTGGTGATGACGATCTGGCTTTGATATGGATTTTTTGTCTGTGTGTTGTTCGTTTAATTTTTATCTGTTATTATATTATTATTGTTTTAGTTTTTTTTTTTTCAAATAATATTTTAAGTAATAGGTCTTGGTGTATCATCAACGTTATTAAAACAGTAATATTTTTGATTTTATGAATTTTTTTTTGTTATAATATTTAAACGGAAATATCTATTACTTCTTGTATTGAAAAAAAATATCCACATAAAAATATTTTTATTTTATAAATTTTTCATGAACACAAAGAATAATAATAACAAATTTTAAAAATATTTTAATAAAAATAAAATGAAAAAAAAAATCCATATAAGTAACCAAAACTCAAGCACAACAATTGTTTTACTTACAAAATAAACATAAAAATATACAAACACAAAATTTACATATAAAATAACATTAAAAACATGTAAATTTACTATTTATTATTACTATAATAAATCTTCCAAAAAAAAAAAACCCAACCACCGTCATCGCACCAAAGAGACCAGACGCGGTGACTCCTAGAACTAATAACAATTGCAAATTTAAAAGGAAGCAACGTCAATATGCTAATGTCAATGTGAAGAATTGGGACCAAATGACCGCCAACGCGAATGAACAGAAATGTTATTGAACTAGCTTGTTTTGTGACTATTGCTGGTATTTTTTTTCTTTTCGCTTCACGCTCTATCTCGTACTTAATAGGATAAGCAGAGGGAACCTGGGAATCTAGTGATAAGACTTCCGATTCTCCTTTTCTGTCGTATTCTAGATATAGAGCTGCGAAATGAGAATGTAATATATTTTATTTCCTTGATTGGGAATCGAATCTATAACCTTTTGCGTTTACAGTTACACGCTTGTGCCCTTGGTCTACTACTCGCCTCATAACACCATATTACAAGATATCGTAGGAGAGTATGGAGTCTCTACATGTGATTATGGGTTCAATTCCAACGCAAGGCTATTAGGTTAACTAGATCGCTTTGCACGCAATCATTGTGTGATCCAGTTTAAAATTTAAAGATTTTTTTTAGAAATTGGGCAGAGTGTTTTATCACTAAGAGAACCTAAACAAAACTTAGAAAATGCGAAATCTATAAAAGTTAAAAAAACCACCAAAATTTTATTTATTTATCAAATATACAAATTTAATTCCTAAAATCACGTTTTGTTTAAAAAAAAAACAAAAAACAAATAGTAAATATTTAAAAAAGTAATATTCATGCAAAAAGCGTACGGGTCGCCCGATACAGTTCACTCGTCCAAAATCTCGCGGACGAGAGGCGTCGATTGACGAGGTCGATGCGCGTGAAGAGAATAATATGGACAACAATCACGCCGACCCGGACATGCGAAGTAGAATGAACGAATTAATAACCTCCTACCAGATGGACTCCAAGCTCTAAAAGGAGAATTGGCAGACCAAAACGGAGATGGCGGGACGAGCTGGACTATTATAGGCCTGACTGGTGCTTAATAGCCCGAAATAGACCGGAATGGAAGAAGTGGAGAGAGGCCTTTGCCCAACAATGGGATGGTGTAGCCTAGGGGAAAAAAAAAACTTTACAACTCTCAACACGCAATGCCTATTCTAGAGTTAGGCGGCTGAGTCATTGTGTCTTAACTAGGTTCCCTCTGTTATCCTGCTATGTGCGGGATAGAGCGTGATGCTAAAAAAATAAAAAAATTGCTACATTTAAATTACATGTAATAATAACAATTTGTTTTACAATTGCTACAAAAAACACGAAATGACCCGACCGTAGCTCATTTGTAATATGTAATTGTGGCAATTATTTAAGCAATTAATGAAAAAATAATACTTAATAGTAGACTATACAACGGTGTAAATATAATTGATTGTTGATTATTACGCAGATAGGTCGCAATTATTGGGTATAAAACGTGATAGTAGTGGGTTCGAATTATTTTCTAAGGTAAATAATAAATAATAATTTCACGAAGGAGATTAAATATTTAAAAATATTTTCATTTTCCACTCTGGTGTTGAGGCATAGCACGGCGTTGAGTTTCGTTAATTTTCACAAATTTGTTGTAAAATTGAGAACGGAGTGTCTTAACACTAGGTCTCCCCTGCCTACCCTTCTGTGCGGGATACATTAATAAAAAAACAATTAATTTTCACTATCCAAATCGACGTATGCGTGACTAGCACTATTATAACCTGGTTTTTCTCACACTATTTGACATTCAACGGGCAACTACATCTCAAACTACGTGGAATGATTAGTGGGATTTACTAGAAATGGTACCTGGTCTGGTCAAATTAGTTGAAACGTCTCAAGGACCGATTCTCGTTATACGCAAATAGATGTTTTGGTCGTTATTTATGGGTCACCTGCTTCCGTGTGCTTTATAGAATTTTTTAATACTATTTTGTAATATTTTAATGTTATAGTTTTTTTTATTCTTGGTTTTAATAGCTTCGCACTATATCTTAGTAATTGCAGGGAAGCAAAAGGAACCTAGTGTTAAGAGCAAGGGGAAGTAAATAGTTCATACAAGTAAAAATTGAACTCACAACCGTCGGGCTTACGTAATCCGGGCATGAAAGCCTAATACTTTCCAACGAATTCTGCCAGAATTGTGTGTTGACTGGCGGTACTCAACGCCGCGTTCTGGCCTCGAAATTAGATCAAAGGAATAAATCAAATAAAAAATTCTTAATTTTATAAATTTGTATAACAATGTATGACCAGTTTCTATACATTGTAAGTTGCGTACTGTAACGCAACGTGTAATATAATTGATCCTAGTTCTTAGTGAAAGCGGATTCAAAGCTTGCCCTACTATATCCTATTTTAAAATAATACAATAAAAAAATATATCTAGATTTTTTTATAGAGATACTGGCTTCGATATTTATTTTAATATTATTATTTTTTTAATTATATAATATAGATATTTTTTATTTTAGTAATCTATATGCAAATGAAAAGCTACATTCTGCCAAAATAAACGTTATTAGAGTATTTAATATTTTAGGTCTGTATTTAAAAAATAGGCGTTACTACCACAATTAAAAAATGAAAGCTTTAAGTGAAGTGAAGTGAAGAATAAAGTGATGAAAATATGTCATTTGTGTCTTAGCCGAGATGGAAATTTAATTCAAAAGAAAAAAAAAACATCATTACGATGGGATCGAGAAGTACGCAACTTAAATTTGAAGTAGGTACCTCATTAACAGTATATTTCAATTAAGCAGCTATAGGGTACAGATTTGTTTTAATGTCACGCTGTATTCTGCCTAGTGAACCTAGTGTTAAGACACTCCGTTCCCCATTTTACGCCGAGTTGGAGGCGTGTTGAGTAGCGGAACTCAACGCCGCTTTGCCTCGACACCAGAACAAAAGATATGAAAATATTAAATATTTAATTTTTTCGAATGGGAATCGAACAAACTACACGTGTGAATTAAACAAATAATACTCACTTGAATTTATAATTGAACGTGACAATTGCTCATATTATAGTTTTTTTAACTTGTTTTGATTTTAATGACATATAAATGGTGATACAAAGTAAGCAAGAGACAATTTTCCGCGCCGCCATTTCTCCGCAACAAAAAAGTCCAAACTGTAACTCATAAGTTCATGTCGCGACGCATTCCTCTGTGTTCGGTTCGAATCCCAATTTTGATATATACAGCGTGAATTAAAAAATATAAATCGAATACTTGTGCAAAGTTAACTTTTTGATCTTTGTAATACAAATTATAAGTTATAAAAGTTATTTTCACTTTACGCTGTGTGCCCACATATAGCAGGTTAGACAGAGGGAACCTGGGAACCTAGAGTTAAGACATTGCGTTTCAATTAAAATAGTTCACATGCGTTCCCATTAAAAAAGTTCCGGTTGTATATTAAAAATAGAACGTCAATGGAGTAATTAAGAGATATAACACTATTCTCTCGTCTATATGTAAAATGTATCAATACAATCAAAAATTCACTGAAATCCACAAAACAAAGTTTTACAAACAGTTTAAAATTTAAAATCCTACAATAAAAGATTTAATTTCATTTCAACGACCACCCTGTATAAACAGTTTGGTCGGTGGCGCCGTCTGTAAATTCCCCGATGCGGCGATAGGCAGCCCTATATGTGGGTATATATATATAATAGTATCTATATATGTATAACAAATGGGTGACATCCAAAATAAAAGGCTCACCTTGGGTTAGGGTTTGGGGATACCACGTGGATGACATCTCGGCGTGGATACGAGGTTTTTTAGCCAGATTGAAATTTTGATTTCGCTTTCTATGTTAAGAATATCGATTTTTTTGCATTGTTTTTTTTTTATAAAATTGTCTATTTTATTATTAATTGTATGACTGATATTAGCTATTCACTTTATTTACCAAGAAGTAATATTTTAGGATAATAATGTTACAATACAATTTTTTCTGAGCTATTAAAACATTTTATTAAAAATATTACCTACTGAAATACTCAATAAATATAAATTAGATTCCTTTTCACCATTGATGAATTTTAAATATATTCAACTAAAGGCAGTATAAACTTAAAAATAATCAAATTAAATAAGATTTATATGCTTATTAGCTAGTTTCGCCATTTGAGTCCGGTTAAGAAATCAGACCATCACTCAACAGCAATACGTAGTGCGGTAGCTCCAATCGTAAATTAACATAATATCGATTAAAAGATGAAGAAGTCACGTCTCTACGTTCACATAGTTTTGTAGGACCGCGCACGTTTACACGACGCCAATAGAATGTATATTACCGTATTTCACTTAATTGTTTACTTTCTCTCTAATTAATCGTACAAATCGATAAAATTGGCTGAGAATCGATTTTATTTGTTATTCTTTGTTGAATTCTTTACGTTTTAACGATATTTTTGTATCCTTGCATACGTTAAGTTGCACCATTTGAATAATTATTCATTTGTTATCGTTATATCTATTTCTGAATACGTCGGTCAAGACATGCGACATGACAGCGACAACGTGTTTCTGTCGATTTTTTCTCGACTCGACTAATCGACACTCGTAGACATGTCGATGCCACCGACACACGTCCACGTCCCTTTGCACCGATTTTTTTTTTTTGGATGACCGATGACAAAAGTTTTATTATGGATTGAGTTGGGATGAAATACCTATAATGTTTGTTTTTTATTAATTTCTTTATTTGTTTCAAACGATTTGTATAATTTTAGAAGGGGTAAAAAATATACAAATTAAATCTGATAGGAAGTGATAAGATAGGAGGTTGATAATCTCTTCTTTTATAATTAAATCGAAAGTACCTAGATGTACTACATCACCTAGATTTGACTCTCTAATTTCTTAATGGACATAAATAACATCTTAGTTTCATAAACCTTTTTGCGTCTCCATAGTTTTATTTAGCAAAACTAAAAAAAACTATATAAAAATCAACATAGACACGACAGTGATTTATAATAGTAGAACTAAAAACTAAGATTTCACCCGTCAATCAGTGCCTATTAGGCGCAAATGTAAATAGTACGAAGTACGAACGGCAAAACAAGGACTAACGAACAGCCCACCCCAAGGCGCCGCGAGGTTACATCGTCTCGCTTATCTATATCTACCTACTATAGAAATGAAAGGAGTCGCCGTTGTAATTAGACGTCAAATATACATTTGATTTGTTTTGTTTTTAACATTTCTATTTAAGAAGAAATAAGTGTTTACAATATTTTGGTTCAGGCGATGATTATTTATTAATATAAATCGAAATATTTTTTTTGGATATAGAATAATAACAATAATTTAGTGGAAATGCCTACCGAACTGGTGGTAACTTCCTGTATGACTAATACTACAGGTATTTGTATTTAACGTCGCAATTGAAAAGTACTTGTGATGGCCTAATTGAATAAATAATATTTTGATTTTCATTATGTATCGAAAATACAATATAAAATACATAACTATAAGAGTATACTACAAATCAACTTTTAAATATACTAATGAAAACAAATAAACTATTCTTACTAGAACGATTCTACAGTTTTCTCTATCAATTAGAGTAGCTACCGCCAACCGATGGCGGGTCCTTCGATAACAGAAACGAGATGACACTGCTTTTTGTTAATCGTTATTTATAGCTTTTTTATTTGTTTCATCTCCAAAGTGCCGACTTTTCTCCTAAATCACATCACCCTAAAGATTTTAATTTTCGACCCCAAAAAGATTGTAGGTGATCGTCCTTGTAACAGGTTGTAAAAGGTGGGAAGGCATTAATTATTAGGTTTTTGTAATTCTCTTAGAGTTTTGTTTGGAGAGTTGTTACACTTTGTTTTAATTGTGTTTAAGCTGTACATTTGACCTACTGTGGACAATAATTACTGTTATTTTTAAATAATATACTGTTTTGTTGTTGGAAAATGCCTAATAGGTGTCGCAAACTTTTTTTATAAGTAATGAAATTTAATATTTTTGAAGTAGGTAAAATATAGTTACATATATTTTACTATAAGTAATATAACGTAATGTTACACTCATGTTATCTATATATATAAAATCGAAAGGTCACTCACTCATCACGATATCTCAGAAACTACAAGTGCTAGGAATCTTAAATTTTGCATAGGAGTTACTTATACGACGTAGGTGCTCGCTAAGACGGGAATTTATAATATTCGACTTCTAAGGGATTGTTTTTGGGGTCGAAAGTTTGTATGAAACTTCGTTACTACAAATGCTAGGAGTCTCAAATTTTGCATAGACGTCACTAGGACGTAGTCATGGAGACAGAAATTGATAATAACATAGTTCACGCGGGTGAAACCGCGAGCGGGCCGCTAGTAGCTTATAAGAATGTAATTTTCATACAATTAAATCAACTCAACCAATACTTCCAGAGATCGTAGCGTATAAACAAACATACACACTCTAAATTATATTAATATAGCCGCATAGATATTCTTTGTTATATAATTACAATGTTACAAAGAGGAAGTGTTTATTTAGTTGAACGCGCTAATCTCAGGAACTACTGGTTGGATTTTGACGAAATCCATTTTGTGTTCGATAGTCCACTTATGGAATAAAGACCATATGACATCTCGTTATTAGAATTAAAGTAACAATGTTGCGAAACTCCTGTTTTGCAACATTGTTTAAGTTCTCCTGAACTTAGGGTTAGTAGGGTTTCTCTGCGTGCGGTGTTTCAACAGTTAAGTAATCAGCTTCACGCTGTATCCTGCACTTAGTGTTAAGACACTCCGATACCCACTTTCCGATGGTCCGGTCTGATTAAAATGCTCATCAAATTTAACAACTTTTGTATGAGCATTAAATTATTACTTATACTTTAACTGCATCCTTGTGTATTCTACACTACATGTGGAAGTCTTCCAAATCAAATATACTGACTTAATAGCTACACAAAAAAATTTCATTCAAATCGGCCCAGTAATCCAGAAGAAGTGAGTGATTGCACAAACAAACAAACAAAAATTTCAAAAATAACAGATTCATGTTCTGTTAGTCATTTTAAACTACCCTACATATATTATAGTATAGATAGATAGATAGAAATATAGATAGATAGATAAATAGATAGATAGACAGGCTTCCTATGAGCAATGCCTTCAATGTTGAAGTTAAACTAAGTTAGATAGTACTAGTAGCACCAATAAAACGATATCAAGTAGCAAGTTACAACTTGTTACTTATCACATAATACTTTGATTGTGCCATTGCATGCCGCAGTTTATAGAGTCGTGCTTTAAAAACATTTAAACTTTGAACGCTTTTATATTTTAAATTGCATTTTAGTTTGAAAATATTAGGAGATTTTTATTTTAAATTTAATTTTCTCTAACAAAATTTCAAATGTCTTGAAGTCGTGGTGTTAGGGTACAAGTGGGTGATGTAAACGCCGTAGGTTGTGAATTCAGTTTCCATGCGAGGAAATGAAATATGTAATATTTTCACATCTTTCACTCTAGGTAACAATGAAAAGGCAAAGCGCGGAATTTAGTTCCGCCACTCAACAGACAATGCCTCTAGAATTCGGCGAATTATGAGGAACATAGCGTCTTAACGCTAACTTTTTCCAGGTTCCCTCTGCTTAGAATTCTGGTTTCCGCCTTAGCGTAATAAAAATCTATTATTTCAATCCAGAACTAAGCCACCATAAAGTCAAAAATTTCATTACTTTTTACTTTAACCCAAGATAGTGAAAAGAAAAATCTTCAACTAACTCATACAACATCCTTTTAACTAATACTTATTTTTACTAACATTAGTTGTAATTAGGTCTTAAGTTTAAAGAAAAGAATCTCAGAAACCACACACCTCACTAGCTACTAAATTAGGTTGATTAAAACATTTCTTAAGATGTTTTCTTTATTTACTCAGTCGACTCAGTAGCAACCTCAGTAGGTTGCTATATTGAGAAAGAACCTCATTGCAGTATTTAAATTTGAAACTTGAAACATCTACTTTTATACTTAAATATAATTTTAATTACAAATAAATTATATAAAAACACACATTCTAAATTAAACTTCACAAAATTGTATTTACGAATATGTCTATTAGTGGTGAAGAGCTATTATTTATTGGTATTTAAATAAAATGCATACAATTTTGGCCTATTTAATAATTTTATATATTTAAGGTTCAACGCTTAACTGCTTATTTTAAAGATCTAGTTAATCCTTTAAATAAGAAATATAAAGAAGGATTTGTATCCACAAGCAGTGCCATTAATTAGACAAATATGTCAAAAATAAGACACCTATATATAAACAGATGCAAAATGAATACAGATTATATAAGTAAATATAGGTATCTAATATTTATATTCGACCGCACCCCGCAGTTTAACGCCTCATTCTCTCATCCCAAAAAAAAAACAATTAAAAAAAATACTGTCATACAAAAATAATATGTTATACGTTTACGATGTTCTAAGCCATTAACAATTCATAAAAACTCCATTCAGATCGTCCGAACTTGACGATACAAATAACTCAAAACCTGTATAATTTTATTATTTTTATAATTTGAGGCCGTTTTGGCGCAGCAGTACACGGGCTTGGTTGTAGGTTTGATTTCCTTTCAGTGAAATAAATTATTTTTATCTCATTCTTGTATTAAACACTCAAATCGCAATTGTAGCAAATTAGGCGGAAATTGGGGAACGGACCGTCTTACCATTAGGTTCTCTCTCTCTCTCTCTCTTTCTCTCTGTCTTGATTATATGCGAGATATAGTGTTAAACTATTAAAAAATCTATTATATATATTATATAATTTACGCTTCGTTTCATTCGAAACTTCACGGCGTCGATTCGCATATTGCAAATTGATATTGTATGAACACTTTCAAATTAATACATTATCTGTGGAGTGTAAAATATACTTAATTGCTTTATAGACTTCAATTATTTGACATATTTCTATTTAATGGCTTGAAATGTAAAGTGTTGAGTGGATTTTTTAACCGACTCCAAAAAAGAGGTTCTCAATTCAGTTGGTACTTATTTTTACGCGTAAAGTATAGCTACCTAGTATTTAATTCCTCGATTAGGAATTGAATTGAAAACCGTCGCGATACAGTCTCACTCTTGTGCTCCTGCCCTACAATGGCCTCAAAAATATTTGTACAAAAAAAAAACTAAATCTTATTATAAAAATCTTCTAAAGGAAATCATCGAAACGAATTTTTCCTAATAACAATTAACCTCTCATGACCAAAATCTGACAATTTTATTATTGTTTATTATATAGAAGGGACAAATAACATTTATTATATAATTAATTTATTTATTTTTTTTAATTTTACCATTTATTCATTTGATACTCCCACATCTCTAAGATATTCATGTCGATGTCGATGTCGATGTGACGTAGCGACGGAACCCGTTTACTTATCGTTAGTTGTCTTGACATTTTAATTTGCTAATACTTTGTTTTTATTATGACGTGAAATGTATAATTATGTATGTATATGAGGCACAAGCATGTGACTGAAAATGTGACAGTTGTGGGTTCGATGCCCACTTGAGGAAATTACTTAATTAATATTTTCATTTCTTCGTTGTGGTGTCGAGGTAAGGCGCGGTGTCGGGGTAGTCAGAGAGAACGGAGCGCCAAACTCTACGGTCTCCACATACTTCTTTCGCCTCGTCCACTATCATCAACCTCTTCATACATGCCCTCAGAGAAATCCTCATGATTTTTGCGTGACCTTCCTCCAGTATCTTTGATGAGTTTTCGAAGGTCAACCGAGGTCTCCGCTACCTCTCTTACCACTCACTATAATTTATCCCTTTATTATAGATACAATTTGATAAAACATAATAGGTGCAAATAAGCAAATATATGTTTTTATTAAAAAAGACATTAATATTTACAAATGTCTGACATTTTAACACGACTTAATAAACTTGAACAGTGTTCAATTTGACATTACAAGTCCATCATAAAAATTAACAATCCATTGACAGCAAAAAAATCGATATTAAATCGATATTATTCAGTCTATTGAATATTAATCGATACTATAACAATTGAGGTTAAAAAAAATAAATGCTAAATGTAATGTAAACTGCATCTGCTATTCGAAAAAAATAAGTACAAATACAATTGACAGTATGCAACAATTAATAAAATAAAAATTTACGACCCGTTACGTCATACATATTTCATTAAACACCTTTTCTATTTAACATATTCGATACCTTATAAAGGCAGTTTGGGCGGAGGGGCTAAGAGTTATGAGTTCGATTCCCACTTGAGAAAATGAAATATTTAATAGAAAAATATTATTTCTTCGCTCTAGTGACGCGCGGCGTTGAATTCCGCCACTCAACAAGCAATGTCTCTAGAATTTGGCGGAAAGTGGGGAACGGAGTGTTTTAACACTAGGTTCCCTTTCTCTTCCTATTTGCGGGAAACAACGTGAAACTAAAATAAAATTAGAATAATCGGTTATTTAATACCTTAGTATAGTGCTAGGGTTAACTTGCTAGGTATAGCGCTATGTCGGCTGATTCTCGTGAAAGGCGAGTCGAAAACGCCGAGTGACATCGCTTTGGAATTTTTTAAACTAAGGTTTTAGCTTCTATTATGTATTTTTTATTATAAATATTTAAATAAATAGCTATAATTGATTATAATGTAATTTTATATGTAGGTAGTTTTGTATTTGCAAAGCGATTTTAATAAAAAAAAACATACGGTTATTAAACTTAATATTTACTTATCTATTATAATTTTTAAGTTATCAACTAAACCAAATTATAAAAAAAATTGCTAAAAAACAAAAAAAATATATAAAACTCGAGTCAGTAAAACCGGGCCACGCTCGAAGCCACAAGAATGCGTCAACGCGCGAGCAGATGCGCCTCCCTCCATACCTCTCCAACCCCCTTCCTATTCAACACAAATCACCAATAAACACCAATTTATATATTATTTTTCATATATTACATTATTTAGATACAAATATAACTAATAAAAAAAATACTAAAAATATTTTTTTTTATAGAAAAAAAATCTAATTATCCCCACAAAGCAAAATAGTTCTTATCTATATTAAAATAGAGTATAAAATCTAAATTCAAAACTCACGAACCTACACCCATTGGAGAATAAGGGGGTGCGTTAATTAGGATAATGTTCTCGCTACTAGGACATACTGTGCCACGCATTTTCGCTAACACTGTCTTTTTTTTTCGTTCATTATTTTGCACGCAAGGATTTTAGACGAGAAATTCTATTTAACCTCAGACGGTTCGTTTTAGGTAGATTTGACAATAGGGGGGTCGTATCTCATGTTGTTGTTTGTAATTTGACTGAAGGTAGTAAGATATTCGAGCTGATGAGTACAAACTATCATATCTTTAATATTACATATAAAGATATCGATTAAAAAATCGATTTTTATTCAAATAGTATTAATTTCATAAATTACAATAAATAATACATATTTAAGCCTATAATTAATAGATAAAAAAAACAAAACAAACTAAAGTTTAACCCCAAAAAAACATATTATTAATAAAGAAAAAAAAAACAGCTAATACAAAAATAATAAAATCGCAGTACATCGCTAGTGATGCCGTGAGGACGTGAACAGAGCATTCATCGCGATGCGTTGAAGCGACAACCCTTCTCCGAACCTAATTAGGATTCTTTTTTTTTTAAATATAAACCTGATGTGTAGTTAAGTAATATGTATTATTACATCAGCTTCACGCGCTATCCCGCACATAGCTGAGAACCTAGTGTTAAAACACTCCGTTCCCCATTTTCCACCGAATTCTGGAGGCATTGCGTGTTTAATTACTAATTAAGTATTAAAAATAATGAAGTATCATACTGAAAATATTATCGAAAATTAATTGATGAAATAATTTATTTCAAAAACGCATAATTTTCAATTAATTTAGTTTTTAACCAGTGATTAAAGTTAAACTTGTAAGTTTTAATTTTTTAAACCAACAGATTGACCTTTTTTTGTAGCTACGAGTAGGTATAGCGGAATGGTTGTGTTTGATTCCCACTTAAAGCAATTAATTATTTTCATTTCATCATTCCCTTAAGAGAAAGTATTGTGTTAAGTGCCGCCACTCGATACACTTTGTTTCGAATTCGGGCGGAAAGTGAAAAACGGAGAATTTTGCAAAAAGATTGTCTGTGCCTACGTTGTTATATACAGATATACAAACAAATATAGTTTACTTTTGACCTAACATTATATAAATTACCTGTATATATATTTCATAGGAACATAACATTAAAACACAAAATTATGATATAAACAAATTAATTTTCAAAAAAAAAAAAGAATATTTAAACAAAAATATTCAATAAAATATATAGTTATTCGTATATTTTTATAGAAAATTGCATTGATAGGAAGCATTGAAGCAGCGAGCCCCTGCTCTTGTCGATCTAATAACCGTTGCCTATAATTAGCCTCCCGTATGTCGATCATCGAAAAAAAAACTAGATTCTAAATATTTATTTTTACTATAAATAGGTATATTAGTGGAAAAACGCTTGGTTTAATGCTAATTTTTATAATTGTAAAATTGAGGCTTATAGTGAAGGAGGCACAAAGTGTATCTGTGAACGTGATTTGTGGGTTCGATTCTCACACGAGGTAAAACGCGGCGTTTAGTTTTGCTATTCAACACAAAATGTTTCAATAAATCAATGGAAGGTGCTTCGCCTATATGTTACGATACAGCGTGAAAAAAATATATAGGTAGGTACTTATTATTTTTCAGATTTAGCCCAAATAGAAAATAGATATTTTTAACAGCACTCACTTCATAATTAAATAAAAAATAAATGAGTTACATTTCATGTAAATGAAATTAAGAATAGCATTAGAATTCTATATTTAAAAAGTTATTATACAACAATTATTGATAAAATCCGATCTTACGGTTTTTTTAAGTGTTGTAATCATTACATATACCTATTTATATTTTAATCTATATTACCGAAGTACTAAGTGTATTTTTTAAAGTATTTAATAATAGAATATTTATTGTCTGTACCTTCGCACATTCAATAATAATTATGTAATATTAATTTTATAATTGTAAAAAACCTATCAATTCATCGTATCGTAGCCATCTTGGGATCATAAATTATTAATTTATAAAATGTAAACAAAGTACTTAATACAAAACCCATAAATTATAAAAGGTAAGAAACAATACTTCATAAATATATAAACGTTTTATAAATGAACATTGCATAGAAAACACGCTTTTTACATGCAAAAATGCTTATATGAAATAATTTTTCATGGCGTCGGCATGAAAACGGCGGGAAAATTACAATTTTAATAACTTTCTGTGAAAAAAATATTTTTTAAGCTTAGCTTTTTATTTTAACCAAGTTAGAAATATCAAATATTAGAAAATTTATTTGTTTAGGTAATATATAAAATATTACCTAAGTCATATTTTTTTTAAGTAACATTTTTTTTTATATACGTAATTATAATTTCTAAAATATTAAATTAAATACACAAGCTTTTATAAATTTCTAACATTAATTAGTGTCATTGTAAATATGTAAAAGCTGTTTCTAGAAAATATTATAAAAAAAAATATTTCCAGAAACTATTGTAAATCCATATTCGTCGATCTTTGAAGCATGACAGTATCTGAGAAGCGGCACCTTATAAGAGTCCTAGTCCATACTTAGCGAGCCCATTTCACGAAGCAAACTCAGCTATACGAGAAAAAATATATTTTGAAATTTCACTATATTGTAATAAAGTTCATATTAGATTGGCAATTTTCAAGCTTTGAAATGTAGAGAATTAAGACCTAGGTCAATAAATATATGTAGTTATTATTCCGGTTTTTCTAGTTCTTTATTTAATATGTAAAAACAAAACGTTAAGTCATCACTTGTTATCACTTATAAATATTTTATTATCGAATAATTGAAATTAGTTCGAACGGTTATAATTACCTGTATTTTTATTTTTATTACCCACACCAGACTATACAAAGGTATTTTAGTGTTAAGACACTCCGTTTTCCATTTTAGCGGAACTTAACGCCGCGCTTTACCTCGCATCATTTTCCAAGATATTATTTAGTGAATAAGCATAAAGTTAGATAATAATTAATCGTTTACCGTTTAGTTATATAAAATTTTATTTCCATTTCACACGATTTGAAACTAGTATACCGTCTGTAGAGTTTCGTCTTTGCTTCATATTGAACTTTTTTAGAGATACTTACCAAAACTACCTAAGACATTTCTTTATTTTTAGATTAGAACTGGTAATTTTTATTATCTATATTTTTATTCTTTATTCATTGATTTCGAAAACGTACCCAATGTATTATTCTACACTATATCACTATATTACTTCTACATTAAAGAGCATGAGAAACCCACCAACTTAAATAGAACCCCACCTACCGATGCAATATACAGACATCAGGTATCTTGCAAAAGTTGACACATGTCAAAACCAATGACAAGACCTGCGAGCGTACGCCACTCTAGCACGTTCAAACCTAATTTGTATTGAAATTGCGTAGTTCCAGAGATCAGGGTGGCTGGTCGTGTAAACATTTAATGTATTGGATTACTTTGCGACGACACTATGCGGTTTCAGGGTGTTTGTTTTTAGCCACGGTATTACGCAATGTTGGTTACTTAATACCTGTAACGTTAACAGTTCTGAGTTAAATCTGTCTGGCTTACATCGGGTATTATGAGGGTGATTTAAATTTATATTGTTTTTTTTTTATTTTGTTATTAGATAGATACGTGTATTTATAGTAGGATTTTGTTAATAATCATATTGCTGATTGGTCTTCTTTTTTATTTCCTAGGAATAACTAACCTAAAAATTGTTTTGACGAAATTTGCCGGAAAGTAGAAAACGGAGTGTCTTAACACTAAGTTATATATACACTATATGCGGGATACAGCGTGAAGCTGATAAAAAAAAGTGTTTATGGTTCATTCCTAGTCTCGTATTATTCGCGTCCATACTTTCACTCAATATACTTAAATTGCTGAATTAGGTCTGTTACCTACATGGTCACACAAACCCATACAGTGATAGAACTCTAAAATAAACACATAGAAATATATACAACGAATCATCATCAACAATCAACAAACTTACCCATTTTATATCTAAAACATAATTTACAACACGGATTTAAGGTTTTCTAAGCATATTGTTAAATTTAGCACTTTATATTCCGAGTGTTGTCCCACACGGTAGAACATCAATCAGGCTGTCGGCAATCACTCCGTGGTCATCACGTAAAGGAAATAAATCTTAGCTTAATGAGCGGTAAACAGCGTTCACACTGACCTGACCACTGGAAAATATATGGTATTTTGTATGTTGGGAAACATGCAACGTTTGGTGGTATTGCTGTATGGAAACAACGATAAACACTTATATAAATATTATTGTATCCAAAGGTGGCTTAACTTGGATTGAGGAATTGCTTGTAAATATTCATAATAATTTGAAATTTGTAATATAAAAAAAAAAATAACAGTATTTTATGAAAAAAAAACTGGTTTCTAAGTTACGCCACTTTTGCCCTAAGCATGTTAATGTTATTGAAAATTTACTTTCAAGGATAATTATTTTGTTTTTGATAATGAATTATATGTTTATATAAATTGATTTTATACAGGTTAATTGAATTACATGAATATTATCAAATCTCAGGAACTAAAAGTAATTAAATAGTGGAAAATAATTTCATTTACAAACAAATAAATTATTAAAAAATATTAAAATTATTTTTATTTATTAACAATACAGCTATTGAGAAGACTTTTCTTATAATTCAACTATTATTATTTCCAATTATTTTAAATTAATAAACTCTTACATAGATTTCGAGATTGCAACCGATTGAACCGACATTCCAGATCGGTTGAGTTAAACTAACATTACAATTCCAGACAAATGTTCCCACAAATGAAGTTCCGCGTTTCCGGATTGGACGCGAAAGCGAAATACATCCTCCTGCTGGACATCGTAGCAGCTGACGACTACCGATATAAGTTCCATAACAGGTAGACCTCGCACGCTGGGACTCATCATCATGCGCATCATTTTCCCCCCTACCCCCAACCAAGAATATAGTGTTTCCAAACACAAACACTAAATTGCTGGTTGCCAGTGTTAAAACACTACGCAGATATGTTCTACTATAGAAATAGTATCACTGACTGATCGTTGATTGAGGATGCAGCTATACCGAGTACCGTTACACGCTTCTTCATTAGGCTTGTGATTCTACCCACACATTGCACCAGTTCCCACCAATTCGATTCCGATACGCTGTTAATTGTCTGTAAACAATTCGTAACAACGCTCGATTTAAGGCCAACGACATTAAGGAAAACGTACATCGCCTGGAATCATCTAGCCATTAAGGATTCAAAGAGCATCCGTTTGGTAATATAATTAAAATATCTTTGTCTCAAACGCCGCGGTGATAATTTAAAACGGAAAAAAAAACTAAAATAACCCACATAAGAGGTGAGAAGCGCGGTGTGACCTGATTAAATAAATCTATGAACTATCCATTTAGTGCTGTCACGAATGACAGTAAAGCGATTTTTGTATCGAGATATCGAACGTTGTATCGGTTGGTGTATTCGAAATCGATAATCATCGTATTTGATTACTTACATTGTTTGATTCTTGATGACATGGTACGATAAGGTCCTCTCCATTTTATGTTCGACCGATTGAAGGCAAGTATCAAAACCGCCGACGTGCAGGTTTAGCAACATCGAGATGTGACCGATAAACATCGATTTAATATCCGTTAATTAATACGGCCCGAGCATTCCGGCCGAAAATTTGACTGTGAGTCAGCCGTAAGCCGATAGCGTCGCCGACAAAGGAACGGAACATAGCGCTGTTAATATGATAATTAATTATAATATATCATT
>JAEBDU010000108.1:6655-43085 GCA_016802625.1 Heliconius numata | reverse complement strand
CGTTATAAAAATGTGTTGGCGTTAATTAGCTAAAGTAGGTAATTATAAAATTTCCAAAGAAAATTACGAATGACCTTATAAGGTCTTAATTTGGATGCACACCTGCCTCAACCGAGAATTGAATTGACTAACAATATTATAAATAATTATTTTGAAGCTTGAAATATCATAATCTAAGATTAGGTTGATTTTTATTTTTGCACCTGCTGCAATAATTTCTGTTCTTTTTTTGGAATAACAAAAATATATTAAGAGGAAAAAGTGCCTAAATACAAGAACAAACGGTCTTCGCGAGAAAGGAAATTCAAAGGTATTATATTTTAAACGTGAACCCTTTTGAACGTAGCAGGACTCGAACTTGCTTCTTTTAAGCTGACAATAACACTTTTTATTTTAGCATTCCACTAAGGATCCCCAATTATGACTTTCATAGTAGATATCAATACGTAAATAGATTCTAATAAATTTGTGATATTAAAGCAAAATTTTATCATTTATTTTCATTTCTTTTTCTTATCTATATATATAAAATCGAAAGGTCACTCACTCATCACGAAATCTGAGAAACTACATGTGCTAGGATTCTCAAATTTTGCATAGGAATTATTTATAGGACGTAGGTGCTCGCTAAGACGGGAATTTGCAATATTCGACTTCTAAGGGGTTGTTTTTGGGGTCGAAAGTTTGTATGAAACTTCGTTACTACAAATGCTAGGAGTCTCAAATTTTGCATAGACGTCACTAGGACGTAGTCATGGAGACAGAAATTAATAATAATAACATAGTTCACGCGGGTGAAACCGCGAGCGGACCGCTAGTGTTTTAATATTAGTTATTTAGTTACTTATAGTTTAATTTATATATTAAACTAAAACCAGACCAAAAATATTACACTGCCAATTTAAAACCGCCTACAAACATAAGAATAACAAGTAAAATTACAGACATTACAAATATATATCATTATAGCCTACCTCGTATTCTAAGTACATTCCCTCGACATTAATGTTTATCGATTATCAAGTGCCAATAAGAGTCAGCTGTGCTATTGAACTTGTTGGCGACGCACACTGGGTTAAAAATGAAAATAAGATATATTTTTTTAATTTATTAAGATATATTTCAGTGTACGTATAGCTTAATTGTTAAAAACCTGTTGTTCAAGAAGGTGTAGGTTTATTTTGCGTTAATTTGAACAGTTGAGTATACGTTTTACTTTACAAATAATTTTAATAGATATTTGTTGTAAGTATGGCACTTTAAATTATTGATAGATTAATTATTATTAATATATTAGATTTTACATTGTAGCACACGACGGAGAAGTAGGTATTAATTATTATTTTTTTTATTTTAACTCTGGTAATAAGACAAGCGTAGTACAATATCCCCAAACTCTAGCATAAAATAGGGAAGTTAACGGAGTGTCTTAACACTAGATTTCCTCTGCCTGCCTATAGCGAGATCTGCGGGATACAGCGGGAAGCAAAAAAAATAGAAATTAATACTAGTACAAAAGAAAACAGATTTTAACATCACCACACACGAAGTTCTCCTATTTAATTTTTTCACGAAGCAAATTGAATTCAATATACATTTTGATAAGAGTCAAAAGGGAATAACAAGAATGTTAAGCACCAGCATACTTTGTACGCATCAATTAAAGAATATAATATAAGACATGAATAGCTCTAGTTATTCCCGTATTGCAAAATAGGCAAAAATAATAGTGTTAAGACACTCCGTTTCCCACTTTACCAAGTTTCGAGACATTGAATGTTGGATTGTGTAGCAGAACGAGAAATAAATATAATCACTCCTTCGAGTGGACGTATTTGAGTAGAATTGAACCTGCAACCTCCGCGTTAACAGACATACGCTGTTCTAATGAGCCTTAATGACCTCAAAAATAAGTAAATTCTGCTATTATAAAGTATAAAATATATGTTAAAGTCAGGTTATATTTTAGATCTAGTTCTAATAACCAAAAAAAATTGAAAAAAAAACTAGATTTCTTTTTCTTCAACGCTTCCTTTTATTACGTGTAAAATGATAGCAGCTCGTATGTCAATTTATCACGCGAAACTCATTCAAGCGTTAGTAGTATTTTTTTGGTAATAATATTAGATATGCTAAATTAAAATAAATATACCTATAGATTAGAGGCCAGTCGTGGCGCAGGGCCACAAGTAAAACGCAACTGGTTGTGGGTTCGATCCCCACTCGAGGAAGTGATATATTTATTTAAATGTAGATTTTCATTTCTTCGCTCTGGTTTTGTGTCATAGCGCGGCGTTGAGTTCTGCCACTCAACACACAATGCCTCCAGAATTCGGCAGAAAGTGGGGAATGGAGTATATTATCTTAACACTAGGTTCCCTCTGCCTACCCTACTGTTTGCGGAATACAGCGTTGAGCTGATTTTTTTTATTTTTAATTTTTGTAACTTTTTACTACCTACGGAAAGGAAGATCGATAGTCGATTCAAATTAGTTTTTTGGGTACGTGTAAGAATTTAAAAAATAAGTAGGTACATTAAATTCTGTGTGGTACTAGTTAGATATCACACCAGTAAATTACGAACAGTAGAAAAATCTATACATTAAAATAGCTTTAAAACTAAATTCATAGCTCCATTTTTTTCTAACTTCACAAATTTTATAACCTCACTTTCTTTTGACATTTATCGATTGCCAGTTACAACACTATTTCAACAGATTAAGCAGGGCTACTGAGGCTTGGATTTTCGCCATTCAGCCTAAGTGCCGCGCCGCGATTGTTCATAGCTGAATAATTTCTCGATTACCTGGGGTAACTCGATTTCCACTTATCGGACATATTTTATGAGGGGTGATTGGTTTTTAATTTGATTTACGCTATGAAACATGTCTAGCTTGGCATGGAGGCTTTGAAAATTTTATTTTTATTCTTTGCAAAAATTATTTTTTACTAGCTAAATTTATAGCGTCATTAATAAAGATTTATTGTCCAATTCAATCGGATATCCCGTCGGAACCCGCTAGAAAAAGTCCAGTTTCAATTTCTTAAAAAAAAAAACAAACGCTACCGAAAAGCCGGCGAACATAATACACACCAATGCGTTTACACGACCGCGATCCTATCATAGATAAGACGTTTTTTTTTCTAATTCGACTGATGAACGTTTGTTTGGTTTTTTGTTCGGTTCTTCCCCGTGTCAGGTCTTTTGTCTTTGACAAGGGGTAATTGAAATAACGACGGCCTCAGCGCGGTATGCATAGAATTTGAACAGCTGACTCTTGTATTCTAAGGTATTTTTAATCAAATATCTACATTTTATCTTTCATTTTAATTGTATTTTTTATTTTTTGGTTTTTAAGCTAGTGTTAACTGTTTACGCTTAGCGAAATATTGCGTGTCATAAAAATGTATATTCTAGTAATTTTGTTAGTCTGTAAAAAACTTGCTTTCTATAAATTAAAATGAAATAGGTATTTAAAGGTCAGCCGTAACGCGACATGTTGTGGGTTCGATTCCCACTCGTGGAAATGAAATATTTTATATTTCCATTTTCTTCGCTCTGGTGTCCATCCGAAGAGCGTTGAATTCTGCCACTCAACACGCAATGCCTCCAGAATAAAGCAGAAAGTGAGCCACAGAGTCTCTTAACACTGAGCTTTATCCTGCACACAGGCAGACCTCTGCCGTCTGCCTGTGTGCAGGATAAAGCGTGAAGCTGATTTTTTTACCTTAAGATAAACATTTTCAATAACAAAATAAAAACAAATATTTCCTATATGATTAATTCGACATTTAGCATGTTTGACGCAGTAACAGGTAGATTGTTGGAGATAGGTGCTGAGTTTATTTTTGTTTCTGTCCAATCTGCCGACATGCCGATATTTGTATGGCCGTCAATATTTCATATATATAGATAGCATCGATTTTTTAATATTCATCCATATTGTGTCTGTAACAATAGAAATGTGTAGAAAAACGTATTTCTTTTTTATCGATATCGAAATGTGTGATTTGAACAGTTATGTACATCACTGTAGTCGTATTTCGATTGGTTTCGGATTTTTTTTTTTTATATTTTTTCGTAGTTAGGTAGTGTCTACCAAAAAACATCTAGCTGAAATGGTAGCTGGTGAATCAATAGATTTTTTTCAAATTCAAGTTAAATTATATTTACCTATATATAAAATCGTAAAAAATAATTAATATGAAATTAACATAACCGGTTCTAAATGCGCGAGATAAAAAAAAATATGTAAATATTGAGTAAAAAAAATCATTAGTCGAAAAGTATTTAAAACAACCTTGACCGTGACATGCTAGTTCAAAAATATATGGCTTCCTTTGACAGCTATTACAAATATTATAGAAGTGACTGATTATATAGACTGTAATATAATAGTTCTATCAATATTATTAAAAAGTAAATAATACTTTTGAAAGGCTACGCTACGCTCTCTACATATCCCTTTCGCCTCATCCTCTGTCATCAACCTCTTAAATGCCAATTCCTCGCGCTTTCCACATGACCTTCCTCCTGTATCTTTTATACAGCTCTCGGTCAACCAAGGTCTCTCCCCTCTCAACACTGATGCCATTTCCAAAGTAAGCACTCAACCAAAGACGCGGCACCATCAAATCCCAGTCTAAGTAGATATATTGTCAGCAATCAGGATTATTTACAATGCCGTCAGTTGGAACTGCTTTTTATTACCACGCTAAGATATATATTGGCGTGTCGTCAATTATAATGACATTTTAACTCTTTAATGGCCGCCAAAAGCGTTTATAATTATGGGTTAAAGGATGGCGCCTAACCGCCTTTTATTGGGTTTAGACCCTACTCTTGAACTAGGGTTGCCATAATGTTTATTGGTTTTACAAGTATGTGTTGATTTGTTGTTAATATATTTCTTTTTTTATTTGAATGCAAATATAAATATGCTTTTAGTTGGCTATTAAAAAACGTAGTGACAAAACTCTCCGTGCCCCCATCCTCTTAACCTCACTATATCATTTATACACAGCGTGCAAATCGTGACGGAACCCAAATTGTGCTTTGTGTATCCGGAAATTATAGTTTTATATATATTTCTTAAACTTCAATTTGAACATACAATAATAACTTTATTACTAATATTAACTTTCATTTCATTGACTATTTGGGGCTGTCGTGGTCAAGCGGCACAAGGGTGTGACTGTAACGCGACGGTTGTGGGTTTGATCCCCAATCGAGGAAGTGAAATATTTATTTACGTTTATATTTCCATTTCTTCGCTATGGTATCGAAAGCGCGGCGTTGAATTCTGCCACTCAACACGCAATGCCTCCAGAATTCGACAGAAAGTAGTGAACGGAGTGTAACACTAGGTACCCTCTGCCTACCCTACTGTGTGCGGGATACAGCGTGAAGCTGCTACTATTTAAACCACGATTTTTTCATTATTTCTTTATAAACAACAGAGTTAACGCGTAAAACAATAATGTACCAAGCATTCAATATAAAAACCTTCAACAACTTCTCCGTAATGAGAAATATCTCATTATGACTGAAATTGTATATATTTAGTCTTCCATACTTCACCTTCATTGTAAGTAAACAAACGAGAAC
The DNA here is from genome assembly GCA_016802625.1 of Heliconius numata. Lineage (NCBI taxonomy): Eukaryota > Metazoa > Arthropoda > Insecta > Lepidoptera > Nymphalidae > Heliconius > Heliconius numata. The sequence goes on along the minus strand of JAEBDU010000108.1, from coordinate 37,477 downwards.
ACCATATACCAACCATCAATTATCATATTAAGGCAACAGCATAAAGTACGCTCCTTCACAATTTGCCCTTAAATAAAAAACCTATGCCAAATTACACCATAACTACACGAATGAACAACCAGTATTATAAAAAGAAGAGGAACAGAAGACTTTAGCGTTCCAATCTCAGCTAATCGCAGCCTTCTGTGCCAGTTTTTACAAATCAAAACATCTTGGGTATTCACAATGACGTCGGCCGCCGCCGGGGGTGTATTCTGGGAGTTTACGCCGAAGATCACGAAAAGCGCCGTCTGCTCGTTTTAATTGTTTAGGCCTAATCCGCACCCGGCGTTTTTCGAGCGTTTAATTCGTTTCAAGTAGCGCATTGTGTATGGTATCTTTCGGTCCGAGGATACAGCTGTTGCAATTGGAAGGTTTGCGTGTTGAATGGTTGAGGTGTGTCGTGGCAAGGCACTAGGGTGGTTTGGGTTCGATTTCCACTTGAGTTCCGCCACACGACGCCGAACTGGTAATATCTTCAGAATTAGGTGGAAAATGGTGGTAGTGACTTAATGGTAAGGGGTGACTTAACAATTTATTGTGATTCGCAAATTCCCTCTACCTATCCTGCTACATGCGTGATACAAACTCTAAAAAAAATTTTAAAAAGTTTGTTAAACCGACACACCGCCAACCGCTTGTTTACAATTAATTTCGAAACAATCTTGACCTTGTAACCAGCAACTTGACAGTCTTCCTCCACCGACGTTCCCGAGTGGCTCTTACGAAATTCTTCCTAAACTTTCTTACGTAACGGTACCAACTTTGCACCGTCCCGATAAATAAATACCTACTGAGACACAAAGGCCGGCAAACCGGTGCGCTTGCTCGAGCAAGAAAGGGCATATGCTCCGTAATTTATATACAGTTATTGATCAAAAGGTGATGTCCTTTGGAAGGCATCGAGGCATCCACCAGATCGGTGAGCCCTCACAAATTGTTCTCTATTAAGTAGGGGGTGATAAAATCTTGGTTGTAAATGGGCGAGATATCGACGTCTCTCCAGCTCGATTGGTAAAAGGGTTCTAATGGATTAATTATCGAATGGTTCCGCGGTTTCCAGAATAGGGTCCCAAATTGAAGTATTGTTCGAGAATTCGACGTCTTACACGTTCAGGTTGAGGTAGTGGCGGCGTTCGGCTTTGTTTTTTGTGAACTGTTCAAGCACCTGCTGTGAAACACGGTGATATACGGTTTAAGGAAAAACGTTTAAATTGAAAGCTAAACGATAACTTTTTTAGTAAATCGATCTTAATACTCTTTGTTTTATAATGGACATATTGTATTGGAAAAAATATTATTTATTTAGGTATCTGGAGCTTCTGCGTTTTCGGTTCTTTTTTAAACAGAACGAATGACATAAGGCTTTAAATATCTTTTTTATCTTTCTTTTTTGTCATTCTCTGTGGGTAGTTGAAGTGTAAATTTTAATCCTGTTTGGATCCTCCACTGTTACAAGATGAGTTAAGCTGCTTTTTTGAAAAAAAATTGATTAAGCGTAGGCGCCAGTAATCATGTTGTTACGAATGCTTAGAGACTCCTTTTTTTTCGTTACAAGTATAACTTTTGTTGCCAGAACTACCTATATAATAATAATACCACTAGAAGGGTAGGCGAGTGTTAAGATATTCCGCTCCCCCCTTTCCACTGGATTCTGGAGGCATTACGTCTTGAGGTTTTGCGTTCGATTCCTACTCGAGCACATGAAATATTTCATATAATTAATTTTCATTTCCTCGCTGTAATAACGAGGGGTAACTGTTGAACGGAAGTGTTTCAATGGAAAAGGAGTGCCCTAACACTAGGTTCCTAAGTTCCCTATGCCTACCCTACTATGTATTGGATATAGTATGAAGCTAATAAAAAAGGAAGTAAAAGATAAATGATAAGCTATAATTACAGCACGTTTACACGTAATTTTTATAATGACGCCTCGAGATATGAATGTGTATTTAGTCTTATAATTATAATATGTAAGTCGTTAGCAACACCTGATATTGATTAAATACATTATCTCATAACGGCCGTAGCAGGTTCGGTTCGTATATCAATTTTATAATTTACTAAATTTTAAATAATTTGAATTTTGAATTTTAATATAATTTTACTTTCTTTAGCTGTTATAAAGAGTATATTGAAATTGATAGTTAGAACATATATGTAGGTATTTTTTATTATTTATTTTTTATAGTGTTGTCTTTTTCCTAATTCTATATACCTACTGATACTTCTTATGGTCTATAAAAAAAAAATATATACAGGGTGGAAGTGTCAGCGCCACTTTAAATGAAACTACAGTTTCAACTACTCTATAAAAGCCTAATATAATTCGGAAAAAAAATAATTCTCAAAAATGAAAAAGTTATTTTTTCAAACAAAATAAATAATAAAATTATCGTTTTAAAATAAAACGCCATTTGTAAAGTATAACATAGACACGCACACACTTACCTGTCAAATCGGCAACGTCGCATACGTATGTGTGCGTGACACGAAATACAGGTATGGATAAAAATCGTGAAATGAAAAAAAAATCCTACGTCTAAACTGTTGAGGTACCTTGATTATTTTTTTTAATTCTGGGTTTGAAATATTTTACTCTATATGCAGTTTCAGTAAAAGAAGCGCTGCCTCTTCCACCCTGTATAAATTACTTTGGAAAAATATATATAAATAGCTTTTCTTCCAGATCGGGAGGAGAAGAGCGCTCTAATATATAGACATAATAATAGCCAGTTGTGGAACACCGGGACAAATGTGTGAATGTAAACGCGACTGGTGTGGGTTCGATCCTCAGTTGAGAAATTGGAATATTTATTTAAATGCATATTTTCATTTCTTCGCTCTACTGTCGAGGCAGAGCGCGTTGAGTTCCGCCACTCAACACGCAACGCATCCAGAATTCGGCAGAAAATGGGGAACGGATTGTCTAATAAGTTCCCTTTGCTTGCTGTGTGCGGAATATTCCGTAAAGCTTTTTTTAAATAAAGGGAGTTAAAAAATGCAAGGAAAAATATACTTTGCGTGCACCTAATAACTTATACTCAGGAACTAAAAAAATACAAAAAGTAAACATATCCCTATTAGGAATTAATCTTTATCAAGGCCAGTTATTTAATCGTATGTTTACGCAATTGTACGTTGTTTTAATAATTATAATTTATTGCAAAATAATTATAAATCCTTTAAAGAATTACAGTAATGTAATTAATATTAAAATTTTAGATTTTTTTTATATTAGAAGTCACTATAAATGCGTTGCAAAGATAAAATATAAGATTACGAAAGTAATTAAGTAAATAGTTGCTTAGTTCAAGCGGACAAAGCTGCAGGTGGGCTGTTAGGTATATAAATTTAACTTCCAATATAATAAAAAGGAAGAAGAGACGAGATTAAGAAAGAGAGGAAGGCCGGTCGTGGCGCATAGTCTTAAGCGTATGACTGTAACGCGTCGGTTGTGAGTTCGATTTCCATTCGGGGAATGAATTAATATTTATTAATAAATTCATTTCTTCAAGTAAAAGCGCGGCGTTGAATTCCGCCGCTCAACACACAATGGACACAAACGGTGGTTCCCTCTGCTTAGCCTGCTATGTGTACCTATATGAAGAATTAAAATCATCCAAAATATAAAAGAAATGTAATATCCATACCTATATTATAAATTCGAAAGTAACTGTCTGTCCGTCTGTCTGTCTGTCTTTTACGCAATCAGGGCCAAACCGCTAATTTAATTGTGATAAAATACTCATATAGAGATACTTGAGGGTCTCGGGATGAACATAGGATACGTTTTCTTCTCATATTTTTAATATTTTCGATATACCTATACCAATATATTAAAAAACTTATTAATTTGACATGCAATTTATTCCGCCATGTTAATAACAACCGTCGTTCCTAAGCAACGATTTGCAAAGTTTGTTGTCAAAACGAGCTTGCTTAACGCATCTCTCTATTGAAAACTGAAAATAATTTCATAAATATATTTAATAAATATTCGTATAGTTCAAGCGGGCGAAGCCGCGTCCGGGTCGACTAGTCTATATATAAATAAGTATAGCCAGCTATCCTATTAGATATTTAAGCAAACCCGATGCACAGTTTCCCACGGGAGGACATGTAAATATTTGCGGGCGATATCTAATGCACTTTTGTTGCCACTTTCTGTATACCGTTACTACGGATTTGAGAGAGTTCGAGTTGGGTGTTCAATTGTTTTTGTTGTTATTTAATATTATAATTTATTTATTTTTACTTTTAAGCATATAACTTGTATATCTTGCTTTTAATTAAGCAAAACTTACTTCATCTAGGCACTATAGATATATCTTCAATAACTCTATTAGTTGATATTTGTTTTACAAATGACTTAAGCTCCGATAATTGACTCTGAATCTATCTTTTTTTAAACTACACGCTGTATTCCTCATATAACAGAGTAGACAGATGGAACCTAGTGTTACTATAACGAGATAATAATTAAATACTGGGAAACGAACCCAGAACAGACACGCTTAATGTCCATAAAACCTACTAAAATCTACAATAAATATATGTCACTAAATCATATTATAGAAAAAATAAATAAATAGTGACCAATCACTAAACTATTATCGATAAACAATAGTATCTAATATTTATTAAAACTACTTCTGTAGTGTGAGTGGCGAGTCGCGTCGTTTGCGATCCGCCGTATCTACTTACACGTTTCGATTTACACTGGTTGAGTCAATATTTACAGTTCGCACTTGACATATTTGGAAATATAACGAAGCTTTATTTAATATTGTTTCTTTTTTATTCTGTATTTCTTTGAGGAATAGGTCGATCTAGTCATATGATAGATGTAGACTGGTATATATGCTTAGATTTTTTTATTTCTGAAGTATGGGAACCCAATGTCGTACTAATTAATAACTGATTATTTTTTTTAATTAATAAAATTCCTTGTGAAACATAAACCTATGTGTACGCCACCATTTTATAAATTCCGCGAAAAATTCCTTATTAAATTACATTAAACAAAAGCGTGTTATATTTTATTTTTTTATCAGAAGACATTAATAATTAACACAGTTTCTAGATAAGAATGTTCTCTAAATTACGTGGATTGCGTGCTAAGGGACGTGCGTGTCACACCGTACCTGAGCGGCGGCCATTTTGTCGACCGAAAATTGGCGGTAAAATTGAGAGAACGACACTTGTGTGAACTCTGCCACAGTTGAAAACAAATAAATTAATGCAAACGACTGAATAGAGCGCGATCTTTGTCATGAAGGATATTTGAAGTCAGCTTTTATATTTTTCCAGTAAATTTTTATTTTCTTATGTGACTTGAAAGAGACAATTTAAAGTTCTGTTGAGAATAAATAACAATATATAGGTTGTCAGCCTTAGAACTAGCCAACTGTAACAAATGAAAAAGTAAGAAAAATTATTCAGATTTAATTAATTTATTTCATAACAAAAATATTTTTAATATAACGTTAACTTGTATAGGTATATATAGGCATAAGCTATACCTAAATATAGTACAAAATAAAAGATAAAAAAAAAACTTATTTCCATTAGATATTTGATAAGCTAATTCGAGCCAACTAAAAGCGTCTCAACATTCCTTGAACTAAATTATTCTATAGCCACAACTTCCACAATAAAACTTGGAGCATAACGAAATACCAGATGGTACCGCAAACTCAGAGACACTCGAACTTCTTTTATTTTACCTTTAGGGCCTATAAAACCGTCACCGAAGGAATACTTCCTTCGCCTTCCTAAAATTCTACCTTCGCAACTCACCGAGAAAGAAGCATGTGACTATACAAGTGGCATAACTGCGTAAAACCAAGATGGTCTGAAGACACGCATCCACCAGCAAAACCATTTGAACCCCATTCCCTATACAAAATCCCCAAAATACAAACAAAAGCTACTTCCACAATCATTACCCTGGGTTCACTTTACACTGGTCTTTTTCTATATGTGAATTAGGGGGAATCACCTATTATTAGGAGGAAGGGGGGCTGGGGGGGCTAAACTAACGATTCGTGTTGTTCCTTTTTATGTGCACTAGTTGAATATCTGACGGTGTAATTTAGGTGTGAACCATATATTGTTCACGTAATTGGGTTTTAAATTACTAGGAGTGGTGGATATCTTGATTAATTTTGTTGTTAATGTGGCTTGGAAATTAATGTAGGTATTTAATATAGATTGAGGCCAGTTTTAGTGTAGGGGCATTGTGAACGGTTCTGGGTTCCATTCTGGCAAAGTGGGGCTATGAGAGTTGCCACTCAAACACAACGTCTCCGGAATTTGGCGAAGAGTGAGGAACCGAAGTGTTTTAATGGGAACGGAGTGTCTTAACACTAACTTCCCAGGTTCTCCCTGCTCTTCTGCTTGATGCTAAAATAATAAAATGAGTTTCATTTTAAATTATATTAACTTATGCTTCTCTTAAAACAAAACAAAAACAAATTATAGTTTACTATCGAACCAAATTCGACCAAATTATGAACCATAAAACACAAAAACTGTAACACACGAAACGTAAAATCAAGTTCAAAAGCTACATGGTGTTCCATCAGGCACCACCATGTTTCTCTTCCGTTCGCCATAAAAAGGCGGCTATGGCGTGTGATACCCTGACAAATTGTCATGGGTATTTGTGACAAGCATGTTTCTATAGAGCTGCCTTCACGCCATTGACTTGAATATGTACATATATTGAGAGAAATATCAATTTATTTTGTACGTATGTACCTACGTGCGTTATATTATGTGGTCTTTTTATTATAAACCTTTGGTAACGAGGAAAAGTGTGGCGTTTAGTTCCGCCAACACGCAATGATTTTAGAATTCGGCGGAAAATTGGGAATGGATGAGTCTTAACACTAGATTTCCAGGTTCCCCCTCCCTAACCTGCTGCCCAAAAATATATATAGGTATTGATAGAAGATATATTAGTAGAGATAATATTGTAGGTAATATTATTAACAATTAGTTAGTGTTCAAATGTAAATAACTAAGAATTTTGTATGACAATTTTAAGTGGCTGAAGTAACTAAAATTATGTAATAGCTATAGCCTATAATAGCCTATAATAATATATGGTATTCCTCGATTAGAGGACTATTCGGCACAAAAAGTTGCGTCTAACCAAACAAACTCTTCACTCTATTTTATAATAATAGTAAAGAAGCGTATTTCGAAGTTGTTCCTTTTCCTTAAATCTCATTATAAAAAAGTTAGTAATGTTACTTAAAGAGATTAAAATAATGTTTTAATTTTAATTTCTTTGTCAATAAGTATATATATATCATGTACAACAAACTGTTTTTAAAGTTAAACAGTGTAGGTACCGGAAGTAACAGAACCATTAGTCAAAGACGAACACGCGACTAAAACTTCACGCATCCGCAATACGTGATATATTAGCGCGTACAAATTTGACAGGAACACAAATCGATCTATAAAATACCCTTAATGCTTCCGTTGACGACGTTATATTATTTATTGAGGAATATTTGATATATGTATATAGTATACTCACTTCGTTTTTAGGGTTCCGTACCTCAAAAGGTAAAAATGGAACCCTTATAGGATCGCTGCGTTGTCAGTCTGTCAGGACCAGATATCTCGAGATCGCGTTGAGGTATCAAGCTGAATTAAATATTAAATATTTAGGTCTATGGTGTCTTAAAGCACAGAAATGATCAAGCTTTTAAATCAAATCCATTAAAAAATACGAGCATTTAAGCATCGATTTTGCTGCATTTTGTACGAAATTCACAGCGCAATCGAAATACAAAAGAAAATTTATAAGTATTACATAGAAAAACAATCGTTACAAACTTACAGTTGTACTTTAATTCATACGAAATGAGTGCATAACCCTCAAACTTAAGCTTGTCTTGTTAACTTTTTACCCTTCCCGTTGACCTACAAGCCTGAAATTTGTACGGAACCCTTAACGGATGAGTCAGACTCGCACTTAACCGGTTTTTTCTAATAATCGTATTGGTTTTATGGTCTTCCAAAGCATTTTAGTAAAACACAATACGTCAAGTTGTTGCTCGAATACAACATGAGGTTCTCATCAATATGTTTGTGTAATTTACATATAAAATACATAAAATTTACGTTGACAGTTGACACATAGTCATATTTAATGCTTTCCATATAATATTACCTATTTTTTATTAGTTTACTGATAACTCTACTGCATTTCATCACAATAAAAGCATTCGGTGGAAAGTAATGAATAGAGAGAATAGAGAACAGTAAGTTCCAGTGTATGCATAGGGTAAAGACACTCTGTTCCATCTGTATAGCGTGAAGCTAAATAAAAATATTTATAAAAATATTAAAACAAACATTCAAAAGTAGTGCTACACGAAACGACTTGCCAAGAATTTCAATTAAATTCGTATCGTAAACCACCACGTCGTAAATTAAAGTTTTTCCATTTGCCGTCAGTCAACTTTAATCATTCACATTATATTTGAGTTATAATAAAGAAAAGTTAATATTGTTAAATAATTTATAAAATATTTTCATTTAATATTAAAAAAAATAGAGTGAAAATTATTTAAAAAATATATTAATGTGGAATGCCACATTAACTAAAAATTGGACTTAAAGTATTGGTTTAATTAATATAAGCATATAAAAAAACTGGCACAGCGGCATTATATAGACACGACTGATTGTGAGTTCGATTCTCATTCGAAGAAATTAATATTTTCATTTTCTTGCTCTGGTAACGAGAACACGCAATTCAGGCAATGCCTCCAGAATTCTGAGGAAAATGAAACAGGAAGTGTCTTAGTGGGAACGGAATATCCTAACACTGGGTTCCAAGGTACCCTCACTTTCAATGCAATGTTCTAAATAAACAATTGCCTAAACAATTTCCAAATCATACCAATCACGATGAAAAAAATAAAACAACACCTGTACGTTTGTTTATACAATTTTTCAAACATTTTTCTATATATCCAAACACGACAGGAATGCCTCGTTTCTTGAATATTTTTATTATATTGCCAGTTATCTCTCACCTGCTCCTTGAGTCGTGAAAACGACAATTTTGAATTTTCCGCATACAAGTGTGTGATATGCTCAGTTGTTTTCAGTTAGGCTCCAGGGTAGATACATATTTTAGATACGAGGGGTGACAAAGATACCTTATGAAGTGATATTAAAAATGTCTTTCGCCTTTTACACGTATACTGGGAGAGTTTTGGATGGGAAAGGAAAAGGATATTTTTTTATTTGAAACATTCATTTTGCTTGAGATTTCGCATTTTTTGAGAACAATCGTTGTTTTGAACAGAATTGTTTATAATATAGAGCTAATAGAAATAGGTATTTTGAAATTAAATATATGTAGAGCTATTATAATTAATATTTTGCCTCTGTTAAGCAACGCATAGGTTATTTCTTGCGAAAATTAAGTTATAATTATATAAGTTAGTTAGTTAGTTATTATTGTTTATTAAGTAATATAAGTTATAATTCTCCACAAGATTATTTTAAAATGAATACCAAGAATACATAGAGACCAAGGCTCGATAATGTATATTATTTTTATAATGTCTAGAAAATAATAGATGTGAAGTAACATCGGAAAGAATCTCTGTAGAGCATATATGAAGAAATTATTAATGGACGATCGCTAAGTGAGGAGCGGAGTGTCTTAACACTAAGTTTCCTCTGCCTACCCCACTACATGCGGTATACAACATAAAGCTGAAAAAAAAAATATACATACAAATGTCCTTTCATCATATACCATGAGAAAGTAAATAACAATCACAAAGCATCAGATGACTAACTTCCTGCTCATCATCCAAGAACGGAACAGGCGTGACCCTTTGACGAATTATAAACACCCATGGGCGGGCGGCCACGGCCGATTGGTTTCAGATACTCTATTCAAAGGAATACAAAGTATCTGTTCTAAATATAGATCTTGGCCTTGTTTATGGTGATGTCATTTTGAGATGTGGTAAACTTTGGGTCAGTTATTAAAGCGTGAAATATCCAGTTTCGAGTATTAGATTAACGCTAGGTTCCCAGGTTCCCTTTGTTTATCCCTGCTATGATTTTTTCAGTTTGGGATACTTGCTTCAAATCCTTAAGTTTTATGATTTCAATATAATTAAAATTTTGCTAGCTTTATCTATTACATCATACATTTCCGATTCTTTGTTTATACAATTAATAATTTTATTGATATAATAATTAATGAATTTACACATTTCATAGACCAAATTACAGTATAACGACTAAAACACAATTCCATATAAAAACATAAGAAAAAAATAAAATTTTATACAACGATTTTTACATTTAATCCATACAAATAAATATTCTAAACAAACTGGTCTCTCCTCTGGTCTCTTTATTGCTTCAACCTAATTGATTTTTATCATGTGTCGAATATACGCAATCACCCCCACCAATTACCTTACAGCAAGAAACCAAAGACAGGTAGCTGTTTAATCCCGCTAAGATAAAACCCGAATAATTTTAACGGCCCCAGTTCCAAGTGACATTCCATGTTTCACCAGCACTCGGGTCAGATAGGCCTCGTCTCGTCTCATGGTGGTCTTTTACTGGCTTTTTTTTTATAATGGAGCCTAGTAAAAACGTTTAGAAATACTTTCGATTGCTATTTTTGGTAGTGTTATATAGATAAATTGAACGTATGAGTGTTTTTTTTTTCGTTTTTGTCGTATTTTTTAATTGTTTTTGTGGGTATATTTATTTTTTTAGGATAAATTTATTATTGATGGGTGACCTATTAAATTATTAAATTAATGTCTTTATTTTATGTCGTAATGGCGCAGCGGCTAAAAGGTAGTGATTGTAATGCGACGGTTGTGGGTTCGATCCCCATTCGAGGAAGTGAAATATTTATTTACGTTTATATTTCCATTTCTTCGCTCTGGTGTCAAGACAAGCAATGCCTCCAGAATTCCACAGAAAGTGGGGAACGGAATGTCTTAACACACTGCTGTGTGCGGGATACAGCGTGAAGCTGTTTCTTTTTTAATAATATAGGCCTAACATCAAAAAGACAAGGCCACCTTAGGTCATGTTGCGTGGTTAATACGTAACTTGACAGGTTAGGTCTTATTTTAGTGCGTATAATGTTTCAATCATGTTTTTGTGACAGCTCAGTTTCATACGAAAATTACTAGCACTTAAGACCCGTATTTATAAACCGATCGATCTTGAGATGAGATTTTCATTAATTGATTATAATGTATGAACGAAAATGTCATCTTAAGATCGGTCTCAAGATCGATTTCAAAATTGATACACCTAAGTCCAATAATAACAGAAATAAAAAAAGGCTTTAATAAAAAAAATATATAACCATAGTCACGCACAAATACGGTAGCCAAAAAAAAAGAATATTAAAAAACAAAAGGCATATTTAAAAGTAATTATTTCTTAAAGTTAAAAAAGGTTTTAAAATAAAATTATAAAAATTTAATGTGTGAGTAAATTTTCGACGGGATGATAAGCCACTTATAAAAAGTCAAATTTAAACGCGCAATCAGAGCTCGGTGGTCATCAGAACAAAGATAACTATGGAGTCGTAATAATAAAAAATATTATTTAAAATTTTATATATATATATATTTTTATTAAATGAAAATATAATTTTCTTATACTATGTAGATTTTATTATTAAACTTGTAAGGCTCTATTCTACCAAAGTTATCTAGCACCAACTTACTTATTTAGTCTAGCACTTTTCAATGATCTAAATCCTTTTATCCTCCGTTTCCTAACTTTCCACCGAAAAGTAACGGAGTGTCGTAACACTAGGTTACCTCCGCCCACCCAGCCATGCGTGAAACTATAAAATAAACCTTTAAAAAGAGCATCCGAACCGTTTTATCCGGCCATAACGTTATCTCAACAGAATAATACCCTACGAATGCCTTAGATTATACTCGTATAGAGAGCGTATCTGAGAAGCTACCGGCGGCGGATGAAAGGGTGAGAGATACCGTTAAAACACTCATTTGTTTTGTCACCCAGCCGACCACCGGCTGGTGTGATGGTGTACGTGGTATGGATGCGGTATTGCTGGGTTTTTAATGTTTTTAATATGGAATATATTTTTTAGTATTTAATATTGAATTTATACAATTTATCTCTATTGTTTTTTTTATACAATAGTGTAAAAAGTAAATTTTACTAATGGTTTTGGATATATTATAACAAAAGTAAGCAGCGAGAAGTGTGATAGTAAAATGACAGGTTGTAGGTTCGATTTCCGTTAGAGGAAATATTTAATATTTTGATTTCTTCATTGTGGTGTCGAGGCTCAGCGTTGTTAGCTTAACAATAGGTTCCCTCTTCCTACTCTATCGTACGCGGGATACAGCGTGAAAACAAAAAAAATAACAGTAATAACAGAAAATGCTCAATACATAATAATTTCTAAATTTATTCCAAATTATTTTTAGCCAAAATTTAGTTAGTTGTCTAAAAGAAATCGTTTTATCACAGCAAGTATCAACTTTCAGCTTCCACGTTGATGCGGCTTCTTAACTTCTTGGAAAAATTGTGGCATTCTAAGGATTTTAATACTTTGAAATCTCGCACTTAAATTTTTGTTTTTTTTTTCTCGTTTTTTATTTCTCTGTTTTTCAATTTATTCTCAATCATTTATAGGTAATGGTGATTGTAAATAAACTGTTTTATGAGCACCGCCACTTTGAAGTGTGGGTATTTCTTTTAATATAAATAAATAACTGAACAAAGTGTGTAAACGTTACAGGTTATGGGTTCAATTCCCACTCCATTAAAATTGCTTCGCTCTGGTGTTGACGCGTGGGGTTGAGTTCCGCCACTTAACACGCAAAGCTAGAATTCAGTGGAAAATGGGGAACAGGATATATTAACACTAGGTTCCCTCTGCCTACCTTACTGTGTGCGGGATACAGCGTGACGCTAAAAAAGCAATTAAAAAATTATACAATTTTAACACATATTTTAAGAAAACTCATTTAATTTACATATTGGTTGTTGAAAGTAAAAGCTCACCAATAACCTTAAATAGTCACCCGATAAAATCTTAATGGGAACCTATAATTAATATTAAGTATAATTAGCAAACTGTGATATAACGTCGTTTTTAAATTATATAAATATTTATCTCGTTAAACACGACATTCTTAAGTTCCAATTAAAATCATTATCTATGATTAATCGTGATTAATTAATTGTGAGTGTAATGTAACAGTTGTGGGTTCGATTCTCATTCGGGGGAAAGAATTATTCATCATCATCATCAATATTTGATTTTTTTCGCTCTGGTACCAAGGCAGAAGCGTGGCGTTGAGAAAGTGGGGAACGGAATTTCTTAACACAAGGTTCCCTCTACATACTCTAATCAAAGCAGACTTTATTTTTATATTTTGAAATTATTATATTCATATAACTTTCCTTATTCTCCTTAAAATGTTGATTTATACACTAAAAAAACGACTATTTTATTAGGCCCAAAACTGGGTCTTAAAATTAAATAAAAGTTAATTAAAAAAACCCCTCCGTAGTTAATTACAATTAACGATTACTATAAAAACGTGACCTTTCATAATAATCTTAGCATTTAGGAGAAAATAGTGAGAAGTGTGAATAAATAATAAATAATTACAACAAATAAAGTGTTCAAGAACTAACACGCCACCTGTGGCCTGTAGTACTTAACGTAATATACTGGTTGAATTGTGAGCTTGAATGTACTAAAAATGAAAATAGAATTATTTGAGGAAGTTAAATGAGGTCAGTTATGGCACAGGGGCACAAAGTGTGACTGTAAAACCGACTGGTTGTGGGTTCGATCCCTACTCGAGGAGATGAAATATTTATTTAAACCTTTATTTCCATTTCTTCGCACTGGTGTCGAGGCAAAGCACGGCGTTTAGTTCTGCCACTCAATACGCAATGCCTCCAGAATTCGGTAGAAAGTGAGGAACGGAGGTCTTAATACTAGGTTCCCTCTACCTACGCTGCTGTGTGCGGGGTACAGCGCGAAGCTGAGGAAGTTAAAGGTTCTTTGGGCAGTGCGGGCTGTGGGTTAGTTGTAAAAGATCCTATTTATTACTTATTTTTATAATATAGATGTATTCTTTAGCTTGTAAAGAATACCAAGAGAAAACACAGAGTTGCATATTCGCTATATGCAATATGTCTTCGTTTCGTCCAAATTTTAAAATCCCGTTTAGATACAACAAAAAGAGAAAAGTGTAATGATACTGATGGGATAAATACCATCTTTTACATGAGCATTTTTCTCAATTTGTTTGGCCTTTTACACTAAAAAGCATGTCAAATTTGGATCTAATAAACTGAACTGATCCCTAGTAATTTAACAGAAACAAACCGTAACACTACTAAAATATAACTACTAAAATATTATAGTAATAAAATCTATGAAGAAATGACATAAAAATTATATAATTATAAGAAAAATAATAAAAATTTCCATTAGCATACCTGCTCTATACATTACATTGAATATCTTTATTTTTTACGGCACGCTGTATTCCGCACACAGGACAGTAGACGGAACCTAGTGTTAAGACACTCTTTCAATTCTGGAGGCATGGAGTTCCGCCACTCACTAAAGTGAATAGCTTATATATTTCATTCCCTCGAGTCGGAATCGAACCCACAACCTAATTGAATATCTAATTATTTTAAAATACGCGGCGTAATACGAGCTCCCTATGGGCAATGAATGAAGAGATAAAAACCGAAGTGCCGCCTGAGTATTTTTATATGTAAAGGAAAGATTATAACGGTGTTTATTGATGGCTGAACACCGGTAGTCGTTCGAATTCGAATTTTAAAAAATGAATATTTTTCGTAAACGATCACAGATAATGCAATATTATAAAATTGAGATTAGAAGAAATTATATTTTTATTTATTAACCTTCAATTCATTAAAAAGGTCGTCGTGGCGAAGGAACGAACACGATGATTGTAGGTTCGATTCTCTCATATACTGTGATACATAATCACAATAATTCTCACATTATTATATTCATTTCTTTGTTCCGGTACCAAAGTAAAGTACGGCATTAAGTTCTGTCACTCAACACGCAATGCTTCAAGAAATGAACGAAAAGTGGAGATTGGGGAATCTTAACATTAGGTTCCCTCTGCCTACTATACTAAATGCGGGATACAGTGTAAAGCTTAACAAATTTGATAAAAAATAATTTCTAGATTTTAAAAGATATCTCAAAATAATAATAAGTTACTCTCAACTTTTCTATAAGTATATTGTCAACGTCACTAAACCCAATCACGCCCGCCATTTTGCATCGGCGTTTTTAAAATTCGAACCTAAAAGGTGGGTACTTAATTACCACCACAAACGAACCTCACTAACCCGTCAGCTCCACTAAAGGGTAACCTGACCGAACATTGTTCATTAATTGAATTGCAATAATAATTGCACAAATAAATTCCATTTTACATATACGTATATACGTATATAGACCTATTGGGGCATAAAGCGTTCTTTATTCCAAACAAATCGGTGTCCTTTGATAAGTACAAACGGGCCGCGGCGAATCGCGTTATACACCAGTATTATTCCCAAGTTAATGTTCAATAGTAACAGATTACATAAAAAAATAATTAAAAAAAATTGCAATATAAATTCTAAATTTTATTGTACGTCGAGCTTATTAAGTTGGCAAATTAATTAAAATACCGTGTTGTTTTAGTTTTCTTTTTAAATATTTAAATCTTAGCTGTTTATTCCGTTCTTGTGAACGGAATGTATTTGTGGAATTTTACACCTTGCAACTATAATGTTGTTTTAAAAACTTTAAAGAAAGGAGGTAGGCAAAGGGAACCTAGTTCTAAGACACTCCGTTCCCCATTTTCTGAAGAATTCTGGCGGCATTGCGTGTTGAGTGGCGGGATTCAACGCCGAACTTTACCTCGACACCAGAGCGAAGAAATGGAAATATAAACGTAAATAAACATTTCATTTCCTCGAGTGAGGATCGAACCCACAACCAGTCACACTTTGTGCCCCCTAGCCACGATTGGCCTAAGTATTCGACCTCTACTGTACAGTATTTACAAATAGCAGATAAAAAGGAATATACTCCGTTCCAAGCCGCCCAATCTTCAAAACATTGAGTGTTGAATGTTAGAACTTAACGTCCTTTGACTTGATTTCAGAACGTAGAAATGATTTACTTCCCCAAACGGGAATTGAACTTACAATTCTCATATTTACAATCACTGTGCTGCCATACAATAATTGATTAATATAATAACATTTTTTATTTATCATTTTATTTATGGAAAAACATAAACTTCAGAAGTTATTTTCTATAATAGTTTTTATTCTAATCTACACAAATGGGCGAAGAACGTAAGAAAATTATGTAAAAACTATAATCGTATTAGCCGTCTACATGCATTTCTATAAAAAGCAATAAAGTGGGATCTAATTCCATTTGCTAATTTTAAAGTTAAGTTATGCTTGTGTAAAAAGATAATAATAGATTCCTATAAATAGTAATGTGGAATGACAATTGAATTGCGGCGTTCAGTTCCGCTATTCAACATAAATGGTATACTAATTTTCAAACCTGTGAAACTTAAAATAGGTACCGTATGTTTGTAGGCAGAGGGAACATAGTATTGAGACACTCCGTTCCTTATTCTCCGCCGTATTTTGGAGGTATTGCGTTTTAAGTGACGGTACTCAACGCCGCGTTTTTTTTCCACGATACCAGAGCGAGGAAATAAATTTAAATAAATATTTCTCCTTAACCCTCACTTTTTTTTTAAATAATTCTCCATTAAAAAGAGAAATTCCTTTTTTTTTTCATACCGGAACTCGAATGTATTAAATATAATATGAAAAGGAATACAATGTAATAAGTATAATCATATTATCGGCTTCCTGTCTAAGTCCTGCACTGCATTTCTATAAACATTAATAAAAATTAATTATAATTCCATTTGTCAAGCATCAGTATAAAAATGAAAAACATAATAATCAAAAAAATGATATAAATAGTAAAATGCACTGAAGATGACGAAGAAATTAAGGAAACATAGTCTAAATTAAGGATTGATTTCTCATTCTTTGGTTAGAATTATTGAGATTATATTAAAAAAAATAAACTAAATCAGCTTCGCGGTGTATCCAACACACAGCAGGGTAAGCAGAGGGAACCAAGTGTTCTGGAGGTTCCGCCGAATTAGAGGCATTGCGTGTTGAGTAGCGGAACTCAACGCCGCCCTTAACCTCGAAACCAGAACAAAGAAATGGAAATTTAAATAAGCATTTCATTTCCTCAAATGGGAATTGAACTCACAACCTGTCACGCTTACAGTCGCTTACCTCTAAATGAATTGAACATAGAAATTAAAAAAGCTTAAAAGATTCAAAGATGTCATTACCGTCTAACTGACGATAACTTAACACCAATTAAATGTTATTGGACTTCTATGAGAGCGACTGGAGAACCTAGAAATATATACAATAATACAAAAAAATAATAAAAAAAATTACCTTTTAGTTGTATACTCAATAATTGAAATTTCACAATTTTAACCAAATATTCAAAATATGAAAAGGTGAAAAAATTGTTTCATATCAATAACCTTAAAGCTATCTCAATTATTTCATAAAAAATTGAACCATACTTATTTTGAAATATACGAAATATATTTGAACCTAGCCTTTTTTAATAAGGATTGATCGGCAAATTAAAATGCCTATACAAATTGCAACGCCCGCATCGTATTTGAACCCGCATCCTTCACTTCTCTTTTTGTACTAGCTTGTAAAAAAAGGATTGATTTTTTTTTTTAGAGTTAATGATAGTTAAACGTTAGTTACATTGTAATTAGGTTAATTTACAAGAGCAATTTGTTTTAGTTTTAACTTGTTTGTTGTTATAAACGCGATAGGTTGTGGGTTCGATTTCCTTTTGAGGAAATAAAATATTTAATGTTTTCATTACTTCTTTCATTTCTTGCGTTTTATCCCCACTCGAGTAAATGTATTATTTTTTATTGATATTTTCATTTTTCGCCCTGGTACCAAAGCAAAAAACCAGACGACGAGTTCCGCCACTTAACACGCAATACCTCAGCGGAAAGTGCGAAATAGTGTCTTAACACTAAGTTTCCTCAATCAAAAAAGTTTCCCACCACCACCACGACCATTCTAAAGTAATACATTAAAACCAACCACGGAGACCACCAGTAGAGGCCCTTATCACCATAATTGTCGGAACCTGAACACGCTTAAAGTTAATTGAGGCCGGTCTCAAGATTATCGACATAGGATTTACGAGCGGGCGATAACGGGCGCTCCTGAGAAACATCTTGTCAATTTGTCGTTCTCAAAGGTTCTGAGATCGTTATACTATTGTTTCTTGTAGTATTGACTATATATAACTTTTAAATAATAAACCAGCTTCACGCTGTATCACGCACATAGTTGTGTAAGCTAGGATTATAGTGTTAAGAATTTCGAAGCTATTGACTGCTGTGAAATTCTTCTCTCAGCCCCCCGCGGAAGGAGAGGGGAGACGGTTCCAGGGCTGAGCCCTCAGACTGTAGTGGTCTTTCTCCGCCCATGGCTATGGGCGCGTCGTTGGGGTGGGCCAAGTCCCTGTAGTTGTGTCCATAGGGACTGGGGGAAAGTGGAGCGGGAGAGGAGAAGCTATACGCTGCCCGGTCAGCCCAGCCGGGTGAGACCCCTGGTAACCCAAAGGAGGTTAGGAAACCAGCGCCCGGAGCTGGAAGCTATTGAACACATCAGCCTTTTGTCTAGGTGCTAGAGCGGAGAAATGTCAATAAATAATGATTAATTTCCTCGAGTGGGAATCGAACCCACAACCAGTCGAGTTTACAGTCAAGACGGCTTCGACTGCTAGTAGTAATTTAACAAAAACAACATAAAGAACTGCGACATCGTGCCAAAATCCGGTACGGAATGTTTCTACAGCGGTTGGCGCATCGCTACAATTATGCAGGTTTATAAAAAGAATGGTATTTCTGATCGAAAATATTGATCTACAGTTTACAGAACTGTTTTCTTATATTACTTTTCGGTTTTAGTATTACGTAACTTAACGCTGCATTCCTCTGCCTGCCCTGCTGTATGGGGTATATGAAACCTCAGTTATTTATTTAGAAGCTAGATAGAATTCTAACAATATTTAGTCTTAGTTAAGATTCTTATCTTACATAAGTTGACTTTAAGGACTTATGAGTAAATTCAGTTCTTGATAGTAGCTTAGATCTCCAATCAGGAAAATACGAAATAGATATCCTATTTCGTATTCTGGTATGGCAATGTAATGTAAAGATTCGTCAATTCACATGCAGTGTTGAATTCGGGCGAAAAACGTAGTGTCTTAACACTAGATATTCTCTGACTCCTTAAATACTATCCATTCGTTCTGGCACCAAGGCAAATCCCGACATTGATTTCCTCTACCCAACACGCAAAGCCTCGAAAAGTACGACAGAAACTGGGGAACGGAGTGTATTAACACTAAGTTCCCTTTGCCTACCCTATGTATATATAGTTTATATTTATTTAAAATATAGAAAAATATTATATTTCAGTACATATTTAACATTCCGCAGTAGGTATGGCTATCAGAATGCGACAACCATAAACGTGACAAGCGCAGTTCTACAGAACTATTTTGGCGGAGTGACAAGAATATTTATTTTATTTGTCACAAATAAAAACTATTTGTTTTGTTACTTAAATTTCTTTATATTTGCAATCCTTGAAATATTTATTGGAATATATTTATTTTAGTATTGAAAGTAAGTATGTTTCATAGATTATATATTTAAAAATCAGCTCAGCTTCACGCTGTATCCCGCACGCAACAGGGTAGGCAGAGGGAACTTAATGTTTAGATACTAGGTTCCCCACTTTCTGCCTTTCTGTCGAATTCTGAGGGCATTGCGTGTTGAGTGATAGAACTCTACGCCGCGCTTTTGCCTACACTAAAGCCAATGTTCTAAGCGAATTTTACACATTAATATAATAAAATAAGACTTGTTTAGGATTTCCATTGTATAATAGAGATATAACATCGTTATAAAAACTTATTAACATAGAAAATCAAATGTAAAGACCTACCATATTTAACCCAAAGGAACCAACACATATGTACAACAATGAACTATCTATTTCAATATCTAAAACGAAATATTAATACAAATTTATTCGATAATAATAACACCGCTGACGCCATTACTTCGCGTGACGTAATAACTTAAGCCCCTTGCACACTGGCGAATAATCCTAACCCCATTGTGTTCTCACCCTAACTTAACACCCTAGGCTCAGTGAAACACCTCTCTCTTGAAGCACTAAGGTTCAAATCCGCATGGAGAACATAACAAATGAGTATCAGATACGAAGGGCGATAGAGAAATGTAATAATACGTACGTTTCGTTTATCTAGGAAATTATAAGTACTAGTTGGTTGGTGGATATTTTTCCGGTGCTCCTTTGGGTATCCTCGGTGCTAACGAGCGGTGGTTATGTTTTGATTTTAACTCGATTATTTCGAAAAATTTACATCTGATGTCTTTTATGTGTATTCTATGAGAAGAAATAGTATTATCTATGGGTTAGGAAAGCGTGAAACGGAGTGTTTTAACACTGGGTGCTCTATGCCCTTTTGGTAAGGATATGTGGAATATAAAGTGTAGGTGAAGATTTAAACTCGATTATTTCGAAAAAAGGGTGTTGTGTTTAACGAGCATTCTACGAGAAAAAAAAAAGATTATCTATAGTTATTTTTATTTAAAAAAACTAACTATAACTTATTCCATTAAGACTTGATGTTCAGGTGAAGCTTGGTGCAGTTTAAACTGCACTTCTTTCATATATACACACAAAAAATCTATGTATGCAAAATATTTAGTAATATATTTTATTGCTATTCTATATTTTTTTATAAAAATAAATATTAAATGATATAATAATATAATAAATATTAAATAATAAAATAACTATTATTATTACTATAACTATTACTATTATTTTAATAGTTATTAAATGACAAAGGCATATGATATCTATTAAAAACAATGCTGATTTAAATATTGGTATGTAGAGTCGTTAAATACTGTCTTGAATAGATTCATTCTGGCCTCTCTTTTGATATTTTAATAATGTTATTTACACGATTTTATATTAAAAATAGTGTTTATTTTAAATGTAATTATAACATTGAGGCCAATCGTGGCTGAGAAGGACAAACGCGGCGCTGAGATCCGCCACTTAACACGCAATGCTTCCAGAATTCGTCGTAAAATGGGGAACGGCAGTGTTTTAATGGGAAAGTAGTGTCTTTACACTACGTTGTCAGGTTCCCTCTGCCTTCCCTACTGTGTGTGGGATACATAAGTGTACCTTTAGGATTCATAATCTATCCACTTAGAACTCTACCAAATTTTTCTTTACACTTCTACATCCTATATTCTGTCTTAGAATAAAATTTGAAAATACTACTTCTTATCTTATACATACTTGTATACCTAAACCATGTTATATTACAATTATTGAAATATTTCAAATATTATTTACAATATCAAGATTAAATATTATTAAAAAGAAATTCATTGTACATTTTAAATATTTATCTATATATTAATATTTACTTATACAATAAATAAATAATATTAAATTACAACAAAAATGACTTCCCAAGCATATTCCTCTAAGACTCTACTTAACTATACTTACTATTTGTCACTCTATCGTAGGGGGTGACAGTAAATAGTGCGCCGTGATTGGGCGGCCGGCGTGACGTCACAAGCCAGTCACGCCCTAAGTTTAACGGATTAGAATGACCGATGCCGGATAGGTACTAACCACTAAGTGTAGTGTGGATGGCGAGTTGTGGCTGACTTGAAGCTAGATGTATAGATAGATAGGTGCGCAGATGTCATCTTAAGATTTTTTCTAATTTTTGATTATTTTTTTCCCAATGCGCAAAAGTTCAGAAAGCTTGAGTTTATGGCGGCCACAACTTGACGATCTTACTATAAGAATCTCTATGCAACGGTAATAGCTTGAAATATATAGAGAATATTATTTTTTTATTATTTTGTCATATAATATTATTAAGTTAATTTTTTTCCATATAAACGCCATTGTTTACGTTTTCTCTAAGAAGTTCTAGTCTAAGTCTATTTTAAGTCATACGAATGAGATTTGAATCCATAACCCTCATTGATATTCATCATATAATCCAACAACACTATTAGGGAGAAAATAGAAAACTGAAAAAAAAAAATCACTACTCATTTTTTTAAATATAACAGGAAGACATGTAAGGTAATTAAATGTTATACCAATTCTTACTAGAGAGTCAAACTCGGCTTCGCTTGCTCAAACTTATTTTAAACATTATATATAGATAATAAATAGATTTATGTTTTATAAAAAGTAACCTATTTTCTAAAAGCAAAGAAAAGCTTCATGATAATTAGTTAACTAGATTTAGCATAACAAACAAACTTACATTCACATTTATAATATTAGCATGACCAAACCAGATATTAAATGATCAAAATCATCAACTAATAAACTAATCTATTTATACATTTCCCCTTAAATAAATCATTTATTTTTCTCAGAAACCAAAAATACAATGCGAAAAATGTAAACCTTCTAAAAAACTCTGTAGTAGAAGACCATTGAATTCCAGCTTTCGCGAACCGACGTTAGGGGACCCCATAATTGTCCATGGCGCCCGTCTGCTCATCACTTTTATACCTTTTTGTATGGTCTTTTTGGTTCCTTTTTGGTCCCTTTTGTTCGCTTGTTGGTTTTTGGAATTACCATGTCTTATTAGCATAGCTGTCTGATAAGACGTGATTGCTGTTTTAACAGCTGACCGGGACTCCGAACTAAGGTTTGAGACCGAATTTGTACGAAATTAGGTACTTCTGGCCAATCTTGCTGGTCGTTTTTTTTCCAATTATTCAAATAAGTGAGTAATTCTGAATTGATTGTGCAATGTATTTAGCTGTATTTGATATTTGTTGAATTCTTACTAAAATTTAACTTAAATTAAAACTATATTCATGCTTTACAGTACTAAAATCCTAGATATTTAATGAAGAAAAAAAATCATCAACTCTATAAAATCTATTGCAAAATTCATACCACTTAACCCGTAGCCTGTGTACACTCAACCCAGTGCCATAAATCAGCTATACTGAACCGAAGCCCATACAAATACAAGCCCAGCCTACAGAGACGATGTTCCCGATAAAATATGCGTCGGACGAACAGACACCGGTCACCGAAACGCTTAGGTATATTGTAAACAGGGAGTAAAATAACTACAGAGAAAACCAAAAGAAGAATTATGCATCATCTTAAGAATTTCTCAATAAGCTGTGGGGCCGACGCGGGCGCCGCCCCGCGGCGAGTCGGTGGCGCCTCTATCGATTATCAGGCTGTCTCTCTCACACGTAGCGCGCTGTCCCGCTCGCACGCGCACGGGTGGCGCCCGCCGCGTCATCACCGCGACCTCTCAGGGTCTTCGGGGCTCTCGTTTAAACAGCTTGCAGGCTATATCATTAATCTATTAACGTAAGGACCCAGGGTTCATATACGAGGTGATTTCTCGTTTTTTCGGTTGTACCACCGGCCGCGGTGAAAGCTGATGTGGGGGAACCGGACTCCCGCGGGGGAACTGGATTCAGTTTTATGGTGCTTAATTAGGTGACCTGTCGGTCCGCGTTGGATCAAGGGATGTCCTTATATCTTTTATTGGACGATATCGTAAATAACATCTGAATCATGAATGTTGATCAATGATTTTTTTTATCAGCTTCACGCTGTATCCTGCACATAGCAAGGTACGTAGAGGGAACCTAGTGTTGAGATGCCGTTCTCCACCTTTCGCTGAATTTTTGAGTGTTTAGTAGCGAAACTAAACGCCAAGCTTTTGCTTACACGCCAAAACGAAGAAATGAAAACATTAATATATTTCATTCTCCTCTTCATTCATTCTCCCGAGTGGGGATCGAACCTACAACCGCCGCGTTACAGTCATATCATTGTGCCCCAGCTCCACCACGGCCTCGCTCATTGTTAATCCCAAAAAACCTTTCACATTCAAATTTCCATATAGAAACCAGTGCTGAAGTTAACGTTTTATGGGAGTACTCAGGTCCGCCCCCCGGCGTGGTGGTGCCTGCGCGGGCGCCGGTCTCATTCATATTTTGTACCCTGGCCGTTAATTACACCCTCGACTTGGCTCGGCGATTGAGGCTGATTAAGTTCTTGACATTATGTTATTTTGTCTTTGTAATAACAAGTTCATTGCTTGTTTACGAGCTTCGAGCTTCGAGCTTGGAAATTCGTCATCGAATTTGTAGGGGATTTCACAATTTATGGTTGCGCTGGACTCGGTTCTGTCAGCTATGATAAGCAAGAACTAGCATTATAGAAGTATAGCTAGCAATTTTCTGTAAGCCTTTTCAGTATTAAGATGTAAAATATCAAGAACTAAATGGATTGAAACTGGCTTTGGTATAATATCGTGTTTTACATTTCAATCGATGTTAATATACCTATTTATGAAATTAACACTAAATATACGATTTATGTAGAATAGCTTACAATTACTTCCCTGTTAACTTCTTTTGCTTATTTTAGTAAAAAAAAATTGTAAGGAACTGTATTTGGTGCCGTTTTGTCGGGGTAAAGCGCAGCGTTGAGATCCGCCACTCAACTCGCAATATATATAAAATCTGTGAAAGTGGGAAACGGAAATGTCGCAGTAGGTTCCCCCGCCTTCCCTGCTATGTGCGGGATAGCTCAAAGGTAAAATAAGAATAAAAATCTCTGTACCTACTATATTTAGTAAAATTTAAAAAAATCTTTCTTTCTGTCTATCCATATATTACTTGTATAGTAAGGTATTATATCTCACCAAGGCAAAAGAAGGAAACCTTCAATTTGAAATATAACATTTAGATTAGGCATTCTTAGGTGTTTTTCTACCATAGTTTGTATTAAAAAGTTATTTAAACAGACTTTAGACTATAATAAATAAATAACTAAATAAATAAATATGGTGTAGATATAAAAATTTGCATTTAATCTGAAATCAATAAAGTTAAGATATTATAACCGTTGAAGCACCTGCTATACAAGGTACATAAAGATAAACATCTATACAGTGTGAAAATTACTATATACGGATAAAAATATCAAAAAATATATCATAAATATAGTATGGAGATATCATCTAAATATTAGTTACACTTCATATACCTACAAGACATATAGCGGAGTTAAGTTCCGCCATTTAACATGCAGTCGATGGTGCATGGAAACGCAGTGTGTTAACATTAGGTTCCCTCTGAATGCCCTCAAGTTGCCTCTCAAGTATGTTTTATAAAATTTTTATAAAATAAACACTATTTGGTGGTAAAGATAGTGTTAATAATAATAAAATAATGAAATATATCTTTTTGAACTTGCGATAAGTAAAGTAAGGGTAACGATAATAGTACTTAAAAATACTAATTAAATATGTCAAATCTAAATAAGTATAGTTATTTAGAAAACGTATTAATATTTGAACGTAGCGGGACTCGAACCCGCGCTGCATTTTTTTTAAAAAGGAATTTCATAGAACATAGTTAGTTATAAAGTTAAAGAATGCATATAAGTAGAATTTAGTAAGTATAAAGTAAAAAAAATAATAGAAAATATTACGAAAAAAGTAAATTTATATAAATATTTATATTTATAAAAACAGAAATGAAAAAGCTAACTAATGTTTATCTTTCAACTAAATATGGAAAACCATAGATTTAACTAACAACTTTCAATTTAAAAAAACCAGCCATTATTATCAAATTAATAAACACATAAAAAAAGCCAATTTTACTATGTAAATTTAAAAAAATACTTAAACATTTAAAAAATAAATAAAACAACACTCTGTTAGCATCTACTCTATCCTTGTTTGTTTAAAAGGCGAGAACTTAGCTTAACCGGTCATTATCTTTCCTTTTTATGATTTATATTTACTTTCAAAATTGACCTGCTTACTTCTTTATTTTTATGGTTAAAACAAGAATATTTAGAGATTAAAGCGAATGCGACACGATAGAAATAGACTGCGGCGTTAAATTCCGCCACTCATCATGTGAAATTCTAAGACTAGAATGCAAGTTTTTTGGTTACCAATAAATTTCTCAACTAAATTATCAACGATTATTATATTTATTTTATATACTAAGTATATCGCATAAACTAGTATTGTATTTAACCAAAACCCAAAAACAAAGAAACACCCAAAAAACCCCCCCCACTTTTTTCCATTCAAAAATATAGATAATAAATCATCGTTAAAAAATATTTGAACAATTATTAAAGTAATTTAGCAGTCGGTTCGTTCGTCTGTGTTTGTTTTCGAGGCGAGAACTTTACCCAACCTATTATTACGTCTCTTCATTTTTGAAGCCAGGAGTGGCCAGCTCTTGGCTCTTGGCGCTTGGCGCTTGATTCACATTTCTTTTGTTTACGGCTAGTTGTTCGTGTAGTGAAAGTGCTTAATGGACATCTTTGCAAATAAGGCTTTCTTTTTTTTGTTCTTTGCTATTTTTTTTTATGTAATTTAGTTTATTGTTTTGGATTTTGATAGTGTAATGTTTAAATATTTATATGGAGATTATTACGATATAACAAAGAAAATGTTTGTTACATCAATGGTTATAATAAAATAAAAAATATATAATTTTATTTAAAAAAAGGTACTCGTAGACTCTGTCTATCACTGTTTTTCTCATATTTCACTTCATAGAAGATACGCGCGAAGACAAGCATTACAACTAAATATATAGAATTCATTTCTTCGCTCTAGTAAGAATATCTCAAAAAAACGGCGCACGATGTCTTAAACGGTTAAGACAACGAATCCCTCTATCCACCGTGCTCCATGCGGGATACAGCGTGAAGCTATTTCCTATACAACATAACTTAACATCTAAATTCATAATTATAATTTTATATATAAAAAAATATATATATTTGTTCAATAGATTTTACACAAAAATAATTGTTACAGAGATCTCCTTTTAAGCAAGTAATACCTGTATTAAGAGACCCAGGTCTTCCAATATAATATCTAAAATATCTGCTATATGAAATAAAAAATATTTATTATTCTTACTATCCAGCACCAACAGTTGGCAGCACCTTCTTCCATATCAACCGCCAGCGGCGCAGGCGCAGGTCTCGTAAAACGTATTATTATCGCTAATAATCTCAACTTTTCATTCATCGATGGGCTATGCGTCAATTTTGCTAACTTATCATCAATTCTATTTGTTATTTTATTGGTTTTTCCTGTTGTTTTTATTTATTTATTTATTTATTTACACTTTATTGTGCACAATTGTACTCGTACATTAAGAAGTAAAAGAAGAGTATAAAAACGACAAAAATATAAGTTTTTATTAATTTTCAATGTATATTTTATTATTTTTGTATACAGTAAGTTTTATTCTAATACAAATTAAAGATTATTATAATGTAAAATTAGTTGACTATCCTAAACACTATTATAGCGTAGGTAGCTGATAAGGTGACAGTTGTTATTTCAAAGCTATAAGTAAATATTAATGCTTAAAATAGAGTTATAATAGAGTTTGAGGTCAATCGAGGTTAAGGGGTACAAGCGTGTGATTGTAAACAGGTTGTGGGTTCCATTCCCATTTGAGGAAATTAAATAGTTTATTTATATTTTCATTTCTTTGCTCTGGTGTAGAAGCAAAACAATACGTTGAGTTTGCCGACATTAAACAGCAATGAGTTCAGAATTCGGCGAAAAATGGGGAGCGGAGTGTCTTATCACTGGGCTCACTGCGGGATACAGCGTGAAGCTGAAATAAAAAAATGTTTAGATCTATCAAAATACCATATATATACTAAGTAAGGAAAAAGTAATAATTAAATTTCTTAACTCTAACACGTTATTACGCAGAAACACCGTATCTAGGAATCGCGAGACCCGCTCGTTCTGCATACCTCGTTAATTGCGCACGTATCATTTCTTGACGCATTTATCTTATAATTAAATACGCTTAAGAATTAAATAATTAACTATGTTTTTACGCTACTTAAATAATACGTGAGCACTAGGTTCCCAGGTTCCCTCTGCTTCTCTGGTATTGGTTTACAAAGATTATAAAGTAAAAATTACAAATATACAGTGATTATTTTCATAGATGTCTGTTTTAAATGAAAATTATATTTTCATATACCTACTAAAGAATTAAATAATCAACTTTTTTTTTACATGCAACTCAAATTATGTTTGTTTTTTGTGGATAAAAGCTTAAGCTTCAAGTTCTCTCTGCGGGGGCAGGGTACTGCTATGTGCGGGATACAGCGTGAAGCTAAACCCGTTTTTGTTTTTTTTTATTTATTATATAATATGTATGCTAATTGAAAATAACGATTTATATTTTTAGGAAATACAAGTGACAATTATCACAGATCTCTGTTTGACAGGAAAATTGAGAATTTTCATACCTGGCTTAAGTCCATTTTATTATTAATTAATAGGTTCTAGCCCACATGTCCATGTCAGGCGTTATTGGCCTTTATTCTGTCGTACTAAAGTTCTATTTTCTCCTTCGTAGGAGCTCATCTATAGCCAAAGCCAACGGATGTTGTCAAAGTTGCTGTGGCCCAATACGTCGCCTTGTGCGCCCAGAGACCCCCACTCAGACCATTTGGTTAGTAGACATTTCATTTTTTTTTTCTAAAAAAAAGCTAAAGCTTTATAACAGAAATCAATAAAAGCATTGATTGTTATTTATACAGCCTAAACACAGCTATAAATATAAATAAAACATTTTTTTTTTTTTCATATAAATTAGGATACTAAAAAAATCAGCTGTATATAACTCAATAAATGTAATTTAAACAACAAAATCAAACAGACAAACAATAATATATTTTTTGTTAAGCATTCGAGGAGTCCAGCTAGCTAATTATTAAAAAAGGAAAGAAAAAAAAAAGAGAATCCTTCAGTTCCTCTAAACTAAGGCAGTTATCGCATACAGCCTAATCAAACATAGTAAAATTAAAAAATAACGTAACAAAATAACCGTCAAAACATCCTTTACTGATGACGCCCCTAATAAGGCGAGTAATGGTCGCCGTCCACTGAATTGAATAAGCTAATAATAAATAATATATTATGTGAGGATGAATGTTTGTTACACTTTCACGCAAAAACTACTTAATGGATTTAGATAAAACTTTACAGTGATATAGATTATACATTAGAATAACATATAGGCTTAAATTGATGTAAAGATTTTGTTCAATTTGGCTATAAAACAATAATAACTTTACGCGGGCGAAGCCTCGTTTGAATCGTTAGTGTATATATATTTTAAAGTAATTTCAAAAGATATCACCTATAGATTTTGTAGAAATTTAAATTACATATACAAATAACCTTTTGTGAATCCCTTTAAGATTTTACCAAGAAAATATAAGTTTAAATACAATTAAAATTAGCATCAAATAGCATTTCATACAAACATTCACATTTTATATCTTCACAAACAGAATAGATTTGGTCGAAGATCCTAAAACGAGGAGTTTTTTTGACCAAAAAAAAAACTTTATGGTCGAAATCATAGCGGCAGATGTTAATGATTCTATTATTTATGATCGAGCCTTCTATTACCTTTTATTTTTTGTCCAATTTTACCTACCGCTAGGTAAGTGGTTGCCTGGGCTTAGTTGTCCGTGTAATTTTTGTTGAGAATTTTTATATGTAAACATGTAAATTGATATATTTCGTTGAAAGATTAATGGATGACGAAAGGTCGTAGTGGCGCATTGGTATTAGCGAGTGACTGTGTAATGCAACGGTTGTGGGTTCGATTATCACTATGGGTAATGAATTGTCATTTACTAATATTTTCGTTTGTTCGCTCTGGTACCAACTCAATGCTTAGAAAATGAGGCGGAAAGTGAAGAAAAAGTGGATTAATATTAGGTTCTCCTCTGTTTTCCCTGCTTTGTGCGTTAAACAGCGTGAATCTAAAAAAAGTTAACATGATTATTTAAAATTAAGACCTGTAATAAGCCCTTAATTATTATTAATAGAGACAAGTGTAGGTACCATATCTGGATCTAATATATATAAAAAATCTAATCTTAAAGCTGTCATACGTAATTATATTAGACACTTACATACACTAATTAATAGGAGCTTGTGGATTAGCATAAGTTTCTTTACATCAGATATTTTAACCAATATTATTGTTTTTAATACTTTTGACTTTCAAATACAGAAATACCAATTATTTTTTTAAAAGCATACCTTAATTTATTTACGCTGTATCATTCATATAACAGAGTAGATAGAGGGAACCTAATGTTAAGATACTCCGTTTCCCACATATCCTATAATTTTCAAGATTTGAATGACGGAGCTTAAAGTTTTTTTCCTTTGCCTCCAGAGCGAGTAATGTAAATAATTCATTCCTCCTACTAGGAATCGAACCCACAAGTTTTCAATATTATTTTTGTTTCAAATAAATTACAAGTCGTAAGTGACTGGAATACAGTTACAATAAACTACTGGCGTCCTTATCCGGTCTATTTTGAAACATTTAATACTTTAAGTGGGGCAACCCAACCCGTTCACAGGCTTCT
>JAEBDU010000107.1:1061996-1082068 GCA_016802625.1 Heliconius numata | reverse complement strand
ATTTTATATTTCTTTTCAGGATCAGGAACTCACGTGTAAACAGTGTTGTTTTATAAAACGCATCATATTAACATTGGGTTCTAAATCGAATAAATTTTATTTAACTTTAATATCTATTTTGAGTCGAGAATTATTTAGAAATATCAGCTTGTATTTCGATTCATAGAATAAAATTTACTTTAGTCCTCTTACCCCCTACTTAAGCTATTTTTATATCAAACATACGATCAAGTTATGTAAATCTAATTGTTTTTCCTATCAATTTACTTAGAAAATTTGCGTTATTCGACTTTATTTTTATGTAAATCCTAAAATACTCAGAGAAGCCTAAATTTAAAGCTTTAAGTATAGATGTCAAAGATAATAGAATTAAGGTTAATTATTATATTATATATAGTTATAATGCACGAAATGAATAAGACTGTCTTAAGACGAAATGTAATGATAAACATGACACAAAACAATCCTTTTTGTGTAGAAATGTTCCATTTAATTTTTTTCTGGGCTTTCTACAAAAAGCAATGAAAGTAAATGCTATGTAGGTTAATGGATAAAATTAAAATGTCTTAAGGCCGTCTTGTAAAATGTCAATTCATTTTAAAAGTTAGATTACTCTAGAATATTTCAAGCCGTTTAGTTCATAAATAATACACAATAATACATTCCATTTGTATAAGTATATAAAGATTATAAGTTTATGGATTATTTGTTGTAATATATATATGAATAATATATTTCTATATATTTTATAACTATAAATAAGAAGATTAGTTTCATATATATAGAATTTTTTTTTTTTTTTTAATTTTTGACTTACAATTAACATAACATAAGAAACGAAAATAAAGATATATTTTACCCCTCTCTCCTCTCTCCTTCTTGTTATTTATGAACTTAGCGTGCAACTAATTATTATTGAGACTGATGATTTGTAAACTACGTCTAATGTAATTTTAATTCATTTTTAAGAGCTTTGCAGTTCTGTTTTATATTTTAAGCTTTACAAAGGGATCTCATGTAAATAACATATTCATTCACATTTCATACAAATAAGGAACAAAACGCTTTACTGTGAAGTTTTCATTAATAAGTACTAACCATATTATTATATAACCATTTATAAAGTTTTTCAACGATGAATATTTTTTTTTCATATAAATGGCTCATTTTAGAATTTAAAAAATAAAGTAAACAAAATAAGCATTATGCACGATATTAATTTTTATGTATGTCGTGTCATTTTTGGTATTTTTCTTTGAAATATCATAAGTTTTGATATAAAAATTATATTTAATTTTCATTGTATTACCGAAGCACAATTTCAAGTCCACAATTTTTTTCTGTTAATTGAAAATTGTGATTCACTTAAAATTTATATGTAAATAAAAACTTGTATGTAATAACAAAAATATAATTTTGACCATTTTACTTCTGGTTATTATGAAACCGACTTGAATCTAAGTTGACTTTTGAAATGGCCTCTTAAAAATAATTTTATGGAAAAGTCAAAAAAAGTCAAAGTCCGACTGCTTCCAAATATATATTTGGAAGCAGTCCTGCGTGTAATATTATATGTTAATATATTTTATGGAATTATTTGTGAGTTAGATAATTAATTTCAATGATAATATGTGTATTTCAATATGTTTTAATGATGTGAAAATAAAAAAAATATATGTAATCAACTCTTTTATTTTCCTCATGAATGCTAATAGATAATTATAATAATTATAGAGATACGTTTTAAGAGGTTCAAGAGGTACGGGTTTAAATCTTGCCACAGTAACATTTTTATACGGGTATTTGAATGGAACATAAAAAAAAATAAAAGATATTAGATAATTAAGATATTATGTATACATGATGTTATGTCTTAAAACTAGGTTCCCAGGTTCCCTCTGCCCACTCTTTCATCCATTTGAATCGAATGTATTTAACCATCGTCATAATCTAATCTACGATGATACAATGCGTAATTGTTCAGATATACACCTATTACATATAAATGTTTCATATGTGAAGAGGACTTTACAAAAACAGTATACTGCTAAGAAATTCTATTATTTTTTTACTTATTACATAATATTTTCACATGGCCAGTCGTGGCGCAGGGGCACAAGGTGTGTATGTAAAATCGATCGGTTGTGGGTTCGATCTCACTCGAAAAATGAGATATTTATTTAAAATTATATTTTTTTGCTCTGTTGTCGAGGCAAAGTGCGGCGTTGTGTTCTACCACTTAATATCCAATGTCTTCAGAATTTGGCAGAAAATGGGGAATGGAGTATCTAACACTAGGTTCCCTCTGTGCCCCTGCTGCGTGCGGTATACAGCGTGAAGCTGATTCTCATATTATTATTTTGTAAGTTAATCTGTAAATTTACAAAAAGAGACATTTATTATTTACTAGATTTCCCGAATTTTCATTATCGGAAAATGAATATATGGAATAGGCATATCTAAGTATAATCATTTTAGCCAACAATACCAGTTTAATGACGTAATTCAAAGTAGTGCTTTGTGTATCAGAGCGGAAGAATTTTTTTTTACATTTGATTGGAGTCGAACCCATTACAACCGTATTTACAGTCGCCTTATTATCTTTAATAATATAAACAAAATATGATATACTAAATAATAGAATAAAATCAAAACATTTTCAAATATTCGAATATCCACTTACACCACCCACTGCGTGTAAGGGTACTTGAGAGAGTGATTATGCCCCTTGCAAGGAACTTGTACGATTTTAGAACTAACCCTTCTTTAGGGCGCTAAGAGTCGAGGCCCTTGTCGATTTCTTTTGTAAGATCTCGTTTTGTGAATGGATTATGAAAATGGAGGTTGTTATGGAAGAAGTTGTTGAATATATGTTTAATTATATGTTAACATCTATGTATAAATTTTAGTATATACTTATAAATTCAAAATATGTTTTTAGGTACACGCTGTGTATAGCATCCCGTATATAACAGGGTAGATCGGGGAATCTAGAGTTAAGACACTCTATTTTACGTGCGTAGCCGAATTTTAGAGACATCACGTGTCAAGTGGCGGAATTCAACGCCGTGGTTTATTTTTTTACTAGAACAGGAAAAATAAATTTTATATTAATTTATTCCCCTTTTAGAGAAAGATTTCTAGATCTTCTCTAATCTAGATATTTATTTTGATACGTTATCTATTAATTAAAAAAAATAGCCTAAATAGAACTTCTTTTAAAATATAATTTCTTTTAGATCCAGATCGCTAGACATAATTAGCAGCTAGCCGAAGTTCATACATAGAGTAACAGCGTAACTGATATAGCCAAGCTGAGTCAATCAAGTCAACTCCAATTCTGTTATCGGACTTAACCAGACTGGTCCTAGGAGAGATTGAATATAAACAGACGATAGATTGGTATGCTTTCAATTTCGTCTTAAGTTTCTCGTACATCGAATATTGAGGATCATAAAGAAAAGTTGGTATAAGAAATTACACTCGGTTTACGGATAGAAAAGTGGCTTTTGATAAAAAAATAATATCTAAATATGAAAATAATATTATAGATAGTTCGATCATTACATATGGGTTTGATGAAAATGTCAAAATTATTTTCGGTTCCCTACTTTTGTTCTGAAGGTTCTGGCGTTAAGTCCCGCCACTGATAGCGCGTCTCAAAAATTGGCCGGAAAGTGGGGAAAGGAGTGTCTTAACACTAGGTTCTCGGATTCCTTCTGCTTACTCTGCAGCATTGTGAAGCTAAAAAAACCACCCCCAAAGTAGAATTACCGTGACAAGTACCGTGTTACACAATATTAACTAACTAGATAAACTGTAAACACGTCAGGAATACGATTATCTCATTATATATAATTATGAACGCGTTAATACCATTGACAGAATTTACTTGAACACAGCATTTCCTCTTGGTCTTGTTAGAGCTTCCGTTGCTAATGGTGTTGGGATAGGATTATTCTGTCAAATTAACAATTTAAAGCTATTATTATTATTTGTTTTTAGCGTCACGCTGTATCCAGCAAGGTAGGCAGAGGCAACCTAGTGTTAAGACACTCTGTTCCCCATTCTGGAGACATCGTGTTGAGTGGCGAGAACAAATTCCATTAATTCTATTTATACAGGAATAGAACTAATACAATAATATTATTAATTGAATCATTCCGTTATACTTTTTTCGGTTCACTTTCCGCGCTTGTGTTTGTCAATTTTTATAAATTTTACATTTATTAAAATTGTAAAATTCAAGCCTTCGATCGTATGCGCTAATTTTGTTTTAAATGAATTACAAAAGAAGCTTATAATGTTTTTTGTTACATATCTATTAATTTCCAATTTTTACTTTTTTCTTTATTTGTTACTACATTTTCACTTTTTACCAAACTTCATAATTTTAGGTCAACAGGAAAAGCCCTTTAGGTTTTGATTACGCTACAAAATTCATACAATATAATGAATCAAATACAATATAATAAAAACAAATAATAAACGCTTGTATCTTTGGTCTGCTTAATTTTCTTTGCTCCTGGGGACTGTAGACTTGGATAGTTGATTTTAATTTCATCTTGCAGACTCCAGGCATTCCTCAAAAAATTCTTATCAGGTCTTCGTATACAGACAGAAGGGCAAAGTGAAAGAATAAGGGATAAGTTATATTTCTTTTTAAATACAGTATCAAAAAACCGATAAAATAGGCTTATTTTTATAATGAAAATAAACATATTCTTTATCTTTGTTTTTTTAATAGCTTTACACTGTATTCCGCACATAACAGGGTGGACAGAGGGCACCTGGGAACTTCGGGTTAAGATACTTCGTTCTCATTAAGACACTTCCGTTTCCCACTTCCACCGAATTTCTGAAGATTTGCTCGGCGAATGTCGTAACTGAACGCTGCAACGACGCCTGGGTAAGCCGTTATAACTATTATTACTTGAACTGTCACAATATAAATAATAAACATTAAAACTTTCATATATATATTTTAACGAAATATATCTAAATATATCCGTACAGTCGTTATTATTAAAATTCAGTTTAACGGTTATGCCGTAACAGAATCTAAATTGCATACACACTGGAGTGCGGTGTGCAAATATTGTACAAATCATTGACCGGAATCGTTCAAACACGGAACATCCGTTAGCTTTGAGCTGTCGACAGTAATACTGCAGCGATGTGGGTAGTACAACATATTATGATATGTAAATACCTCTGTAGCACAGTAAGAACATGTCTGGCAATAGGTAGTAGTGGGTTCAATTGAAATTTCATAGTTTATATTAAAAACTAGCGACCCCCTTGCGGCTTCGCCCGCTTTTACTACTGGATTATTCATATAATGTATGTTTGCAAAGCACTTAAGATAATGTGAAAATTAATTCGTAGTTTCAATAAGGATTTTCCAATTGTTTTACACAGCAAGGATTTTTTAGTAGGTACCGTAATTTTAAATCTGTGCTACTAATCTTTTCAAGTACTTATTAAAATATATTTAAATGACTATTTTTAG
This sequence comes from Heliconius numata, assembly GCA_016802625.1. Lineage (NCBI taxonomy): Eukaryota > Metazoa > Arthropoda > Insecta > Lepidoptera > Nymphalidae > Heliconius > Heliconius numata. Next base: position 1,076,556 of record JAEBDU010000107.1, on the reverse strand, counting down.
ATACTTAAATGACTATTTTTAAACGGAAGAAATTATAAACAAAAACCTACCTACTAATAACTACTATAAAAAATATGAAACCAAATATATCGCGCTAAAATAATACATTTAACTCGAATTATCCAATACGTGCAAACGCATCTAAATCTTCGTTGCTATAGAGGCAGGCGGGTTTTTTTTCGAGCTTGTGGTTAATGCTGAAGAGGGTATTCTGTCCCTGATGAAAAGCAAGCACTACGTGGCTGCCTGTGAGGAAAATTAAATAGAATGCATCGGCCGGGAATCGAACCCGAGCCGCCCGCGTGGCAGGCGAGCATTCTACCACTGAACCACCGATGCGTGTAAGGCAGGCGGGCGCGGCGGACGCATGGCGAGTGGCGAGCCGTTTCGCAGCAAGGATTTTTTGATATTGTAACAACTTCTAAAGTACTTATTAAAATGAAAAACAGTAAAAGACAGTTTTGATCTACATTAAATGGCCAACGTAACTAATATACTTATTTATATGCTGAGAGTAAGGAATAAGTGAAACTTGAGTAACATACAGCTGATGTGTCAACGGCGGGATGTTTCAACAATTAAATGCGTTTTTCTGTAAAACTATTCGCAATTTCGAAATAGTGTAAACAGCAAATTTTATCTTCGTTTAACGTAGAAAATTAATAAAGTATTTTAAAGGATAAGGATTAATACCATTATGGAAAAATATCCCTCACAGTAAAAAATATATTGAAAGTACTATTTTTAGACAGAAATATGATTACTACACGTTATCCTTAAAAGATAAAAATATGCTCTCGCAGACTTTTTTGTAGATCCTATTAAGAGGAACAATACTCCAGTACATTATTTTCATGTAGTGCTTACCATTAAAGCAGCGCATGCGCGAAAGTGTCTCAACGGGTAGGACTTTAGACACATTTATCGTATTTATGTTAATTTACATAAGAATGTACAAATAATAAACTATATATAAACCTTCCCTGAGAAATACTCGACCTAATGGTGAAAACCGCATAAAAATCCGTTGGGTGGTTTAGAAGAAGAAGAGTTAGAAAGTTCAGACAGACACGAAAAGCGACTTTGTTTTATAAGATATAGGATAAAGCTTCACGCTCTTTTTGTATAGCAGAGAGCAAATCATAAGTCATGCAGTTTCTGCCCTAATTTGGGGTATTGTATGTTGAGTTTTGTAATCTATCAAGAAAAAGCAAGAAAATTCCGCACACAAGCGTGCGACTGTAAACGCGACGGGTTGAGGGTTCGATTTCCACTTGAAGAAATGAAATATTTTTTTTTGTTGAGGTCCACAACTCTACACGTAATGCCTCTAGCTATTATTCTGCTGCGTACAGGATACAGCGTGAAGCTAAAAATAAAATAATAAAAGTATAATATTTCTCCTCAATAGGATTCTGATTCAAAGCCATCATTGTATATAGTACTACCGGATGAGGGCCTCCTTTTTAATAATAATCGTTAAATACATAACGAAATTCACGTAAGAAATATAAATAACTCTCGGAAAGTATGTTTGTATGTAAAAAAGTTAATGACAGTGGACGAGGAGATATTACAAAACAGTATTAAAAAAAGTTACAAGTTAAAGACAAGTACTTAATAATTTCATGGATCAGACAGATGTTTCTTTCTTTCTAGGTCAACCACGTTCCAATATTTACTTAATAATTTATAAGAAAGCTAACTACCATATGTAATTGAGGCCAGTCAAGGTATAATGGGTAGAAAATTGAAAATTCGGTCTGTGATTCCTAAAACCGTGTATTTCCAAGTACATATATATGTTACTTACACGATGCCAGAACAAACAAATGATTTTTTTATGCATCTGTCAATTTTAAAACAATTTTTAATGATTTTTATGGGACCTTCATTGAAATATAGAGAGAGATGTGAAGCAACATAAAGGCTACTTATATCCCGAAATTCCTACGGGATCAGGATTTCCGCAGCAAAAACCGCGTTTGTCATTTGCGTGTACCTACTTACATAGGTATGAAATAACTTAACAGTTTTCTATTATATCATTTTTTGGAAGCAAAATAAAATCCCAAAAAAATTTTTAGGGCATTTATAGATAACCGTACTAAAATATTTCATATTCTTTTTCCTATTTTTATATTTTTATTTCTTAAGTGCACTAAAATGAATATTCGCATAGTTCAAGCGAGCGAAACTTATGCTAATTATAACATATTTTATAAGTTACAAAACTTGAAGAAGTCTAAAAATTCAAAACTTAATTATTTTAATAATGGAAAAAAGTATAAAATTTCTGTCAACCCTTATTTCCTGTTAATAAGGGTTGATAAGCTATCAAAGGTAAGCTTATCAAAAGTTCCACTTTCGTTACCAACTCGCTAGTATTTGATTCCTGAAATCGACCTACAAAGTAAGTTTGCAGAGCATTCCATTATATAGAACAAGTTTTTACAAACATTCCTCCAGCAGAGCGAAAATCTTAAAGTTAAATTAAAAAAATATCGAAGCTTCTTGCACGTCTAACTCCGAATCTATTCGAATTTACGACAAAATTTACGACACAGCCATTCAATTTACGACGCGAGTTCAGTAGTTCGCCGCGATTTACAATCGACTAATGAAGTTAATTTAACGCGATCAAAGTTTTTATTGTCCAAGATTGGATATTGATTTGGCTCTAACAAAGTAACGGATTAATTAGTCTCTCAGTAATTAGTTTTTTCCATAGAGCAAGCCAAGGTCTGGGTAAGCTGAATATTTAATAGGTGTTCTTGGAATTGGTTTGAATGGAAATCGATTTTCTTGTTATTCTAGAGCTGTAAGATCTGGTGTGTGATATTTTTATTGTTACGTCGTCTTTGAAGTCTTGATGGTGCAGTGGAACAGTGTCCGATTATGCATGCGATAGTTGTGATGTCGATTTTTATTTTTCTGTTTGATAGACCAAATGAGTGTTCTACCAGAACGAAGAATGACATGTCTTAGCACTAAGTTCTTTCTATCGACACTGCTACTTTATATGTGCGTATAAGAAATCGAGATGCTGGGAAAAATAAAGTCAATAATAAAGAAATACCTAGAAAAAGAAAGAGCCTTAACACGTTATTTTCTTTAACCATCTAGCAAAAAATAGAAGACAACATATTTTACCAAAACTATGACACTAACTTGTGAAATTTACACAAAAATATAAAAAGACCTGTTCCCAATATAGCTGCAAATAAAAATTTGGGCAAACAAAAGTCCAGGTCAGGTATTTTCAGCCACGATATTCTTTTTTACAATGTAAATTCTGAAAAATTCTCAATTTCCCCGATCACCCTCCACTCGTCAGTAGAACAGTGGAGCTATTCGCTCTAATAAACGCAAACAACATTGATTACACCGTTCACACTAGATACTAGAATGTAGGAAAGAACCAAACTATTATTATTTTGACTGCCCCACAATAGATAATTCCGATGGGAATTGCTTACGGTTGTCAGTTTTCATTTTTTTAGACCATTTATTTGTGAAAATTTCGTTATTGCAATGTTTTGTATGACTTTATACATTTTTGGGTCTTTAGAGAGAGTATATGGGATACTGTCCTTTTGTTTAGCTTCACATTGTAGGCCACATATGTACGGGTAGACGGATCCTAGTATTATGCCAGGTGGTTTTGGCTCAATTTCTGCACTATTTTCAAGGAGCAGCAGTAGAACCCACAGCCACCATGTCTTTTTTAACTAATTTACTTATACGTTATATACACTTCGTTCTCACTAAAACACCTCCGTTCCTCCCTTTTCTCAAATTCTGGAGGCATTGCGTGTAATGCCAGAACTCAAGTAGTATTATAAACATTTTTAAATGTCTATATTTACAAATATAAAAGTAAGGCAAAATATAACAAATTTCCCGTTGCAATGTAGTTTCATAAAATATTAAAATTAAAGGAAATAGGGTTAAAAAATGTCAACCCTTAACTTATCATCATTATATTATATTATTTTTATTATTTTTATTATCATTATATTATAGTCAAATTACACAAAATGTTTACACAGAGCCTATGTGTTATTCTTATATATTAGCTATATTACCATATAGTTGTATCTAAATTTGTTCAGTAGTTTTTGCGAAAAAGTGGAGCAAACCTCCATCCTCACAAACTTTTAAAAACTTATTTTGAACGTATCGTTTCGAACTTGTGGCCTCATGTTTTATATAAATATGTTAATATCAATTCAAAGTTATAACAAAATATATTTTTTTAATTTTAAAAGTGATATTGTATGTTGTAGTCGTATATTTTAAGCTGAATCTTTAGGTTGAGTTATTATTATTTATTTTTGGCTTTTCCATGGCACAAATAAAACCTCCTCTTAAGACACTCCTCTACTTTCACTGTTTTTATTTTACTTATTGTGTGCCGTAACTTAACTCCGTACAAATAGACATAATAAAATACTTTTCAGATAACATATTAAACATTTAACATAGCGGGAATTTTTATGTTGTCTAAAAAGTATTTTTCTTTACTAAGTGTGGAATAACTCTTTAAAAATATAAAAAAAGACAGAATATAAATTAAACGGCAAAAAGCTATACCGAATTTCTCTTATACAATAATTCATATTATACAGAACCAAAATATGTCACTTATTGAATAACGCAATCAGCCAACAGTCTGTCCAAACAAAAGCGTCCGTACAAATATTAATTGCATTACGTCGGGCCTCTACCCGGAAACGCATCTGAGCCTTCCTATTGAGAGGGTTTTGGTACGTTTTCTAGGGAAGTTTGCTTTGGGTGACAAAATACGACTTTGGGTTCAGTTAAATCAATGGTGTGGGAACCTGATAGAAATTAAAGAAAATTTTTAGAGATTACTGGCATTTCAATTTGGATTAGGTTTTTTTAGCTATCGAACCCACCCCCGTCCTGGTCACAGACCCACCCATTTTTTTATGAGGTATCATTTTAAAATAATAGATAAATATCAGCTTCACGTTGTATCCTACAGCAAAGTATCTCAGTGTTAAGACACTCCAACAGAGTGATTTAGCTCTTAATTCGCTCTGCCTACCCTGCAAAATAAGGGATACAGAGTGAAGCTAAAAAACATTTATTTATATACATTCACTAAAAATAAACACAAACACTATCAACCAATAGTCCAATAGTCTGTCCAAACAAAAGCGTCGGTACAAATATTAATTGCATTACACAGTAAACGCATCTGAGCCTCTCTATTGAGAGGGTTTTTATAGTCAACTGTTCTAAGTAGAATTCGTTCGAGAGTACGTGTCTGGAATTTAATATAACTGAGTTGTTCATATTCTTAATTGAAAATGCTTAATAAAAATATTATTATAAGGAATTTTTATTTGTATTATCGTACAATTATAGCGAATTTATATATTAGTAGGGGTGGGTTCGATGAAGTTTTAGTTAGACTAATAATTGTTACGAATATTTTAAAGATATTTTACACTGTATTCTGCAAGAAATTTAGTGGTAATACACTCACTGCGTTCCCCACTGTTCAATTTCCGATACATTCCGTGTGGAGAAGCGTAACTCAACGCCGCGCTTACTCTTGTTGCTCTAGCCTGAAAATAAAAATAATTCCATACCGAGAATTGGAATTGAACCCACAACTATCACGTTTACTGTCATACGCTGCGCCAATGCGTCACGATGCCCTCTTTAATAACACATACAATAAAATATTAAAAATAAACAAATACAAAAAGGGAGTAACAAAAAAAATAAGGTGAAGAAATATCTCTAACTTATTCTTGTTTATCTTAAGAGTAAAAAATATGAGATAAAAAAAATAAGAGTAAATTCAATTCTTCATAGTTTAGCTTAAATTTATTTTAGATTGTACAATGAACAGCAGTTACTTTATATTCTCTTTTGCTGGAAAATCTAAGTCAATACAATTTAGTTGCAGGAAATTATGCTGTTACTCTTGTAGAATAATTAATATAACTAAAAATGAAATCAGCTTTACGCTATATCCCACACACATAGTGTTAAGACTCTCCGTTCCCCACTTACCACTGAATTCTGGATGCATGGAATAGGGAACATCCTCTTGGTCTTTTTTTTGTTAAAACAATTGAATATAATAGAAAACCCTTACAATTGGACTGAAATTAAAAAAAAAATTATCAATTATATATACGAATTATACGAGTATATACACGTAAACACTATATAGGAATTTCCAGCATTACATAACTAGCTTCTATCATTTAATATCCATACACGCAAATATACCTTATTCCAGAGGCAGAAGCATCAAAATGGCTCGATCAAATTAACCCCATACACCGTACATCTCATCGTCATGCTGGACAACGTTTATCTGACGGCAATATTGTTTCACCTGATCGTAAAAAATAATTGAATTGCGGTGCCGGCGTCATGGTATTATCATATACGATAATGTATCGAGATCTGGATAGCTGGCCGTTTTGTGCCTTTAATCTGATGAAAATTGGTGGTGGTTAGGTACACCTGGGTTATTATGAAAATATTTTAGATTTTATAATATTTTGAAAAACTTTCCACTTAAAATCCAATATGATTTGGAAGAAACGTCCAAAATCAACCCACGCTAATATACAGACAGCGATCAGATAGATGTTTATTTTATATACAGATTTTTTTAATAGACTTGAAAACGAAATTGTTCTATACATAAACATTACCCCGATTGGGGATCGAACTCAAAACCCTCGTGTTTACGATCAGACCAGTCTCCCATATGGTGAACTCAAAGATTACTAAATAGCGTACTCTCCTACGTCATAAGTTGTCTAATAGTCAGTTAAAAATATTAATTAACTCCACTAAGTTTCATTTTAATATTTAAGTTAATTAAATAGTGCTGCCAACAACAGAATGAAAGCCGCTTATATAATTGGGTCGAAAGTGAGAAAATCTATACAATGAAGAGGGCTCTACAGAAGCTCTAAAGAGAAGAAAGATGCAATAGATGCATATTTATCAACTTGTTTACCTAAAATTATCATGATTTTAAGCTTTGATATTATTTCTCAAACTTGATTTTGTAAAAATATTGAATTATGTACTGTGCGAGACATTGTGTGCCGCGGAACTGAACGCCGCGTTATATTTAACAGAGAAAAAACTGGGCGGAAAGTGGGTAGCATAGTATCTTAACATTAGAATTATACCTTTATTAAAAAAAATGATCTGGATTACTAGAATTAAAACAAATATTGGCAAAAGATGGCACAAGAGTAAAAAATAGTGACGGATGCCAGGAGGACATGTGCACTCCCAACACCACGGGCGGAGATGTTGCCCTTCGAATCCGCAACCGCCGTCGTCAGAAGACGACTATCGCACTGCGGCTTCGACTGCGGGTTCGGAGGAAGGAATGTCAGAGTCGGAAGGGCCGGCTTTAAGACCACGCCGGCGCGCCGACATCCCACCAGCGGAGGGTTTGGAGCCAGGAGCGTCGAGGATGCTCAACAAGGCTCCCGCTACCGGTGGTAAAGTGCCTCGCATGAGATGGTCTCAACAGCTGAATGAGAGTGTCATGCGTACCTATATTATTATTATTATAATATTAACCAATATATTTATTAAAGGTTGTATGTAACAGTTCAAAAAAAGTTATATTAAATATCAAATTTAAATATAAACTATTCCTTACTTGCAACTGTAGTTGTCTACAGAAAGAGAAAAGTAACTTGGGAAATTGTATTTTACTTGAAGCAACTCTTAAATTAAGTTTTTATACTCGCAAATTTTTACGTTATCTCAAATCGGAAAGTGTTAAGGGAAAGTAGAAAAGAAGGAAATTTTGTTCTTGTAATAATTGGATGAGAAAAAGAACTTTTCTAGATATATTCAATTTTGAAATAGTATAGATTATTTATGAATTATTACTATTACTAATATTGACAACCGATGGGGGAGAAAGGTCCTCGAATGGCAACCACGTCTCGGCAAAAGGAGTACAGGCCGCCCTCCAACCAGGTGGACCGACAACCTCAAGAAGACAGCGAGAACCCGTTGGATTCAAAGGGCGCAGGACCGGACGGAGTGGCGAGCACTGGGGGAGGCCTATTTCCAGCAGAGGATTTTAAAAGGCTGATGGATGGAATATTGAGGACTGAGGCAAAGTATGACTGTAAATCACGATAGTTGTGGGTTGACTATTTGAATGCGGGAAAAAGTTTGAATCTGCTATTTAAATGCGGGAAAATGCGTGCATTTACTATTTAATACGAATTATATTTTATATTTTTTTCCATAAACATCAATAAAGCTTACATAATAAAGATATTTAGATACAAAATATAGAAGGCGAACACGCGACGAGATCCATCAGGCACAATTACTGGCGGCTACAAGGAAAGTCACTCTGCCAATTACAGTTTTAACGGCCGTAGACATCATTTGAAAATCTATAATTGATGAGCTTTGTTTATTTGAGAAAGTTAATATTTTCATAGTTCATTTTTTATTTCTGTTGTTTTTTTTATTAAGGGATAGATAGAGAGAGAGAGTGGGAAATAAGGAGTAGAGACACTTCCTTTTTACGCTTATAAGTTTGACAGGCTTTTTACTGGGTCACAGATATGTCAGTTTAAATTTGAAAATGGAAAACAGTGTCTTAATATCAGGTTTCCTCTGGTTACGTACCAGAGGAACCAATGAATAGTGCAGGTATATAACAAGATATATAATAAAATTGTAACTAAAGGCTGTCTGTATATGAAAGACAAAAAAAAATCTGTTATTTGTGACATTTATGAAAGTAATATAACCCAAAACATTTTTTTTCTCCCTGTCTGTTTGTCTGTGCGTTTGTACGCGCTAATCTCACATAGTATAATAGTAGTAAGTACTAATAGGTAAATGAAAGTAAAGTGTTTTGTTCGACAAAATTACTTTGTATTGAATTTGGCCTCTCTACTATATAATGTCCTTCACATTATATATTCATTATGTATAAAATAAAAAACAGAGTGTCTCAACACTAAATCTCTCAATTATTCCATAAAAATGGAAGGAAAATTATCAGTGGGTAAGATGAAAATGAATAAAAAAAAAAGTATATCGGTACAAGCTTACTCTTCTTCGAAGGAAATTAATGTTTGTTTTGTGAAATTAAAAACGGCGTGTACGTACAGCCTTTCACTTAGGTTTACACTAAAATATTATCATTTTATAGGATTTTGAATCATATTATTATAAAAATAAAGATTAAATTGGTGTATTTTATTTTAGATAAAACATTTATATTAGTTTATAGTATGTTAGAAAGTTTATAACCTGGAAGTTCATGTTTACCATTTAAAATTGAATTTTCTATAAAATATCCTTTATAAATATGATAACATGTGTTTTCTTAGTTTTATGACTATACACTTAGATACGATGGCTGTGGGTTCAATCCCAGTTAGGTAAATTGTATTTAAAATATTACTTTCCTGGTTATAATAAGAAAAAATGTCACTAAAATAGCCTGAAAATGGAAAACAAGGTTATTTGAAGATGCGATAAAAAAATAAAATCTGTTTCTTGAACGTTCTTAAGTATACAATATGAAAATATATTCTTAAGCCTTTGAAAGGGGATATTCTTTGCGATACCTACCCTTTTATTCTCGATAACAATAACTTGTGTATATACCCTTAGTGGTAGAAGACGAGTTATAGGGAACAATAAGGACTTCCAATTAAACTGGTACGCAACGGTAGCTGGTTCGATTACCACTGAGAGAAATAAATTATTTTATTTCCACGCTCTGGAAAGAGACAGTACGACATTCAGTACACAATGCTACTCAATAAACAATGTAAGATTAGGAAAAATTAAGCAAGAAACATAGAAAACGGAGTGTCTTAACACCTAGTTGCTTATATTTACCATGCCTTATAGAGGATACAGCGTGAATGAATAAAAAAAACCATATAACAATTTAAACTTAGACTTTTTTAACCAATATAATTCCTCAAATAAGCCGTTCATTTATTCTAAAAACAGAATCAAGAAAATAATGTAACAAAGAGAGAACAAAGTGTGACATTATCTTTTATAAGGTCAAAAGTTCCAAAGTAATATTGCCATTGGCAAAATAAAGTCCTACTTCAAAAGTTTGCGAGTAAATTACAAGAACGATTCCCAAAGGTAACTTATTGGTACCCAGCTCTTGGAGCTTTTGCATGTTGGCCCAACGTTAGTGTGTTCTTTAGAATAATATATACCCTACATATATATATATATATATATATATATATATATATATATATATAACGTATTGGAATATATAATAATTTCTTTTAGAATATAAACCTTGTATTTTTTTATAATTGGTTCTTTTTATGTGTACTTGGTAGGAAAATGGTTTATTGGTGATTGTCGATTTATAAAGAATTTAAAATTTTAAAAGAATAAGGGTCTGTTAATATTTGATATATTACTGAGAAGATTTTTTTAATGGTACGCCGTGTTTGTAGTTTCACGCGTTTTTCATTGTTTTATTTCCAATGTTTACATTGTATATTGAGTGGCGGAACTCAACGCCGTTAAGCAACGCCACAACGCCAATAATTTAGCTTCCCTGGTCTCTCTACATGAAATACTGCTTCAATTTAACAAAAAGTCACCAAAAACTATTATTTGTGGCAATTCCTTAAAGCTAACAAAATACTTTCAAAATAGGTACTTCTGCTTTCTAATATATATTTCACATCTAAATACACTATAGAATTCACCATAGAATGTCCATTAAACCTAACGTCACAACCTATATCGCCTAAATGCGTCTCACTACGCCACTATAAATTTGTACTATCAGTTTATTTAATATAGTCTAAAAGCAACAACCTAGTGTAATTGCTATCAATTCTAACTATACAATATAAGTAAATTTGTATTATATGTATATATCGATATGCATAGAACTTGAATTCGCTATGAACCGACTAATCTACATAATAATGAAAATCATTCACCGAGATAACTACAGGGAACCTAGTGTTAAGACACTCCGTTTGTTAGGACATTTCCTTTCCTTACTTTCCGACGAGCTCTGGAGGCATTGTAAATGAAAATAGACTTAGTAAATTAAAAGGTTCCCTCTACCTAATCTCTCTGCTTGGTGTGGGATAGTATAGCGTAAAAGCGCGTCACACTTATTATATTACTAAGATATAGATTTCAGTATTTTTCCTTAATCGATGATCAATTATATTTTCTTTTTTTGTATAATCTAAGCACCTGTCAGTTCCATTTAATTCATTTGAATGCGCTCTCAAACAAATTCCCATATCAAAAGGAAACATTAAGCTATATAAATAAAACGTTCGATATCTTTTATCCGTTAATACGAATAAAGCAATTATTGTTGCTTTTACCCGGTTACTGTAGAGATTGTTTGCCACTTCAAAGAGATAATATGATGCGTTATATCTTAGTTGATTAGTGTCAGATTGTACCTGTATGATTATTGTAAGTTCATTTACATTATGTCAGTCTTGTCATTGTGTTTACATTATGTCAGTCAGGAAAAATGCAGCATTTTATTACATATGTTTTTGTCTTAAATGAGCTTAAACTAAGAAAGAAATCCCTGGTTGCGTATAAATTTATATTTTTCAGCGAATATCAGCATCAGCGTCACAGCGTCAAAAAATTTTAAAATATTTATTCCAGCTATATTCCATTGAAAAGTCAAAGAACACATCGAAATTATAGACAAGTGAATTACGTAAAAGAATATCAACTACCTACAATACTCTTTGCTGATTTCAGTGAAATCGCTATATTTTGACAACAAAATATAATATTATGAAATACGCGCAGTAACCGTAACAAACGGTGGACGGAGCGCCTAAGGAGATTGCGGCGCTGTAAATTTGATCTCAAGCCGGTCGGTTTATCTTTTGTGATAGCAAGTATTTTATAACAAAGAAACGTGAAATGTGCTTTTGCATTACAAACGACAAAGTGATATAAAACTCTAATCTTTTTCCGATAAACAAGCATTTTTACGATGTTTTTTTATCAATATTTCATAATAATATTTTTGTGGGATTCTTCGAAGTGGTGGAAAAATAATATTTTTCATGTATTTCCCTCGTTTTATAGGTCAGATGGAGCTTATGATAAGTAATTCGGTTCATCATTTTTCTATAGTTTGAAATTCACATATGTGTGATTTTTTAATTTTTAAATGAAAAAAATATATTGTTTTATAAATAGCACATATAGCTTTTATTGCGCCACAATGGAGACGTTTCAAACGAAAAAACTTTTTATATATAAAAGGAGTTTTTAGTCATAACTAACTCATAATATGTATGTTTGTTGGCATTTAGCTATCTGTGTGCATTTGACAGAACTTTCCAAACTTGTATACCAATTTTAAAGTTAGTAAGAAAAACATCAAAATTATCAACACAATCTCCAGTAGTGTAATTAGTACTAGAAATAATATAAGCGTAAATAATGTAAATTTAATTTGCAATTATACTGTTTACTATACAGATTAAATAATATATATTATTATGTACGTATGTTGTTCATAAATAAATTAAATTCGACCAACCGTTTATCGCCTAAATACAATCTAATTATATGAATAATTTATTTTCATTAATATTAATGAAACTGGAAATATAATTAAATTTTGATGCGTATAGATTTATACCATTAAATATGAATCGCATTATAATAATGTAATAATCATTTCAATAATGAAATTTGTTTAATGAGTTATTAGTTAGCTTTTGTTCTCCAGTTTTGTGAAAACCTTTTGTACTAATTTACATCTAATTGTTTAATTAATATATCCAATTTCTGTTGTTTTCTCTAATAATAGTCATTCAATATTAATTACGTATTTTACTTTTATTAACAATGCAAAACAACATTTTGTATATACTCGTACAATATTATATTATATAAATGAATGTAAATAAGCTAGATAAATTTCTGGTCCTTCGAGCCGGATACAGTCCAAAACCAAAATGACTCAGAATCCGTTTTCAATAAAAAATCACCAATCATTATGTTATTCTGTTAAATAATCGCTTACGATTTCGAGGGGAAGTAATCGAAAGATTCTCTTTTAATACGGTGAAAAATTGGTGAAGATTTATTTTATTAAACGAAGGGGAACGACGAGGAAACGCAACGTTCAATTATAGTAATTGGAGATTTGAATTGTATACTAGCTCGAGTTGCGTTATTCTGATTGTTGGATTTGTGGTAGTCGAAGATTTTCTGCTTCGAGAGGTCTATTGATTGAGAAATCTTCGTGTAATTTATTATACTGTCCATTTTTACACATTTGTAGTACTTTGGGAAATATAAAGAAAGGAAGAGTGATCACTTTCTTTGCAACTTTTGTTCAGTCAACAATTATTTTGAATTATTTGTTAGTACTGTATATTGGTAATGTTTCAAAAATAAACTTAAATTTCAGATGAGAGTTAAAAGTCAAAATGAAAATATTGTTATTGTAATAAAATATTGAAACGTAATTCAAATTAAACGGACATGAATATGGAAAGTGTAAAAAGTTAATGCGTATAATATTAATGTATTATTTGCGTTATTTAACTATTTTGAAATAAAATTTTCAAGCAATTTTTTGCAACAATCAGTATATAGCGTATAAGGCTTTTAGTGGTTACAAGTTTAATTGCTGAAGGCAAAATTTAATTTTAAAAAATTTGCACAATTTTATGCATAGATAATACATTAGCATTTATACTAGATATTAAGAAATAGTAATTTAGCAAAAAAAAAGGTAATATATAACTGCCACAAGTAGACCGCCATGAATTAAGTCAGAAATTTCTTCTAAGCATTTTCAGTGGACATTTTTTCATGGAAACCTCTTGGATGGGTGAAGAGCCATCCAACCGGCCAGGGCCCTCGTGTAAAGGAGTTCATTGTTCCATAACATAATAGCTAGCGCCATTTTGTGTCGCCTTTCTAAGCAAAACCATGTATTCTGGAATGCGTAGTTTTTTTTAATATTTGGAAAACTGATGTACTGATATAACTTAAATTTACGTAAGAAGCTAATCTAGCTTATTAACTATATTTATATTTTAAATTTATTTTACAATTAAGATGATATATTGATCTACAGTTTTTTTATATTTATGCTGTATCCCGCAAATAGGAGGTATAGACAGAGGAAACTTAGTAACATTCCGCCTCCCAACTTTCTGCCTCGTTTTGCTAATTCAAATGCTGATGCTAAAAGCTACCTAGACATCCTAATCCAAACATTTCCTAAGAAATAAACAGTTCAATTAATATATATATAACATATAAATGTCAATTAAATAGCCGTTGCATTTTCCGCACTAACATTAACCATTTAAAGCTAAAATTAAATTCACTAAATGTCAGCCGTATCAGCCACTACATAGTACTATTTAGTAGTGGAACGTGGAGGACGTGAATAGCCTATGTATATGTACATAGATATATAGGAACCTACCTTTAGCACTGTGCATTCAACAGTCTAACCGGGTTTTGAAAGAAAGTTCACTTTAAT
>JAEBDU010000107.1:1033494-1046996 GCA_016802625.1 Heliconius numata | reverse complement strand
GTGCATTCAACAGTCTAACCGGGTTTTGAAAGAAAGTTCACTTTAATTTTAAATTTTGCCTCTTTTATGTACGTTTTACCTTTTATATATTCGTCTTTTTGTATCATAACATTTTTTTTATTATTTATATTATAATTTTTTTATTTTTTACTCTACTAGCAGGGTAGGCAGAGGAAACCTAGAGTCAACCATGTGTTCGTCGCCCTCTGCCAAATTATGGCGACATTTCGTGTTCGCTTACGGAACTCAACGTCTCGCTTCGACTTGTTACGGAAGCGAATAAGTGAAAAGAAGTTATCATTTATTTGATTTCTATATATATTCTGACGACGAAGAATTTCACACTAAATAAACGATATCTCTGATTAGAACGGAGTGTCTTAACATGTAAATTCTCTGTGCCTACCCTGCTAAGGATAGGAAATAGGGTGAAGCTAAAAAACATATTTATTTCACATACCTAGAAGTCGTATGGTTTTATTATTTAGCCCTTGAAGCAACTTCTATATACATAAAGATATGTACTGCGCACTTTATTTTATTAGGGACGTGAAGAAATATATATAAGAATGTTCTTTTGTAGTAGCATAAAAAACCAAATGAATCTAATGACATTTAGCAGGGTAGGCAGAGGAAACCTGGAAACCTAGTGCTAAGACAGGCGTTCCCATTAAGACACTTTCGTCTCCCACTTTCCGCCGAATTCTCGAGGCATTGCGTATTTAGTAGCGGAATTCAACGCCACGCTTTGAAATGAAAATATTACATATTTCGTTTCCCCGATTGAGAATTGAACTCACAACCGTTGTGTTTAGGCGCACGCTGGGGCACGCTACGGTGGCCTCTACGGAATAGAATATTTATTAATATATTAAAAGTAAACAACGTTTGCATGTTTGTATTGCAAACACACAACCCTGTGAACCTTTTTTCCCCTTTCAGTTAAAACTATTTTTATTGAATTCTAAGTGATATTGCAATTTATACAAAACCTTCTTTTAAGTAAAAGTGATTTTTCTTGTCGTGAATTTTCTATGAGGCCGAGTTAATATTTTGTTTTGCTCTTTAGGGACCTCCATGGAGTTATGTGTGTAAACATGGATATACTAATAAATTAAACGTCAAAAATATATATATCAATAAATTTGCAAAAATATCAAACCAAAAATCGGTTAAGTGCGAATTGGATTCGCCCACCAAGGCTCCGTACCAATTTTAAAATAGTTTTAAAAACAATAATAACAATTAGACAATTTAACAAATGATTTGTAATGATTTATTTCTAGGAAATATCTATAATTTTCCGATTCTTTTTCTTTATTTATATTATAAGTTCTCACCCCGTGCTAAATTTCATAATAGTAGATCCACGGGAAGTACTTTATAGTTATTGATTACGCGGTTTTCATGCAAAATGCCGCGAAATCGCTTTTGATTCTGAATATTTGTGAGTTCTGAATATTTGGTATTAATTTCATCTTGATACCTCCACGAGATCTCGAGATAATAGATCTTGACAGACATAAAGGCGCACAACAAAGTGATAAGGGTTCCGTTTTTACCTTTTGAGGTGCGGAACCCTACAAAACAATACATTAGTAACAAATACCATTTTAAAAGATATTTTAATAATATTATTATTTTATATCCCCAAGGATTACAACTTTCAAATACTTATAAACTTATATATCTCCACTTAGGTACTTTACTTTCAAACTGTAATTCAATTTAAGAACAAAAACAAATAACATTTACAGTGCTTAAGCTTTCAATATAACAAGATATAGAATTTAATAAATAATATTATGAATTTTTGAGAACAATGTAGCATTTATTATTGATCCATTTTTTACTTTTAAATCATTTCAGTCACAATAAGTTTTAATAAAAGGAATCATGTATGAAAAAAACTAAAATAAACAGCATACATCTACATACCACATCCAATAACCTTAAAAATACTCACACGCTAATCCCTTGAAGGTCCAAACGTATTGGGGTCAATAGAGAAGAGAACGCACGGTGACGCGACCGGAAGGCGGAAAGATTTAATAATCTACTTCACAACTTTTTTGATTTGTACTATCTTGGATGACACTGTTTTATCCTTCTAAAATACAATTGATGTTGTCCTTGGATGATTTTCAAGAGAAGGGGGTTCAAATCTCGCTACGTTCAGATTTTTATACGTTTCCTAAATAGATATTTTTCTTTCTTAAATGTGGAATAGCACTTTAAATATTTTAAATACATGTTATACTTTGTTAAAATTATATCGCATTATTTATTCAAAAATATTGCTAATTATTATATCTCTTTTGTTTCTTACTAATGATATATTTTTTTAAAATTTTGTTAAAAATGTTGCATATAGCAATATTGATGCCGTCGTAGTGCACTCGGCGGAACAATAATATTTCAACTATTTTCATTACTACCGGTACTAAGCGGTAAATAAAATACGGCGTTAAGTTCCGCCACGCAACATGCACACGCAATATCTTGAAAATATGGAAAAAGTAGAAGGCAGATATGCGAGATCCGGCGTGAAGCTAAAAAGTAATGCACATTTACTATTTAAAGTCACCATCAAGTTATTAAAATTTGTTTCTTTATTAGATTTTTAATTAAGCGTAAAAGCTACAGCTTTACGGTCGTGCTCCTAAGGACTTTTGTTAAAGACGTAATATCTTTTTACTTAATCATCTTAGTGCTTCAAATGGGGGTAGAACTAGCAATCTGTTTGTAGGAAAAGAGGCAAGTACACTTGCATTTCTTTTGCAACCCTTTACACTAAAATAACGCCTTTTTAAAATTATTTTTCTTTTTTTTTCGTTTTCGCGCTGTATCCCGCGTATAGCAGTGTAGGCAGAAGGAACATAGGAACCTAATATTAAGACACTGCAAAGCGAGGTAATTAAAATATTAAATATTTCATTTCTTCGAGTGGGGATCGAACCCACAACCTGTCGTCTATTTTAAATAAAGTATATATGACATACGTACGGACAGACGCACAGACAGACGTACGTACATAACGATAATACAATTTTTTATTTTCATTTGAATAGGGAGTCTTTAAAAAGTAAGCTATAAGAAAATGTTGAAACCCCTGAATTTATCACAAGGTACGTAATTGTAGGAAAAGTTTATAAGCATACATATTTTATTTCATTTCCTAGCTTTGGTAAAAAATGAAGAGGAGAAGTTAAGTTTCGTCACTCAACACGGCATATTTCGAAAATGCTGAAAGAACTGACTATCTTAAACCAAGATTTCCTCTGGCTAACTTTCTATAGGGAGGATAAAAAAAGAGAAAAAAATATCATATAAATATACTTTAAATAACATAATAATGTCAACGCAAGTAAAATAAGATTTTTAATGATTTTAGAGATTTCGAGCGAACAACTTAAGATCCCAACTACTGGAGAGGTTATGGATCTGCATTAAACCGGAGAGCGTCTGGAGTGGCACTTCAAATATAACATTGAATTACAATATTTTAACGAAATATCGACGTACCCACTCTGCGAACTTCAATATAAATGAATAGGATCAGTAATTACTTTATGGTAGGGGTTTTGCGTTCGATAATTGTGCAATAGGAGATATATTTTCTTCAGCTACATGCTTTATTCCGTACACAACAGGGTAGGTAAAGAAATCTGGTGTTAAGGCACTATGTTCCCCATTTTCCGCCGAATTTTGGAGGCATTGAGTGCTGAATGGCGAGACTCAACGCCATATTTCATTTCATCGAGAGAGGATCGAACTCACACATACAATTGGACATACATATGTACATATATTTTTAAAAGTCTATTATATTTTATTGCTATGTTTATTTTAGATTGCGACAGATGTGAATTTTGTTTGAATTGCTTTGGCTGGCCTCGTTTCACGGTCGTAGAGACATACACATACTACATACTGTCTACATAATATATTGATTTTTTTTTCTTAATAACAAGAAGATTTCAAAAGGATTCGAATCCATAACCACAATCTCCGCAATAAACATTTAACACCTACTCTATATCACTTATTGGACACCTAATACACATAGCAATCATCACTTTTAAATTACAAAACGCCGTAAAAGATACTAGAAATATTCTTCCTTAATCAAATTGTTCTATAATTGACCTGACACCTTGCCTCATTCTCCGGGATCGTAGAAGATATTCTGTGTAAAGACTTTTTACGCTCCATTATTACCGTCACTTTGAGAGATTGCACCGTTTTACAAGAATTCGGAACGCGATAATGAATTGAATGGAAATTTCTTTTTAGTGAAATGATAAATTACTTGTCATTTTGATTAAGGAATCCACGATTAAAGGCGGCTAAATTTTGTTTGCACAAAAGTGTTCGTGTAATGATTTTGTGAAGCCTTTTGTTTTATGACGGTAATTAAAATCGTTTTTGTGTTAATTTTGATTCGGGTTGTAAGTTCGATCCACTCGATGGAATTAATTATTATGTTTTTTTGGTGATATGCGTGACGTAGAGTTCTACCACTATGCGCATTATCTCGAAAATTGGAAGGAAAGTGGGCTACGAAGTGTCTGAAAACTAGGCTTTATGTGCAATATACCGTGAAGCTAAGAAAAAAAATGAATATAAAATTAAGATTGGAACGACATTTTTTTTATTTAGATTTTTACACGTACATCGGGCTCAGTGGAAAAAAGTACAACAATAAATTTTCTCACATGGTCTCAATCTAGAGTTAGAAATTTCATCAACATAATATATGTGGCCTCTTTTCTTTTTTTAGATAATACATATATACAAAATTTTAATAAACAAGTAAACTTGATAGACGTTACTTGAAGACGATATTTCAATAAATTACTTTCAATCTCTGTGATAATTAGAAGGCTTCGTAAATCAATCCTGATAGAAAATAGGCTGTGATAGAAACATACGGGTGTTGTTTTCGTTATTGGTTTCCACTATTTTACTTTAAATTATATGGATAGTAGCTATAAGATAAAAATGCGGCGTTAGGTTACGCAATGTCTTTAAATGAGCAGAAGTTAAAAGTCAGTTGTCTTAATACTGTGACTGTCTGTTCACTGTTCTAAACATTTGACTTCTGCTCCTGACACTTTTTGGACAATTCAAAAGTGTTTTAATGATCAAAAAAAGAAATGAAAATATTTAATATTTAATCTCCCCGTGGAAATCGAACCAACATTGCGTAAACGCTCAATTGTAGTCGCACGCTTGTACACCTGAACCACAATGGCCTCTACGAATTTCTGTAAATATCGTGAAAACTGTAGTAAAATTCAGTGGAAAATATGGAACGAAGTGTCTTAACACTAGGTTCCCTTTGCCTACCTTGCTGTGACGCTAAAAAACTGCATCACTCTGTATTCTACCTACAGCAGAAGGAATAATAAGTATTATGAAAAAGTTACAATTTCGTATGTTTCCATACCGACTTCATCAAAGTCCAATGCAAAAGGATTGCCGATTCATTAATTAACGCGCACGAATATTTATCGTCGGTGCAGATAATTCGTCTTCACTTCTATGGCCCCATTCGATGAACCATCAGGATCTTCTGAAACATCGATGCCTAAATTTCTTAACAAAATATTTGGATATTATAGAGAAGGCGAAGTAATTTGGTTGTTTATATGAAAAAGGTTGTTTTTTGTATACAATTATTTAATATTCTTGAACTTAATTTATAAATAAATCTTTTAACAGTCTTCTTTCTGATATAAACAGGGTTTCTTATATAAAATATATTTTTGGGGAAAACATGTAGCCTTATATTTTATATACATATGTAAACATTTATGTACAACCTTGTACGTAATTTAGAAATATTTGGGAACTCTTATACAATATATCCGAATTTTAATGTTAGCTTGCAATAATCTTTTTTTTCAGCTTCACGTTGCATTCCGCATAAATCAAGGATAGCTTAGCATCAAGTGACCTCACTTTCCATACGATCTCGAGAGGTTGGGTTGAGTATCATCACTCAATACAACACTGGTAAAACATATTAGCTTTACTTTACTCTGGTTATTTACTGAAGGGAGGGAAAGAAAATAATTAAAACACAATCATTCTCCCGAGTGACGTTCAAGAACATATGTCTGTCAACTGTCAAACGCTGACCCACTGTGCCACAATGGCCTTAACAATTGCTATTGATATTATCTTTCTTTTCAGCTTCATCCTGTATTCCGCACATTGCAGGGCACTCAGAAGGAACCCGGGAACCTAGCGTCAAGACACTTCCATTCTCCACTTTCCACCGAATTGCCGAGACATTGCTCTACATTACGCAGAAAAGAGAAGATATAACCTTGTGATATCCCATTACATTCTCCACTTTATATATAAACATTTCTAGCGACCTTAAAAGCCGAGGACACTATAATTATACATGTACAGGTTAATAGCAAGACATCCCTAAGGTTAGGTTCTAAGCAATAAAACTTGACGCCGCAACGAATGGATTTAACATGTTGTGCCCCTCACACAGCGACTCTAAATTTTACTTTAGCCTACTTAATGGGTGGTTGATGTAGAATTGCTGGATGTGATTGAGATTTTTTAAAATTAATATAAGGATTGCCGTTTGGGTGTAAAGGCGACTATTGTAGGTTCGATTCGCAGTTGTTCGCTTTAGTGGCAAGAGAAAGAGTGGCGTTGAGTTTCGAGATGATTCGAGAAATGAGCGATTAGTTTTTAATATTTTGTGCCATTACACTTTTCCGCATTATATCCATATTTAGCTAATGCTATATCCTAAAAAGTTTTAGCTAACACTCCGTTTCTCTATTTCCTGTGAATTCTTAACGCATCCACGCATATCCTCAGGATAAAATACAAGCGCTAAAATCGATTTGTCTATTTTTTACCACCAGGCACCAAACCCATTATCAACCTAATAGTCTGAAAGTACATTAAATTGCAAATATAATAAAGCCTCTACGTAAAAAAATGTAGAGTATATTATACATAAATATAAAGGGATATTATATGTATATTGGCAAAAATATGCCAAATTACGTGACGCCTTGTACCGCTTGTTATCGTTTGACGGAAGAGGAATATTGAAATGTATCTGATATCATGAATATTATTTTGCATTTGACATTTTATATACTCATACTGTCTAGTTGGAAAGAATTGCTTTTTATTTATTATATCCATACCTATATTATAAATTCGAAAGTAACTCTGTCTGTCTGTCTGTCTTTTACGCAATCAGGGCCAAACCGCTAATTTAATTGTGATAAAATACTCATAGAGAGATACTTGAGGGTACCGGGATGAATATAGGATACTTTTTTCTCATATTTGTATTATTTTCCATTTTGTATTATATACCAATATATTAAAATACTTATTAATTTGACATGTAATTTATTCCGCCATGTTAATAACAACCGTCGCTATGCGACCGTTGCTAAGCAACGATTTGCAAAGTTTGTTGTTAGAAAATGTTACCCAAAATGTGCTTGCTTAACGCATCTCTCTATTGAAAACTGAAAATAATTTCATAAATATATTTAATAAATATTCGTATAGTTCAAGCGGGCGTAGCTGCGTTCGGGTCCACTAGTTATTAATATATGGTGTAGTGGAGCTTCGTCTGATACGAAGGAAAAACAACAGAACATAACAAAACTCTCGCATAAATTATAAAAAAAATAGTCTTTTCCATACATTTATAAAACTTAAATCTTTGATACAACCAGACAGTATACTCACGTAGCTTGTTTTATGTTAAGAGAAAAGTTTCCTTTGTAGCGTCGGTGCGTACGGAATTAGGCCTCCTTATAGACACTTGTTACGTCCCACTACAATACTTTATATGTTATTTAGTAAAATTATACTGCAAAATGTCAAATATTTATTTAAAATTTTTATCTCCAAAAAGAAATTAAAGAAAATTTCAGTACTTATATGAAAAATAAAAAATATTCCAATACAATTATATGAAAATAAAATTGTAAAACAGGTTTGAATTTCAGCCGGAAAATCATCTTTCCAGGAAACCGCAGTGAGCATGCACACGCTCCAATATACTGTGACCGGATATCGAATATACAACATCCGGTGTAAAGTAAATTGATTTATGTTTATAATAATAGTAGTTTGCTTTTGCTATATTTTCATTTTTATATAATTATCTCTAGAAGACTAGTGACCTAAAAGGAGGAAAGATTCTTCACTTTTTGATTTTGAGACCTTTTCGTTGACCTTCCAAGATTGATAGTAGTGGACGAGGCAAAAGAGGTATGCAGAGGTCTTAGCGTTTGGTGTTCTGTTCTTTCTTGCTACTACTACAGGAGAGAGAAAAAAAGAAAGAAAGAATATGATAATACGTTGAGAGTTATCTCACTATTGTAGCTCTCTATTTTTTTTTTTTCAGGACAACACTGTGTACGATTTATGTACATATCCATATAATTATTTACTTTTTAATTACTTATTTCATCTACATGCCCGTAGATCTATACCGAGCTATCATCTATTGTTTCCTTTGTTCTCTAAAATAAAGGTATAAAGAGGGTCTATTATCGCATTTTATAAAGTTATGCACCACATACTATAATGCAAATTAATGCCTTGGCTGAGACGTTCAGGGGTTTGTAGGGTTGATACTTTTAGGGAAATTTGAGTAAATATATTTTATTAAGCCGGAATTTTCCTATTCATTACATACTTTCATATGTTTTATTTTATTAAGCAGAGAACCGTGTGAAACTAGTGTGAAGACACTTTGTTCCCATTAAGATACTTCTGTTTCTCACTTTCCGCCAAATTCTTGAGGCCTTAAGTGGCTGAACTCAACGCTGCGTTTTACCATAATGACTCCTCATTATTTAATTTTCATATACTGTTGTTACTATTTTAGATATTGTAAATTTGGAAAAATCTCTCTACAGAGAGAGTAATAACATAAATAAATTGTAACGAGTGTATAAAAACTTCGACGTAGATTAATGAGAACGTATGACTTAGTGATTAGTTTAGACGGTATCCAAAAGGCCCGGGTTCAAATCACAGATAACTCTATAAATAAAAAAAATACACTACAAACGTATGCTAACCCTACGTAATACGCATTATCGAGCGAACTAAGCCCGACGCCTCATGTATTACCACCCTACGATCCAATTACTACACTAGACAAGACTACCCAAATCCCCTAACTTACATTTTTACATAGACACGTTATAAAGGAGAGATTAACAGAGAATATAGTGATATAACTCTCTGTTCTGTACTATCATTTTATGGCGTAAAAACAAACACGACGATTGTGGGTTCGATTTTCTCTCGGGGAAATAAAATATTTAATATTATTTCCTCGTTCTCCTAACGGGGCGAAATACAGCGTTGAGTTCCACCACTCATCTCAAGAATTCGACGGAAAGTGGAAAAAGAAAGTGTGTCAAAGGGGAAGTTTGTAATTAAAAATAACATATACTATATCATTTATTTTACATAATTTTCCTCTTGTTCAAAATTCTTTTGTTCGCGTGTCAGATTGAAGGTTTATTTGTGGAAAGGACGTATCTACACAATATGGATATAACATGTACATTCTCTAAAACAAAATTTAAAATGCCGTAATTATGTACTTGGTGAAAGGTAACTCCGTGTTTTAGGGTTCCGCTCTCCAGACCATTTATGTCAAGGTCGCGTAGAGGTATCAAGTTGCAATTTATATCAAATATTCAAGTCTACGGTCTCTTGGATTACAGAAAAAAGTAGAAGGTTGTTCTAAGTCAGAGCAAACGAAATATGTATGAAACTCGCCGCGTAATCAAAACCTATAGAGTACTTCCCGTGGACCTACAGTTATGAAAAAAATGGTACATGTGGGGTGACCAAACCTAAAGAAATTACTTAACGATTGTGGCCTTTACATTGAGACAGTTTCTAATTGCTAATATAAAGACTGGACTCGGGAAAATGAAACTAAAATGACAACATATCTTAAACGTTTTAACAAAGAATATATAGTATAGAATATTTGTAGTAGTATAGTAGTATTTGCATAATTTTATTATACTTTTCCAATATAAAATAATAGAATAGATATTGAATTCTTATTTAAATATTCGGGACTTAATGAAATGATTCTTAAAAACTCTGTTTTAGTACCCCACTACACTCCTCAAGGAACCTATATTAAAAAAACATTTTTTGCTCTGTCTTGACTCTACTCTGTCAGTCATTCACTCAGTAATGGAATAGTTTAATTTTTTTTATTGTCCCACACTGTATCCCGCACATAGCAGGGTAGATAGCGGGAACTTAAGTATCTACTTTTAAGACACTCCATTCCCATTAAGACATTTCCATCCCCCAATTTCCGCCGAGTTCTAGAAATACTCAATAATTTCCTCGAATGGGAATCTAACCTACAACCTGTGGCATTTACAGACGTACACTTATACTCCTGCGCCAAGACTGGCCTCCTAATCTTTATATATTTTGATATAATATCCATATCGATATGATAACAAATTACAACAATGCTTTTTGTCTAGACTAGACTGAAGAATCATGTATTTTAAATATAAATATTACTCCAAAGAGATTGCATCCAACAGTGATCGCGTGCAAAACGCAATGCTAGTCAGACACTCCTTCACTACGCTTTGAATGTGTACTATTGTCTGTTTGTAACGTAAAATATAATAATGGTATATGGGAATTTATAATATCTTCTTAAAAAATAAATTAAAAGAAAATTGGGAAATTCTGCATTGTCAAGGAATGCTATGGTTTTAACTCGAATCGCTATCAATCGATACAATAAAATAATTTTTAAATGTATTGTCTATACTAATGCTTAAAAAATTGAAGTTTCTTTGGTTGAATGCGTTAACCTCAAGAATAGGGGGTTAGAATTTTAAAAAAATTTTTTTGTCGTATCGGGGCTATAAGCTATAGTAAATCGCGTTCATTGTTTCAGGATAAGCGTTACAGTCGGCTCTTAGATTGTATGATGTCATACTCAATTTCTAGACATTTCTATTTATTTCCATAAGAATATAAAAAACCGTAGGCAAAATATGCTTTAAATATAAACATTCAAAATTCTATCCAAAAAAATCAAAACGTCATTATAAATAATTAAAAAACAGCAAAAAAATACAGGTGAATAACAAGTTGAAAAAGTTTCTTCATCCGACTACGGATTTCTAAAAGAACTTTTTGTAATATAGAAGGAAATTTTCAAACATGAATAATATAAATTAACACTTTACCAAGCCAGTTCACAAGTTACGCTCCGGGTTCCTCATAAAAATTCTACTTAATGCCGTAATTAATGTTCCCTCGCCTTGATTGTGGAGTTCTTGGTACTTCTTCGGCGAATTGGCTTTTTTGTAAATGTTCGCAATGTACAGTAGGTAAATAGATTATGAAGTTATTCGATTTGGGTTATTTTCATATATCTGTGTCTGGTGAAAACGACAGTGATAACACTCTGTTCATAGCTTTATTTAAATAGAATTCAATTATATCAGTAAATTGAGAAAAATATAAATTCAAATATATTTTTTACCTATATGCTAAAAAAATTGGTTATTGGGAAGGAAATCGAACCTTAAACCGCCGAGCTTAAAGAATGCCACTCCACTATGGACTTTGGATTAAAATATAGAAAAATAATCTAAAATTCTATTGGTATTTTTCTATCTAATTAAAAATTCTATATAAATCTCTCCATATATATTGTATATATAATATCAATAGCTTGCGGTGGACCAACAACGGCCCTTCGTTAGCAAGTATGTATGTATGTAGATAATGACATTAAACTCACGACACGACAACGATCTGACAAACGTTTGGTTAAGCCTTTGGACAATCAGTACTGGATACTGAAGAGATTGACGTGTTAAATACAAACGTATGTATGTCTGTATGTAAATTTGATAATTTTAACATAGATACTTAACCAAATATGAATATATTAAATATTTCAATCCCCGATTGGGAATCAAAGCCACAACCGTCACCCGCTATGCTACAGTTGCACGCTTATGTCCTTGCGCTACAATGCACACAAAATGGATATGGTTAAATTATTTTTATTTTTCTCGTTCTGGTGCATAAGGCGCGGCGTAGTTCTTTGGTAAGCGGAGAACGAATATTTAAAGTAAAAGAAAAACCATGCTTTTTTAGTTTATCAATAATAATTCTATTTTTATTTCTATTTATTCTTATTAATTACTAGCTCTCACTAGCTTATAGTATAAGACTATCTCATTACATACATAATGTCTATTAAATTCAATTAAAGTAGTGGCCGATCAAATTGTACTTGAAATAAATTGGGTGCTCAAATCCAGTAAAACTGTTTATTTAAACCTTTTACGTGAACTAAGGATTTGCAATTTTCAACTTTACGAATGAGTAATAAATATTATTATTGAATAAATATAAAAAAATGTGTATTGTATTAAATAAACACGATCTTTCAGCTCATTCCATGAAATTAATTCAATTGATTGATACATGAAATGAAGAGGAGTTCGATTATGCTTTATGTGTTATTGTTAACCTGTATATGACTACATATTACTTATTATATTGTATTTATTTCGAGTCCATCGTAGTACAGTAACCTCTGATTGTAAACGTGGTGGTTGTGGATTCAAATCCCACTAAACAGGATGTATTGCTTCTTTCTCCCTGTTCTAGTGAGAAAAAGTTTATATATTAATAAATAATTTTTATTATTAAGTAATATCTTTAATATTCACGATTATTGCACATTTTATATGAAACTATTTAACGGACGGAAAGCGGAACATGAAAGATCTGTCTTTTGTCTCTTAAAAAAAAAAAGCTCTGGCTGAGTTTCTTATACTGGTTCTTCTCAGGTTCTATTTTCTTTTTTGATTTATTATTTTGGAATTAAATTATTTGCCTTTAAATTGACATTAGGTTCTTTCTGCCTAACCTCTACACCTGAATCAGATAACAATATAAAGCATTATTAATGCCGATATAACATTGTCCAATCTATACCTTACCTTAATATGCAATTTCCTTTCATATAATACCTTTTTATAGTCTCCGCTTGAGAAATATGACGCTAAATAAGAATTATAACCCACCTGTCCAACAACTACAAATAATGCTAGTATATTTCATAAGTTCCTACATAATATTTCAATGGAAACGTTCAAGCAAGATTAAAGGCCGGAAGTCCAATAACGACTGTCTCAGCGCGAGTGTTAACAACGATATTTACAGGGATTCGCGATCAGCTCAATAATTCAGGGATTCCACTGTTTCAGACTGAGACCAAATTTTGTGGGCTATTGTGCGAGTGCTCGATAATTTCTGCTGAATTCATAGATTTAATGTCGGATGTCGAACGAGTTTGCTGATTTAGAGCTTAAAATTTAATGGCGTTTCATAGTGGAAGTTCTTTTAGTGTTCTTTTTGGGTTTTGGTTTTATAGTTAATTTAGAATTTCGGTTTTT
>JAEBDU010000107.1:979761-1028494 GCA_016802625.1 Heliconius numata | reverse complement strand
TCTAATAATTTCCTTGGGAAGTATGGGACAGCTCTAAAAGAGGATTTTACAATACGAGTTTTCATTTAGGAACGGAAACCTTAAAAAACCAATGCAAGAGCAGTTACCAGAGAAAAAAAAAAATAAAAGTAAAATATGACTTTTTTTACTTCATGCATCAATTTTTGAGTGGCGGAACTCAACGCTGCATTGACCGCATTACTAGAACAAAGAAATGAAAATAACTCATCATCCCCCTAGGAATCAAACCGACAACCGTCGTGTTTACAGTTCTAGCTAGCTTCACCAAATGTAGCTTTAAAAATAAAATAAGTATACAGCGAGAAAAGTCAAGTAAGGAAAACGATCAACCGCATCGGACATGTCGTGCACACGCCCTCTTGATACCGACTTTTTCAAACTTTGCTTTTTCTTCCTGAAAAATGTCTATTTGTTTTTTGTTTTCGAGCTGATGTCTTTCTTGTGTATTTTCTTTGGGATTGTTATTTCGCGTTGAATTATACATTAAATTTCACTATAATGAGGACTTCGTGGCATATGTCTGTACGGTGGTTGCGGCTTCGATATCTACTTCGTAAAATAATAATATTTAATTTTTTAATATGATATTCCATACTGAAGATACAAAAATGCAAAGTCAACGCATTCAAAATGAACGTGTTTATACAACGTTTTAGCTGCATTTTGTAACTAATTCCTGTACCTCCCGTGAATCTAAAGTTATAAAATTTGTTACAAAATTATTACTTATATATACTTATAAAGGAAATAATCATAGAAATTAAATATATAGATACCTTATAGAAAAAAATAATTATAACCATTATTTGTAGTTTTGACCATTTTTTTTCGATATTCCTATAAGAACACACACACACACACAGGAAAAATAAAATTTTACGTTTTACAGTTAACGCAAACCAAATTTTGTCTATGATTTTAAAATGTAGCTCATAATATTATACGATTTATACGCGAATTAAAGTTTCGTCGCCACAAATTATGAAAATTCAACAGGCTTCAGCGTGTTGTTCAAGAGGGCGCTAGTTCAAATCTGTTTGAAACTTTTGTACAGAATTTCAATTAGTTAATAATACTGGGCGGGAATAATTACTTAAGTAGTAATTAGTGAAAATAATTATTTTTTATTGTTATTTGTAATAATTATATATAACAACATTATTAATTTGAAGGCGTCTCGTCTTGTAACAAGAAAAATCGCGGCTTTGGAATCTGCTACACAACCCTCAATATCTCAGGCGATGCCTTGGAAACGGAGTGCCTTAGCACTAAGTTACATCTGCCTACCCCAGCAAGGTACCAGAATCAGTATGCAGCAAAAAAGAAACACTTTACCACAGAGTAAAAATTAATAGAAAACTGTCATCAAAATGAAATGTGTGGTCCAAAATGAAAGTAGGGAGCCATGTTTAATATTTCACAGCACTTAGCCTAAATAAATTTAAAATAACCATTTGCGAAAAAGAATACTTTTCATCGAATAAAAGCGTCAAGTAGAAAATTTTCCACGAACATGAATAGAGTCCGTTGTGAAAAGAAAATGCTTTATAACATTAGTTTTAAATGTATCTCGGCAGGATTTTAAAAACCATTATAAGTTTATATGGAGTAGACATTTCTGTATAACATCGAAATAGGTGTCTGTTCATTATGGAAATTATGAAGGAAGCTTAAAAATATCCCTATAATCATATTAATATATGTTTTTTTTTTGATATTATTTTTCATTTTTTACTCTTATATTTTACATTTTTTAGGAAAAATTGGCTAATTTAATAATTATTCTTATTAGATTAATTCTCGACCTTGTATTTAGCATGTAGAGTCCCTAAATACAGTTCTTTAGGAACCTAGCAATAGCAAGACAGTCAAGAAATTAAATTGTTATATTTATTTATAAATATAGATTAAGCTTCACGCTCTATTCTGCATGGGAAATAGGCAGAGAGAATTTAGTGTCAAAGTTCTTCGCTTTCCGTTTTTCACGAGAAATTGATAAATATTTTATACCGTGAGTAGGAATAGAATCTAGTCGCGTTTCGCAGTCAGCTACTCCACTGCGCCACAGTGAAGGTAAAACAGATTTAATTAACATTTCACAAGAAATTTCTAAATAAATATAATTAATTTATTAACATCTAAACAAAATACTTCTATTTATAAATTCCATAATATTACACAGGAAATGGAAATGATTTATTTATAGTATTTTAAATATAAACGATAATTGTGTACCTATTTACTGTATATGTTGGGTAGTATTATTATTATTATTTAACGCAGCATACATAGGTTTTTGACGCATTGCGTGTTGAGTGGAAGAACTAAACGCTGCGCTTTGCCACGTGACGTGAAATGAAAAGATTGCCGACTGGAAATCGAACCCACAACCCTCGCGTTTACAGTTTCGAGGTTGTGCATCACGATGGCCTCTAGTCTACACAAGTCCTTACTCAAATAATATTATAATGTTTTATTGTAAAAGTATTTTTATACGAATAATTCTTTAGGAAAATTAAAATGGTTTTATTTTTCTCTTTACCATAGAATCTCTCCGTGTTTTTATGTATTAGGGAATACCAGAGAAAACTGAGGTATAGAACCATTATATATTTTGTGTCCGAGTAGCAAACTTTGGGTGTTTAGTGGAATCAACAACATTTTGTAATCACATTTAAACGATGTAAAAAAATAATAATTTACTTCTTAGTATACTATGTTATATATTATAATATATTTATGTATTAAGCTTTGCTATTTGCTATCACATTTATACATTCATATTTAAATAATTACGATATGAGTAAATACAAAAATAAACAGAAGAATTATCTCAGCGATTTCTAATTTCGTCTGAAGAGCACCTTAAATCTATTTCTAAAGCACGGGTTAAAAGGTCAGTCTATTGTTACGGGCTATTTGTCAAATTCAAGGTCGAAGATCCGAAAAATCCTTTCATCAAATACCTAGATGGATTAAGGTTCACAATACATGACGGTAGTTTAAATTGCTTACCTAAATACATTATATACTTTGCATACATATACATACACGATATTTATTATAGAGGGTTCCGTACCAATTTCATGATTATAGAGCAATATTAACGTGATAAGTTGACAAACTTAAGTTTGCGGGAGTATGTATACATGTATGTATACATGGGCGTATGTATAATGAACTACAAATGTAAATTTATTATTATATTATTCTAGTGATAAAAAAACCGTTTTCTGTGATATAAATTTGCTCCTTTAAACTTGCGTTTTTCGATTTTTTTCCTTTGTATTGTATTGTAGCAAGATCGATGGCTAAACATTCGTATTCTTTGTGCGAGGAGGAACCATAAACTTGGATATGCATTGATGTCATTAATTTCAGGTTGATACGAACTTGCCATGGAATCATGAGATAAATTGCCTTGGCAGACGAACAGACAGAAAAACAGCAAAGTGATCCTATAAGAGTTTTATTTTTGTTTAAGGTATGGAACCCTAAAAATTGATTCACACAGTTATTGAACCTGCTACCTTCTTATTAGAGCATATTACGCTATTTATTATATTAAATACTCCTAAAAATACCAAAAAAAAGCCGATTACACTCATCAACCCCTCTTATAGCTTAATTAACAATCTGTTAACCCCGTAAACGTGATAAGATATTTCGTACCCTACCCGAAGCATCTTGGAAATTTATGTTTTCTTTTGCGCCAAGCTTTTGTGTATATATTTTTTATTTTTTTGTATAAATACTAGGAAGGTTTTATAGGAAAGGAATAAGGTCTAAACGTGATTCAGATTTGTAGCCTGAAATAAATTGTAAATTTTCCTTATATAGGCCGTCATTTCAGGTTTGATTTTCACTCGAAAGAATTAATTATTTTTGTTTCCTGGCCTAAGTGAGAAACGAACTGTCTAAACGCTGGGCCCTTTCTGCCTACCCTGCAGGATAAGCGGGATACAGAGTGAAGCTAAAATTGTATATAATATTTTTTTTAGCTTCACCCTACATCCCACACGTAATAGGGAAGTTAGAGGGAACTTGGGAACCTAGTGATAGTATAGTATAATAGATTGAAATTCATATTTTAATAACAACTAACATAGCAATATCATCATCCGCTTAAAATTAAAACCCTCACGTCTCAACTTTCATTTACATAATAGCGTCACGTGCACATATAAATTATATTTACGTGCAATGTTTAGAATATAAATAATAATTATAAATAGCTTTAAGAATACTGTACTTTGTTTTATTTGCTGTGGACAGTAGACGGTAGATAGTTCGCCGGAGGTTGTAGGTTCCAATCCAGGTCATTAAATTAAATACTTTTTTATGTAATGACCAACATAGCGTTCGATCCTCAACGAGGGAATGAGTTATTTTCATTTCCTCTGTGTAGCAAAAAGAGTCTTTCGCCACTCAGCACACAGTATCTCGAATTCTGGTGGAAGTCATGTCATCAGTCATGACACTAGATTCTATCTGCTATAACTGTCTCCTGAAACATTTTTAACATTCTTTCATCAATATCACATCAGCCTTTCGACACCCATTATTCAAAACACGCCGCCCCCAAGTACCTTCACGCCAATCGGTCCTGCAGTGCCTGCATCCAACACCTTCCTGCATATTGTGTATTGAGTGACGGAACTCTACATATTACTTTCATAACTATCAGACCGGGGCAACAAAAATAAACTTAAATCTTTTAAATTTAAATTTCTCATCAAAGAAATGACGTACTCCAAAAACCTTATCAGTAAAGTGAATCCGTAAAATCCCAAAAGCAGAAATAACCAAGGAGGTTATATCTGTATATTATCGTAGCTCTAAATCCACCCAATAAAATTAGTACGTTCTGCTCTGAATATTGTAAGGATGGCCGTAACGATGTCGATGTTGGAAGATTGGATCTTTACATAATAAAGTCAATGATGATTCCAATTGTAGATAATAAACTGTTTGATACATTTTTTTACTTGTTGTTAAGATTTGCTTATTTTTTTTCAGTTACACGCTGTATCCCGCATAGAGCGGGATAGGTAGAGGAAATCTAGTGCTATAACACTTCGTAACCACTTTCCGCTGAATTTTCGTGGCATTGCGTATTGAGTGGCGGAACTTAACGCAACTCTTTTGTCTTGGTACCAGAGCAAAAAAACGAAATCGTTAATCAATAATAATTCAGTCCCCAAAGTGGATATCGAGCTCACAACCGCCGCGTTAGCCACACGCTTGTGACACTATATCACGACGGCCTTTGTTTATATATATATGTCGATTTGTTTAATTTAAGTTTTTTATTCCCAAAATTTACATTCAGAAAACGCTACCGACACAATGGCCTCACAATCACCAATTTACATAATATATCGATATCAACCTAAGCCCAGCATTACTTCATCGTCGGGCGCCCAATCGTCTCTGACGTATTGCTATTCATTCATTCTCTAAGTCAGACACCTATTTATTCTGTAAATCCTGGAACCGCTCACGAACGCGGTTAGGGTGATTCGAGGACCCCTTCAATGTGGATACTTTTGTTTTTCCTAATATTAATCGTTATATTTCATTTAATATAACGTATTATTTATGAGGGTTCATGTTTTATTTAGTATGGAGGTTTTGATGTATTTAATTTTTTTTTCTCATTGCTTTCAAGAAATGAGGCTGCTATCGCTCAGTTCTGCGTTTAGTTCTGCACCTTTGGGACGTAAGTTCCGAAAATTGGGCGGAAACTGTTGACGGAGAGTCTTAATATTAGGTTCCTTGCCTACCTTTCTATATGTGGCGAACAGCCTGAAGCAAAAAAATATTAAGTGTATCATGTAACAATAAAAATATTTTGAATTACATTTGAAAATTAATTTCCTTCCTTTCCCTTTATATTAATACTTACGCACCGTATAATTAAAATTTTTCATTTATACAAATACATATAAAAGTAAATACAATTGTAACTTTTATATGTCCCTTATAAAAATAACCTAAACAAATACAACGGCAATTTAACAAAAGTTTTAACGTTTCGCTAAGCCGAAGCGTTAGATCCACATCTAAATCGGCTGTAACCGTCAATGGCTGACCAATGTCGGCGGTTGGTCCGATAGTTAGTGTAACGAAAATATGGCATCCATTTATATAGTGTTTGGCGTAAGCTATAAGCATTGAAAATTGTTCTAACCGACTGAGAACAGAAAGAGATTTTAAATTTTACTGTCCATTTTAGAATTCCGTATTTCATCACTTTGAAGTGCGTCTGCCTGTCAATCTATTCTCATCGAATATTCAGTTTTATTGATTGACATTGTGAGTCCTAATACAAAATTCAATGGAAGGATTCCCCACATATGGAGAAAAGCAAGTAAAAGTAAATTATTCGTTCCCCAAGCGAGAATCGAAGTCACAACCGTCATCAAATACGGTAACGGTCAGGCGCTGTGCCGCTGCGACGACCTTATAATGTATATAGGATAATACATTAGAAGTTATTTTTACTCACACTAGCGTAAATTATAAAATAAAAAGATTTTATATAAGAGAAGAAAGGCAAAGGAAAATTTTGATTTGACCTTCTGTAATGTGAAAAGCATGAGGGCACGAGGTATCATTAGAGACCGTAGCATTTAACGTTCCGTTCTCTCTGGCTACTCTCCTTTATTATATAAAGCTAGTTTTCCATACAAATCTGCCCTAAATCATAGCATCACAATCCGCTTTATTCTATAACTTAATGCAACATAAAACAAAAGGGCTCTCGTCAATCTTGAAGGATTGGAGTCCCTATTTTATTTGATTACCTGTCGCTAGTCTGGATTATGGCCAATGTTTTACAAATATTGGCCCAACTCAAACGGATTGATGAAGGTTAACGAGGATGGAACCGGTTTTGATATATTGCCGTGCGATTTGGGAAGTTTTTACTCATAGTGTTAGTTACATGAAAGGATGAAAATGTTTGTTGAAATCGACAGAAAGTGGAGAACAGAGTACCTTGTCTAAGTCTAGATCTAGGTTTACCCAACATAGAAACCGAGTAAGCTATGGAAAGTGAGTTACGAAAGTATCTCAATGGGAATGGCATTGCAGTTTCTTAGGTTCCCAGGTTTTACGTATTATGTATGGGATACTGCGTGAATCTAACAAAATATAAACGTGTAATCTGTAATGGAAATCGAATCCGCTATCCTCACTCTTCAAGGACGGTTCAATTTAAAAAGAAAGCGGGTTTAGAAGGACATGGCGCCCTTCACCATGAAATATTTAAAATAATTTTCAATTTACTCAAATACAAAGACAACCGAGTAAATTGTTTGTAAGCAATACAAACAAAGAAAGCGTTTTAGACGTCGGACGCCTCAACTCGGCCCATCTATCAACATAGCTTTGAATTCATATTTTATTAGGGATCAGTGGGTAGATGAATAAATTACTAAATTAAAGTAGCTACTACATACGGAATTCTCGAGTGGGTTTATTTTAGAAATGAGATAAATGGACCTTCTGTTGAGTAATTCCTGTTTCGGCTACAGTAAAATTGGTTAGAATGTTTTGTGTATTTTGTTTTTTTTTATAGAGATGCGAGACGAGTGTGGGTTCGATTCTCTCTCGGGGGAATAAACTATTTTCATATCTTTGCTCTGGTAATAAAGAAAGACAAAGTGCGTCCCCCCTTACGTAGTTACGCTATATTGAGTCATCGAAAATCTATAATTTATTTGGTCTTAACATAAAATAGATATTTTTATAAAATAATATTTAAAATAGATAATTTCACTATCACTTTTATTTCCAACTTTTATTTTAATATTGCATAATTTATTTTCTATAAGGTAAAGGAGCCTAACAATGACAAGTTTAAGGTAATATATGAAAAATAATATGTTTATTTTATATGTTACAAAAACATTTTTTTTACTATTTTATTTATTTATCATACATACAAAGTCATAGTAAGTTTCTAGTTATACATAATACGCAAATAATGATGGAATATAAAGGTGAACTCTAAATATGCACCCTAGATGCTTGGTTGATCATAATGCCTTTGAAAAACCCACCCTTGCACCCAGAATGCATAGCATTAATTTTTAGGTACTATTAATAAAACTGAATCTGAATTTATTAAAATTTTATTCAAATGTTAATAATTAATGTTAAGTAGAATATTAATTGAATAAATATATATTTTTTGCTTTTAATTTACTTTGATTCAGTATGGAAAAACTCGGAGACTGGGTAATTTTCACCAGAATATTAGTGTCTCTTCTAGAAACATACAAAATAACTTTCCTAACTCAAATTTTGGAAACATTGCGGCGAGAAGCGCGGCGCTGAGTTCCGTTTCGGGACCCCAACGTTATGGAGTGTCTTAACACCTGGTTCTTTCTATCCTAGTATGATATGCAGGATACAGTGAGGAACAAAAAAAGTAAGAAAAGTTTTGAAGTCGATCCTGAGTGAAAAAACTCAGAACCATTGTTTATATACACTCTCGCTTACATTGCAACTATTCCTAAATTAAAATTATAACTGAATATACCTCATATAGTAGGATAGGCATAATGGAACT
Source organism: Heliconius numata (assembly GCA_016802625.1). Taxonomy (NCBI): domain Eukaryota; kingdom Metazoa; phylum Arthropoda; class Insecta; order Lepidoptera; family Nymphalidae; genus Heliconius; species Heliconius numata. The sequence goes on along the minus strand of JAEBDU010000107.1, from coordinate 1,019,892 downwards.
TTATGTTAAGACACTCCGTTCTCCTCTCTCTGCCGATTTTTTTGTAAATATCTTTAAATTCTTTTATATTTACATCGACATATCCATTTCTTTAGAGCACACATTATAAAGGGTGCTAAAATGTTGAACCCCACAAGTCCTCTATCACGTACGGAGCCGGATCAAATGTTTTACGCGTTTAAGAGCTCTCATGGAGTACCTGCGTACGCCCAATTAGCATTAATTATTTTGGTGATTTATAAAGGCTTTGAGCGTGACATTAGCTGACTTATCTCCAGGTCTTGCAGTTATCAAGCTTAATATCTTGTTATCACCTACAGCAGGGTAGCAGAGGAAACCTAGTGTTAAAGCACTTCCATTTTCCGACGGATTCTGGAGGCATTGCGTAGGGAATGGCGTAACTTAACACCGCGCTTTGTCTTGACTCACTAAAATATTAAATATATAATTTCTTCGAGTGGGTATCGAACCTATTACTAGTCGCATTTAGAGTCACATACTTGTACCCCTGCGCAATGACTGGCCTCTTTATATATCGTGACAGTATTAAAAGCCCAACCTGTGTTATATGAAGTAGATTATAAAATAAGGAAGTCTGGTTGGAGGCATCATGCATATATGCAACAGATTGCATTATAAAATATTGTTCCTGCACTGATTATGCTGATGTAGGAATATGAGTATATTTTGAATAAGTATCGTTTTCTCTGGTTAAACCTAGAGTTTCTAATAATAAGTAATTAAAATAATTCTAGTTCTACATTATTAATAAATGTGAAAGCAAAATATTTTCTTTTGCGTGAGAGTTTTTTTTTTTAATCTTATTATTTTTCAAACTATTCCAAAAAAAGCCTCATTCCAAAAAATCAAATCATTTTTTTATTAACACACCTAAACAATCAAATGCAATAGAGCTAATGCCCAAAGAAAGTATTTTCCTGTAGGTATATAGTTATAAACTCATCAACCAAACAAACTTTGTAAACCACAGTTAAAAACGAGAACGCAAACAAACAATGGTACCTTGTTCAATCAATGCCAACCCTTTTCCCTAATTGGTCACGTGCTAGGTTTTTCACGGGGATGAGCGGAGTGCGTGCTGAAATAATAGAATTGATTTAAAACAGAAAGTCCAATTAAATATATCAATATTGTACCATCGATACCAATGGCATAGTTAAGAAGTCTCTGTTTATACGTGATAATAGTGTGTTCGATCCCCACTTATTTCGGAAAATAGTTAGTAAATAAACTTCACGCAGTAAACTGTATACAGCAAGCCAGGCATAGAGAAACCTAGTATTAATGAACGCCATTCCTCATTATCCACCTAATTTTCGAGACATTGCTTATTGAGTTGTAGCGCTTAACGCCGCGTTTTGTCTTGCTACCAAAGAGAGGAAATGAAAATAATTCATTTCCCCGAGTGGGCATCGACACATTTACAATAAGAAACAGTACCGTTACATTGCGAGTTAAGATACGGGATAGTCTCAATGTCTTTAAATAGTAAGATAAGTGTCTAAACACTAGGTTTAACGTTGTTGAACCAATTATCAAATCTAATACGTTGATGAATTAAAATATTTCATATCACTATATTCTCTTTGTCCACTTTGTAAAGTAGGAGTTTCAAAAAACCTATACCCGCTGTGGTTGACGGAAATACCCGCAAACAGCAATTTCGCCTAATGAAAATATACGTAATTTTGTTCTAAATTATGTCAATTTATCAAAGACCTTCTGGTCAGAATACATATTCTGCGCAGGGTTCACAAACTTTGAATAAAGTTGAACTGTAATTACTTTTGTTTTTGATTTAATTACGTCAGTACTATGTTCCGGCACGTTCACAAACTTTATACTATCAACTCTAATTTAAAAGTAGGGCCGTGATTGTGAAGAAACTGTGCATTCGTCTTCTCTTTAGTAAATTGCTATTTTGAAGTAATGGAGTTTATGTTTTAACATGATCAATGTTGTTGGGTAGGTTTTGGTAAAATGCTGGTATTATCAATTTTTTTTATACTTTTCTTTCTTTGTCTTTCTTTTATGATAACAATTCCCTAATAATTATTATTGATAATAAATCAGTTTAACGCTTTTTCCCGCTCAGCAGGTCAGCGGAGGGAACCTACAGACAAGAAGATAATTCTGTTCACAGGTATTCTGTTCTCTACTTTCTACCGCATTTTCAAGATATTCATTTATTAAAACGGAAAAAATAAATTAAATATAATAATTATTCCCCTGAGTAAAGATTGAACCCACAACCGTTGCGTGTACACTCGAGAAAAAGAAATTCAAACAAAAAAAATACCTACATAATATGTTTCGTAAAATGACAAGGACATAGGTATGTATATGTTACTTTTTTTTCAATATAGTAGGCAATTTTTTACGAATATTGAAAAAAGCAAGACTTAAGAAGTAGGCGATCACTAAGAAATAATTTCTTAAGATTTGTTACTGAAATGTAGAAATAATACCATCAACTTAAGTATCAGCGAACCAAAATAGATTTATTAAAAGAAAATAAACACAAAAAAAAAGCGTTTATAGGTTACGTTCCGATTTACACTTCGACGTTTGTGTGTACTTCAGTCCACAGCCAGGGACTCGGTGCAAGGACTGCGAAGGGAAATAAGTGTTCTCAAATTGTCGCCACTTATAGCCCTAGTAATTTCAAGGATTTTATAGTGTGGCACAAGTGATAAGGTTTTCAATTCAGTTTTTTTTTATTTTTTTTTTTAGTATCACGCTTTATTCTTCAGGTGTCTTTATATAATTTGATATACTATTTTATAGAAATGGGTACGACGGCAGACCATAGTAGTCTAGCATAGTACCCTTTTTATGTTACCATTTTAATATCTTCTCACATTATATCTCTCCATTGTTCAATAAAGATTTTATTATATGAAAGATGTACATACAATAAAATGAATGATAGGACTTATAAGCATATAGCAAAAGTAACATATTAACCCATAATTTTGTTTTCATTAATAAATTAAAATTATTTTTAGCATTTTTAAAGTGTTATTCCATACTTAGGAAACAAAAATACGTATCAAGTAAACATATAAAAATTTAAACGTAGCGGGATTTATACGCCTCTTTGAAAACTGTCCAAAGAGGCGCGGGTGCTAATCCCGCTACAAAGTCAAAGTCAAATGACGTATTCGCTAAGGTTTTCTGCAGAAAGTTATTAGGTATCATAAATGAATTTGTAATATAACGTTTTAAACTTTCAACGCTTCGTGTTGAGTGGCGCAACTCAACGCCGTATACGTGTTACATATTTATTTTCATTTCCAATATCTTATACACAAATTATATTTATTTATACAAATTATACATGTATTATACAATAATTATACAACCTTCACGTTATTAATATATAATTTGTACCACACGCCACACTGAAAAGCGTATATCTATGTAGATATTTTATTCACGATTCAGACAGAGTCAGCTTTGATGACTGATTACTTGAGGTGAAAACACGAAATGGGGGTCGAGGCCTCTATTTCATATTTCATACCCTTATATTATTTTGGAATCATTCATAAAAACATTCTGTTTATAAATGAGTATTATAATATACTTTTATATTTTTTTTTCAAATATTTTCTTTTTGAGGCTTTTGAGGCCACCGCGGTGTAGTGCGACCGTAGGGGCTGGTAGAAACGTGTTTTAATATTAATTATAGTGACATAAATTTATTAACGATTTTTTACATATTTCATAATGTTTTGTGTTCATAACTCGGCGTTGATTTCCGCCATTTAACATGCAACACCTCCAGAATTCGGCGAAAATTGGGGAGTAGAGTATCTTAACACTACTGTTGTGGTTCCCTCTGACTTCTCTGCTACACGTCTGATATAGCGTAAAGCTAAAAAAAAATGGAAAAATATTTTAAATGGCAGGTTCAAACAGGTAAATAAAAGGCAAATTGACCAGAAAAAAGGTTTTAAACTAAACTAAAATAAACCGACGTTTTGTGTAGTAATCGCTAAACGGAACTCGATTTAGTTTTATTTTTGAAAGAGAATTTATTTTTTTTCAAGTATTGTTAGATTTGGATTTCTAGTACAAAATATGTAAAGTTTAAATGTATTATATTTTTAATGTAACAGTTTTAAAAATAGATATTGTTAGTTTGAAAAACAATAATCATATTTTACCTTCGAAAAAAAATATTTACCACTGATTTTATTTCTAGGAAATTTAGGCAAGAAGCGCTTTTAGTAGCTTAAAAGAAAAAACCTGTAACATCTGTAAAATTCTCTGTATCCACCATAAACGATACTGGGTAAGCAGAGAAAAATTGGCAACCTAGTGCTAAGACACTACGGCACCGTTTTCCGCCGATTTTTGGAGTCATTGCTTCTCCAATGGCAGAACTCAACACCGAGCTTTGCCTCGTTACTACACCAAGGAAATGAAAATAATAAATATTTCAAATTTTACAATATTCTCAACAAAATGATATAAAGCTAGAATAAAGCAAAATTATCCCACAATAGAAGGTAAACCAAATCTAAATTTGATATTGTACAAGTCGTTTAATTACTAACAAAACAATCGTCGACGTGAGCGTCGTACTGAATTAGAGGGTTAACGAATTATTAACTACGCAGGTCCTATTAATGTAGGCGAATGCTTAATTTGTATGTCTTAGTTACATGTTCATATGTATAGGTTTTAATATTATTTGGGGAAGTTACAGTCTCAGAGAAAGCTATTAGTGTTTAAGTGACATTAAATATTTATGCTTAATTTTGTATGAAATTCGTCTCATATATAAAATACCTTAGATCTGAGAGCTACAGCTATGAACTTTAGCATGAAGTGATTACTTACTATACAAATGAAGAAAAATATTCGTCAAGTAATAAAGTACTGAAATTGGTTCGGAACCCTCGGTGAGTGAATCTGACTGGCACTCAGCGATTTTTTACCCCGCTTTGAATAGACAAAGCACGGCGTTTATCTCTGCCACTCAATACACAATGTCTCGAATTAAGACGGAAAAATAAGAACGGAATATCTTAACACTAGAATTCTAACTCTTAAATAATTAATTCTAATTCTAATTCTTAAAACTAGAAACAGAATAAAAAGTAATTATATAGAAAAAGTTATTGCAATTTTACTATATAGATTGTATATAGATTTACACAAACGATATCAGTAATGATAGTAGAACATTATGAGGCATATCCATAGACGTAATGGAATAATTAAGCAATTGATATTGTTATCTGAATTTTAATTATATATGAAAACTATGCAGTGCCTTAGAATAGGGGATGTTGTAGAAGGGATAATTAGGTTGTTTTGAGGTTCACGTCATATCTCGCATAAAAGATAGTACACTAAGTTGTAGTGTTACGAAACTCCATTTCCTATAATTTTTGAGGTAATGCATGTTTAGATACAAGACCGCGTTTTGTTTGGTTACCCATTCCCCCAAAATGGTAATCGAACCCACAACTGTAGCGTTTATCACGTTTAGTTCATTAGTTGCGTTTCGATGGTGCAAAAACAAAATTAAAAATCTGTATTTTTAAACAAATACATAAAGATAATCTTTCTTAAAACAATATAGTGAAATTATTTACACAAACATTTTATATAATAGAAAGATATGTAATATCTACATATACTATTTATGTTTCATTCAAATTCAAAATTTCTATATTCATATAGATTTTTGAATCGTCGAATGAGCATAAAATTACCACCGAGCCACCTCGGAAGACCATTCTGCTAAGAGGAGCCGGCGAGATATTCAACAGTTGCTCTTTTCAACATTGAGATTATCTTATCCTTTACATCATATACGGAGATATTGAATGTCTGGGTATACCACTTCAAGCATGAGTGGCTTGAGGCCAGTATTCGGCGGAAAATGAAGTGTCTGAATGAAGTGAAGTGAAACGGAAGTGTCTTAATCAAAGCAGCGTGCCAGCACTAGGTTCCCAGGTTCCCTCTATCTACCCTATTATATACAGGATACAGGATACAGCGAAATTAAAAAAAATACCACTTCCATCCCCAATGTAATAGTTCTGAGTGGATTAGCGGATGTATGTAGTGTGCATAAAACACGGACGTGCCTTGATAACTAACAAAGGCGTTATATAGTGGTACAGTGCTATGGAAATATTGGATTGCCTATATATTATTACAATCTGAGTTCTAATTACATAAAGAATCATGTATCTTCAATAAATAAAGGAAATAATAATAATAATTAAACATATTAATAACTAGCGGCCCGCCCGCGGCTTCGCCTGCGTGAACTACGTTATTATTAATTTCTGTCTCCATGAGTACCTACGTCCTATAAGTGACGTCCATGCAAAATTTAGGACTCCTAGCATTTGTAGTAACGAAGTTTCATACAAACTTTCAACCCCAAAAACATCCCCTTAGATGTCGAATATTGCAAATTCCCGTCTTAGCGAGCACCTACGTCCTTTAAGTAACTCCAATGCAAAATTTGAGATTCCTAGCACTTGTAGTTTCTGAGATTTCGTGATGAGTGAGTGACCTTTCGATTTTATATATATAGATAGATTAACTGGGGATATTATCTACGCTCTAGCGGCGGAACACAACGTTGCGCTTGGCCTCGTTACCAGATCAAAAAAATTAAAATATTAAATAATTCAATTCCTCGAGTGGGAATCGAACTCACAACCTGTCGTGATTACATTCGCAAGTACTCCTGCGCCACAACTGATCTCAAAATAAAAAAAACTAAAGCCACTATAAAAAACAAGAATCTCTCATTTACCCTCAGTTAAGGCAAAAACAAGCGACAAAGTGCGTCATTTCCCCGCGAGACGGCGTAAGACTTCCTTCTCCCATTTCCTTTGCGCTTCCTGAAGTCTTCTTCAAAGCGTCAGGCTTTTGTTATATATAGCATTGTAAATAGACACACACATGCATACTTAGTATTTATAATGAGATTTGTGAAATACCTAGCTTAGGGCTTAGGTAATGATTACGATGTAAATTTAATATAATAATGTCTTATTTTATACAATGTCTTATAAAATATTCATTTTGTGGCACAGTTTATTTGGGGGATAGTTTTTGTTCTACTTCCTCACTCTAGTAAACAAAGTGGGAGTTGGGAGGAAAATGGGAGACGGAGTGTCTTGACCCTCAGCTACTGTGTTATACGCAAGTTACGGTGTGAAGCTGCTTTATTGTGTTTTTGAATGTTTCTGAATAAATACTGTTTACAATAAAAAAACCTGACTTTTGTTTTGAAAAAATTACATATTTTTTTTAAATATTACAGCGAGTGAGGTCTTGACGCAGTCTCGACTTGTGCGTGTAACTGTAAATGCGACAGGTCCGATTTCCACTCGAGTCACAGCTGCTCCAGAATTCGTCGAAAATTGGGGAACAGAAGTGTCTTTATGGGAACGGAGTATCACAACTACGTTCCCAGCCTCTCTCTGCCCACACTGCTATGTGTAAGATACAACGTGAAGCTAAAAAAACAGCGAACGAAGCGAGCTACGATTGCTGACATGAACATGTAATTTTTTTGCAGTATGCCTACGAGCTCATCATCGTCGTCTTCCCACTGGAGTTCCAGACATTTCAATTTTCAATGTGTTTCTTTCTTATTACCAGAGACAGAAAATAAAAATATTTAATTACTCCAAGCGGACATCGAATCCACAAAGATCACTTTCATAGTCCAAATATAACTAAACTAATATTTGTATTTAGCTTTATGAATTTTAAACTCATGCATTCAAAATTTCGATCTAAAAGCGACTATAGCGCATTTAGTATTCAGAATTAGTTAATTGAACTGTTTTCAAATAGAAACGAACTACGAGTATTTCACTGTGAAACATTTTCATTACTTCGTATTTATGTAGATGTATGGATTATTTGGATACATTTCGATATATTGGCGGTATTCATATAAATGTCTCATTAGAGCTAGCTTTGAATTGCATTATAATTTATGATATCTAGTTGTTTATAATTTTGTATTGCTTTTTTAGTTGTAGTTTTTAGTTCCATTCCATTGAATGGCGCTTAACGCCCCGCTATGTCTTGCCCGAGCGGGGAAGTGACAATAATTGATTCCCACGAATGGGGATCAAACCTTCAATAGGAATTTGGCGGATAATGGGGAACGGAAGTGTCTTTATGCTAACAGAGTATCTTAACACTAGGTTTTCAGGTTCACTCTACTTCCGTCTACGAGATATAGCGTGAAGCTAAAAAAAATACATAAATTTATTTAAATTATCGTACAGTTTAAATAATATTGTATCGTCATTAAATCGTGTCGATCACATCTCTTAGTGTTGTAAAAAGAAGACCAAAGTCTACGAAAAAATGTTGGAATTCAGTAATTATAAAGTTTGAAAGTTACAGTTGCGGCATTGATTCTTTGGCTTTAATTTAGAGTTGTCTGAAACTTTGTGAAAAAACAAGAAGGCATTTATTTTCGCAACGACTATATTATGTAAGACAACGTAAACTTTGGATCTGATATTTTATTAATGTTTATCTTTTTTATGCTCTTTAAAACACTCGACACTGCATTTTGCCTTTATTTTGCCAAAGAAATATTAAGTACCTAATTAACATCCCCGATTGAGAATCAAACCCACAAAGGTAGCGTTTACAGTCACAAGCTATTACATTGGACCTCGATGGCTTTAAAGAAACATACAAAATTATTTAACGTGTTTAAAAATCTAATTATGCGTAGATTATTATAATACCAATAATATTCAATTCCAATAGTATAACAGGTCAAACTAATAACATCCTATTGAATCATCAGTTAATAAAAAATACACTACTAAATTTCACAAATAATATAAAAATTACACAATCTATATCTAATTCGGCTAAAGTGGAGGACAGAAATGAAAAAAAAACCCGTCTTACCATTAGATTTCCAGGTTCCCTCTATCTACCCTCCTATGTCCCTTACATAGGAGGGTAAGTAGAGGGAACCTGACAAAACAGCTTGAAGATAAAATAAATCTATAACTATAATTAAAATGATAACTATAGTTCCAGCTCAGTTCTAGTGGGCAGTAATATTCGCGTAGTTTGTGTTCCACTCACTCGCTACTCAAATTGGATTCTATTTCGATTCAGAATCATTAATTGATTTGTAATCTCTAAGGTATATTGACTTCATCCTTTTAATCAATCCTAGTATTGGTTGTAGGCTTCTCTATAGATTTGCGAGTTGAAATAGCTTCATAATAGATTTTGAGGTCATTTAAAAAATTGTAAACTAGTGAAAGAAAAACGTGTAAAAATTTTAAGTTAGCGGGAATCGAACGTGGGACTTTGAGATACCGGTCAAGAGATTACTAAGCCATATGTTCTTATAAAGCTATGTAGAAATTCCTATACGCGCGATACATTTTATTTATATTGTTCGCATATTCGAAGAGCATTTTCTCTTGCCTCTTGGATACCAGAAATATTTCTTTCAACACATATTAAGTTATAATATTATGTTACTTTTATAGTATAAACTAATTTGTGTATATTATAATAAATTAATTAACAATTTCAAACACAATACAAATTGAATTCAAACATTTCTAAACAGAATCGAATTGAATGTAATTCTATAAAAAAACAACATACCATGCAAAGCTGCAGTTAAAAATTTAATTTTCTGTAGTTGTGTTTCTCGTTAATTGTAAAAATAGAACTAAAATGTATACAAAATGAAATTTTCTGTATTTTCTATATGTATGTATGTAGGTACAGCTTATTTCTGGATGAAATAATCGAATTAACGAAGCTATCGTTAAAAGAGCAGTTTCGTTGGAATCGTTTCGTTTTTAACATTGAATTTTAACTTTAATTTTCTTTTTAGTAGCATATTTTCCTGTAAGCTGGTGCTGGTTTTCTGTTTCCGGGAAACTATTGTTAAGATACTCCTTTCCATCGTACATGCCGCCCAATTTTTGTAATATTACGTGTTAAATGGCGTAGCTTAACGCCGCAACAACGTCAACCTATGAATAAAAAGAATGTGATGCTTAAATTGAAATGAAAATATTGATGACCTTATTTTATACCATTCTTATAAGTTATTTCATTATTACAAATTATACAAAAAAAATCGACTTAAAATTAAATGAATTCTTAACAATTAAATACAAAAGTAAAAATTTTAATTAATAAATGAAAATACAAACAAAATACACAATTTTCATACACAAATTGACACAATTTAAAGTGTTTTATAACGAGTGCTCTAAAAACATTCCCCTAAGGAAGGAGGAAGCTTAGGAAATGGGAGGTGGAAGTCGTCGGGCTCTTCGCTAGGAATCGTCGCGTTTTACAGTGTGTTTTTGTCGTATTTACATAACATAATGGCAACGTGTTACGTCTTATACGTGTGTACAAGATGTTTAGATTTTCTTGCAAATTATGAGTTAGTGGGACTGTGGTGTAGTGCTAGTCTTTTGTGATAGTCCGGAGTTCAATCGCGTTTCGGGGGAACGATTATATTAACATTATTTTTAATTTAGTTTTTCTGTATTGTTTATTTTCTTAGGGTGCTCCGAATTTGCCCGTTAAAACAGTAAAATGGAGATAATGTTACACTATTATATATTGAATTTATTTTCTTATTATAGTCAATCAGGGACCGTTTTGAAATATTGGCAGAAACTTGAGAGGAGAGTGTCTTGCTCGTGTTATTATCTTTGCCTTTCTCTTTCTCTGTGCTCAACCTGTTATGTGTAATTGTTAGTACAATTACTGTAACCTATTTTTTATTAAATAACTAAGTGTACAAAAATACTTGTATGATGTATAATAGTTGCATATTAAGTGACAGAACTCAGCGCTACACTTTATCGACCAGAGCGCAAAAATGACAATAATTTAAATATAACCATTCCCCCGAATGGAAAAGAAACCCACAACCATTGAATTTCCAGTCATTCACTCATTCCACTGCACCAAAAGCGCCTTAATCTGTACAGCTTCATAAATTTTAACCAAATTAAAGTATTAATATAAGAGTCAATGTACAAAAACGGCTTAAATCATTTAATCCACGTCTTAAGAGTAGCGCTATCAGGATAAAATTTTCTCAACAGAAAATTTCCAGACGCTCTAAAATCTAATTATATTTAACTAACTCGATATACATATTCATTTTCTTAGTGCTGTAAGTGCATAATATAAATTTATTATTCATATAAGGCGAGTTTTTAAAAGGGTTGACTGTTAGTTGTGAGGTTATACCCACACATGCGTTTGTTAGTTGTGAAATTAAAACGTTTTTTTTTTTCTCGTTTCCTATGCGTTGTTTATGAGTTACTTAGGAATAGATTAGTTTTTTATATTAAGAAAGATTTGTTCATACAAGCCTATGGATGATAATTTGAATATGTAGTATAATTATTTCTGCGACGCAGTGAATACCTGTAAAGCGACAGTTATGAGTTCGAATCTCACTTGGGAAATGATTTATAATGTAATAACAACCTAAAATAAAAGTTCATATATTATTTTTTTAATTTCATTCGCATAGCAGGGAAGGAAGAGGGAACATGGGAATCAAGTGGTAATAAACTCCGTTCTCATTAAGACAATTCCGTTCCCCATTTTATGCCTAATTCTGAAGGCAATTAAGTATTGAGTAACGGAACTCAACGCCGTAGTTATTTATTTACCACTTACTAAATATTTTACTTTTATAATGTAACTAAATAAGGGTAATGGCCCATTAATTTTATCAGTTAACAATAGATCGTTATGAGCTCTTATAATATTTTATTACAGATAAGTAAAATAGGAAGGAAAAGACATTAATTACATTTAAGGCATTCTGGGTTTTTTCCATATTTTTATATCATGTTTTTATTCGGCGGAAAGTGGAAGGCGGAGTGTCTTAACGCTAGAGTAGAGGGAGTATCCTCTACATGCGGAATAAAGAGTTAAGCTGAAAAAATATATATAAACTTAGATATAATTATATCTAAGTTTTCTTATTATTTTTAATGCCAATTATTTATTATTGAATAGATCATAATCATTCCCTTAACAAGCTCCCCTTTTAAAGTTCCGCTCCTACAAAGATAACAAGATATAAAGGCAAGTTATTGTCGATAAAATCTACTTGCCGATAAACGGCCATTTTAAGAGAGACATAAGGAGCTCTACGTGACGTAGGACTGATGTACCGATATGAGCAACGCTAGCATCATTTTTAACGAGGTTGGGTAATTATTAAGATTTTAAAGCACTTTTTATGATTTATTATTTTTTTTTTATTTATACATGGTATTATGGTAGTAATATGTTTAATTATTATTATTGACCGGCGTTGAGTTCCGCCACTCAACACGCAATGCCTCAAAAATTCGGCGGAAAGTGTCAGAGTGTCTTAACACTAGGCTTAGCTTGCTAGGCTTGCTTTTGCCTACCCTGCTATGTGCAGGTTACAGCGTGAATCTGATAAAAAAATTCGGAACCATCCAACAGTAAACTTTATTACCCAATTGTTATTTCAATTTTAGTATTCACGAATGCATAGCGAGTACTAGAGTATATGCTAACTATGATAAAACAGATGATTGTGAATTCGATTTTTCAAATTGAAATTCTTAGATAAAGTGCGGAAATTTGTTTTCGGATGAATCGAATTTTTAGGCATGTCGAATTTCTATTTTCTACAATCCACTCATAGGCTTCGAGATCATCGCCTCGACATCGCAATCGACTATGAATGCCTGAATTACCTAGTAAATATAATTTTTTTTTAGGGTTCCGTACTCAGAGGGTAAAACTCTATTATTAAGACTCCTCTGTCTGTCTCCGTTATCAGGGTGTATGTTAAAAACCGTGATAGTTGAAATTTTCACAGATTATGTACCTGTGTTTCCGCTATAATAACAAACAAAAAAAGCAACAAAATAAATATTTAAGGGTTCAGTTTTTATGGATAATAGTACGGAACCCTTCAAACGCGAGTCCAACTGGCACTTGGCTGGTTTTCTCAGTTTACATTGCAATTTACTGAATTATCGAGGCCGTCCTGGCGCAGTAGGACAGCGCCTGTCTTTGAGCGCTGTGGGATCGCTGGGAGTTTGATTCCCATTCTGGGGAATGATCACATTTATTTTCATGTCCTTGCTTCTCCTTGTAAACAAAACTCGCTGCTGCTGCTTTTGACTATAAAATAAAAATATTGTATTTTCTTATAATTAATGAACTTACGTAAAATTATTTTCATGAATAATTATTATAATAAATTATTGTATTATAATAAAAACTTATTTTATAATAATATAATTAACTTATTTCAAATAGTCAACCCTGATACATTGGTCTGTTCTACCTACGACGTAGAACGTCCGTAGCAGTAAGCCTTTGTTATGTTCCCTTACGTCCCGTTTAGTGAAATGTTCACCGGATAAACCTGTAAAAATATAACACAACCGTATGCATTTTGAATTGAATTCTCATTGTAATTGAAAATACTCTTCGTTATAATTGAATTCTTACTTTTTTCATTCTAATTTAATGTTTTGTGAAAGCTATTTTACATTTTAAGTTATTTTAATAATAACGATCATCGTAGCGCAGATGGATAGCGTTTGATTGTAAAAGCAATGGTCGTAGGTTCGATCCCATCTTGGGGGAGTAAATCATTTTTATATCCTTAGCTCTCGCTCGTAAAACAAAAGATGGCATTGACTAACCACTAAGCAAAGACATTCAATTATGATCGAATCCCATTTGAGAATTTGGTGGAAAATGGGGAAATATCTAAACACTAGTTAACCAGATTCCCTCCAGGTACCCTGCTATGAACGGGATACAGAGTGAATCGAAAAACATGAACGAACACAAACGACAAACTCAAATTAAACAAAACCACTCATTTATATAGCACCATTCATAAAATAATCGTATAAGACGCTTATAATAAATAGTATTTATTACCATAATTATCAATATTTCATAATAAATTACGTTCATAATATAATGAAGTGCTCTGACACTGAGGAAATTGGATAAATTTCCTGAATTCGCCCTTTTCAAGCTTTACAGGATATTACAAGGTGTGTGAAAATCGTATGAATGCTAATTAAATTAAGTAGTAGCAGCAAATATGACTCTATTTTTTGAGGTCTGTCGTCTTTAAGTGGCTGAAGGTTCAAATACTTAATGTTTAAGGGAATATTTGTATAAAAAGGCTGCCGTGGCAAAGAATATCTGTAACTGTAAACGTGATGGCTTTATATTCGATTCCCAGCCAATGATAACTTTATTTTTTTTTTCTTTATAAAGAACATAAAGCGCGACGTCGAGCCATTCAATACGGAATATCACGAATTATCTGTAGTAACCCAACTTTCCTTAATGTAAAGACTCTCCGATCCCCAGAATGGAGTGTCTTAACTTTAAGGTTCTATTACGGTTACTTTTTTCAAGATAGACAAAAGGAACCTCATTTTATTAAACTAAATTCCACTTTCCGCCCACTTTAATAATCATAGTTTCAACATTATATAGTTTTAGCATAAATATAGAATATTATATTCAAAATGACAAATGCACTTATTTCGTTATCAGAACATTTCAAATCCAGATGACGTTCTATGATAAGGGTTATCAAATTATGCTTAAAATATTATATTAATTGTTTAACTTAATAATCTTCAGGCCAGTTGTGATGCAGTGACAGAATTATACGACGATAAACACGACAGGTTGTGAGTTCAATTCCTAATCGAGGAATTTAATTATTTAATATTTTCGTTTACTCGCTCTGGTAACTAGGTAAAGCGCAGTGTCGAATTCTTGATTTTAAAAATCTTTTAGAGTAAATAAATCCTTAAAAGAATGAGAAACAGAGTTTCTGAACACTAGATTTCCAGGCAATCTCTGTCTTCCCTAAGATATATTCTCCATATAGTAGGGCAACCTGGAATTCCGCCACTCAACACGCATTGCATCCAGAATACGGCGGATAGTGGGAACGGAAGTGTCTTAATGGGATCGCAGTGTCTTAACTCTAGGTTCTCATGGAAGGCAGAGAAAGTCTGGAAACCTATAAAAGCCGAATACCTGTAAAGCCGAATTATATATGACATTCCCCGTCTTTCCTTATAAAATCCCAATAAAATTATTTTCAACCATTTTTCTATAAGCTTATAGTAAGCACATCGAAGATATAACAGTTATAGATAAAAGGAAAAGTCACGAATACGCAAGTATAGACTAACTCTTAAATTAACCGTAAAACCCCGAGTTCGATATCTGCAGATGGTTTCGCACTAATTTGCCAATCGTCGGAAATATTTTACTTGTAACGTATTTATACAATAATGCACCAGGAACAAATAATTATCTAAAAAAACATTTGATTTTTTATATTTATTTATGTAGAAAATAAAAGGCTCTATTGCTTATTTTTCCGTGACATATTTACTTACTTTTGCTGGCTCTAAAAGAAACTAATTAATAATCTATTCTAATATGCGATATTCATCGAGGTGACCTTCGCAGCGCAAGGATACTAGCGTGAGATTGTAAACGCGACAATTGTGGGTTCGATTCCCACTCGCGGCAATTATCAATTACAAGATATAAAACACAAAACCCATAAAATAAGTACCCAAATCTCTACAATAATAAGAATCATAACAAAAAATCGTAAAAATTAAGTAATAAAAAGGTAAATTTGTTTTTTCTTGAATTATCTACGTGACATATAGTATGATGCCATCCAATACGTGTCTGAAATACGCTCGAACCAGTACTAACTTTTGATGGTACCTGTCGAATCGTAATGAAGCAAGTCAAACGTTTCAAATATTCTGTGTGTGGTTAATCGATGTTTAAATGAATGAAGTTTTATGGTTTTAGATAAGATTTTAGGACTTTTTTATAGATTTTTTAAGAAGAATTGAAGCTATTTTCTGGACCTACCAATCTAAAGAAATTAGAATCGTATTATTTTTTTTGGTAAAATCTCCCCATATAGATAATGAAGATGCAGATGCAGATTCCAAAGAAAGGAGCAGATTTATTAATTTATTTTTGTATATATATTTAAATAAAGATCGAAAATGAAATTTAAATCTTAAGAACTACACAAAAGGTGGATTTATCACCAGGTTATTCATATCTACACCGAATACCGTATATATGGAAATAGAACAATCACGAAGGTAAAACATAATATTATTTTAATATATGTAGACGTATTTTTGCTGTCATGTCTCCAAATTACTGTGTAAAGTGACAAATTAATTTAAATTTTGATCGAGCGCTGTTTCCTTCGAGATGAAATTAATTAACGTGTTGCTCAAGAGAAATACAATTTTCTATATATTTTTTTTTGGATTCAGGCATCTTAACGAACTCGAATTTTGAAAATTGGCATAATTTTTTTTTAAATAAAAAATATTTTCACAGCATAACCTAAGGTTCCCTACCATAAACGTTCTTCAAATCTAAAAATATATTACGACGTCTTGAAACCATTTTTTTTTCAGCTCAAAAGTTACTTACAAGAAAAGGGCTCTCCACACTTCATAACCTTTGTTTAAAACGTATTGTTCTGGCCGCGGCAATTTTTGAACAAAGGCCCGTATAGAATTCGTGTAGTACCCCCTCGGTTAGAAAGGCGGCCATTTCATGAAATAAGTTTACCATCAAATAGGGCTTTGTCACTTTTCTTATGCCCTGCTTCTCTCTTTGACCTAGTTTTAAATTGTAGAGCTTACTATTTTTAGTATCAAAATTTGCTGAACACATTTTGATTGTATTATAGTTTTAAAAATGGCGAATGTGCCCTTAAGATTTAATATCTCTTTTTTATTTTTTTATAATGTCTTTTTTTTATTTAACCAACATAATTGACTTGTTCAGAAGAATTTCAAGTTTAATTTAAATTTAGTGTTAGTCAAATTCAGTGCTTATCTACTCCTTGTTTTTGATAGATCACTTTTGATATGTATATATTTCGTCCAAGTGTCCGTTCTTTTTAAATAGCAGAGCTTTTTCTTAATATTATTATAGCTAACAACACACTTTGTCTAGCATATCAGGATATACAGAGAGAACCAAGAGTTAAGACACTCCGTTCGTACGTTTTCACCATACCTAAAAAATCGAACTGATAAATATTTCCAGTCTGTATATTGAAACTAATTTATTTTCCCAATTTTCCCTTAAAAAATATCGTTTCAAGACCTACCTGTCACAAACACATGTATTATTCAGAACAATTAAACTCCATCTATTATATAAATATTTAAACTAATTAACGAGTTGATTAATTCAAAAGTGCGTTACAGGCACGACAGTATCTGTTTACCTACATTTAGAATTAGCGCCTAACAAATTTAATATCAAGACCATTTACACCTCGCCTTGGGCTATTGAGAATTAACATTTAAGGAACCATTTTAAATCGCTTTGTGGCAAGAAATTTTGTATGTAATTTTTGTCTACCCTCCTAAATTTCCCTTTATAATGTATGGAATGTAAATTTTTACTTTGAACCTGCATGTAAAGTTGAGAAAAGGTGGATAGGGTAATTTTGTGAAGAATGCCGGTGTCGCCTCGTAGCGCAGTTAAAAGTTATTTTATTTTCTTTTTTAGCTTCACTCTTTATCCCGCATATAGGAGGGAAGGCAAAGGAAACTTAGTGTTAAGATACTTCGTTTCACACTTTCTGCCATTATTCTCTAGGCGTTGAGTGGCAGAACTCAAAAGATAAAATATAATCTGTTTTTTAATGTCGGTTTAACTCCAAAACTAATTCCACTAAAAGTCGACTTTACATTGTCCAAGAAAATGAATAAATACATGACTTTTAATTTAGAACTACAAAGCTCCATACAGTTAGTTGTTATGTAGAATATTTAGTGAGCTAGTCTATTATTCTAGGTTAGAATTGAACATTAGCATTCCCAAATCCCGTCGCGTAGGATGCTCTCATTTGCATATGTTGAGATAATTGTTACTCTGCGTAATGTTCGAAGTGTTCCTTAGTATGAACTAAGACTAATCAATGCACTTCATTTCCTATTAAATGTATAATATCTGGTAATATGTATGCGTTGTTATTACGATTGTACTATAGCGTTCAAATAAACTAGTGTCTTCTGTTGAGGTACCCCTCGGACATGGTTTCTTATGGGCTGACAGGAATATGGTTCAATTTAATCCCTAGCACATTGGGCCTCAGTGTTTAGGTGACTGCCAGTATAGCGATTATCTACAAAGCAGGAAAAAAATGGCGTCAAATGAAACTTCTTTGGTTCACCAGACTTTGGCTTTTTGTAAAGACATCTCCTAGCTGTGCGTTCACTATTGAACTGCTTTACTTATTACCTGCCGTCGAATTTTCTAACCGCATAGTACGTCACAAACTCAAACACCATCCACACTATCTGGATAAGTAGCACTCCACTACTGTGCAGTTTCGTAGGAACTTCCTTCCACGCGCCATGCAACTATGGAAACCTATGTGCGGTAGTGTTTCCAGAACTATCTCCAATTTAAAGGCTGGTAACGTACCTGTATCTTCTCTGGTCGTGAGCGACGCTCATCACTTATATGATCAGGTGAGATTAGTCAAGTAACCTGTATGGTCGTTTGGGTTGTCTTATCAATTTCAAAAAAAATAATTCTGGAGGCATTGCGTGTGGTGGCGTAACTCAACCCCGCGAGCTGCCTTATTACCTAAATTGTTGGATTATTTATGTAACTTTGTATTCATAAAAAATATAACAAATATATTTCACTATATAAATTTTTAAATATTAAAATAAGCCCCTCATTCAAGCAACTTTAGCTCAACATTGCCAATAAATATCCTTTAATAAATTATTTAAAATCAATTGCCACAAATTCATCTAAGTAAAATATACTATAATGATAAAAATATAAATACATAATTCATAATATACACCACTTTTAATTACTGCAGTTTGAAAACTGATATTATATTACCCCTGGAAATGCATCGTATAAATGTTCTAGTATACGACATCCCAAGAGGCGTATAAGACTGCACTACCGACGATATTTTAAATTAAACTTTCAACAAAGGAAATTACTTATTTACTTTATACGAGCAAATGTTATTGAATATGTGAAATAAAAATTTATATCTTTCGGTCACCTATTACCTACTCTACCTATTACCTAACTAAAATATATATAATAATTTTTAACAGATTTCTGAATGTGACGTGACATTTTTTGCTTCAATTGCCACTCGGAGGAATGAATTATTTTATTTCCTCGCTCTGTTAACAAGATAAAACATGGCGTTGAGTTCCGCAATTGTCAAACGATGTCCCAAAGCTTAGACGGAGCGTGGAGAACGGAGTGTCTTAACACTAGGCTCATTATATGATCTTGTCGCTAAGCAAGAAGATAGATTTCTTCTTAATTGGAAAAATGTTTTAAAAATTCTCCTAACTTACAAATAAATTTAAATACTAAAAATTATTTTACTAACGTAAAGCTACATTATCAGAGAGTTACATAGGACATACACCATAACCGTAGAACCATTATAATATTTTTGGGCGAAAATGGGAATAAAAATGTACTTCATTTATTCCTATTTTGGCATTTTGGCCTAACAGGTCCACGTTTGGTCCACGTAACAGAAAGTAAAGCCACAAACTGAAAACTAGTGTATAGTAACATAAAACATTAACACCTTTAAATATCTGTGTATTTTACCATAATTTTCCGTTTGATTACGTCAGCGTTACGCTATCACGGTGACAGAATGACTTTTTGACATCTCACCGCGTCAGCAAATGTAACCCTACTTGCTAAGTATGAAGATTTTTTTCACGGGAAACCCATTTTATTTCGATACCATCGCGTATTTCGATTTGCTTTCTCATTACATGCTTTGGAAAAGAATATATTATTATTGTTGGAGGGAAAGTCTTCTGTAGTATACATTGCTATTTTCTTAAATATATCTTTAATCTCTATTATCAGATGAATATTTTATGTATGGCAAAAATATAAAGATTGTAGAGAGTCATTAAAATTTCCCTTCTCACTTTATCAAATGTAACAAACACACGTACGTATCTAATAATTAATAGAAAGTTAAAACTGGAAAAAGAGGCCAAATTACTCTCCCTCCCTAAATTTGGCAAAATTGTAATAGCGCTTCGATAAAAACCTCTAAATCTATACAATAATTAGCAAAATACAAATTCCAAACGAAAACCAATATCTAAAACAAATCCATAGCAATACAGTTATCTAAGAGCCTATTATGTTACAATAAAATAGAAATGCTAAGATAACACTGTGCCTTGGAAATAATAAGTCGTCTTAAACGTCTGAATTGCCATCAAGCGTTTCCCTCAATGAATTTTGAGCCCTATACAGAAATATTAAGGTTGACGTTACTTTACTTAATAAAAGTCTTAGAAATCATTGTGAACGATTCATCTGCGAGAACGATTTAAATTTCAAATAGGGGGAACCAGATCGGGTGCCCAATGAATGGGGGTACATTAACTGCTTTGGCCTAATGTCTAGTATTTTAGACGTTATCTCATAAAATGCTAAACCTGAATTTTATAGAAATGATTTTTAATATTCTTAATGCACGTCTTAGTAATAGAAGATTTATAAAGCTATCAAATAAAGTGATTTTAAGGAAAATAGTATTTTTTTCCGTTTTGCTATTAATCTAAGTGCGGCTTATTCACTTAATTCTTTCCTTTTAAAACACTTCCTGTTACCTATTTGGGTTAAAAGTAACGAAAAAGTCTTTCTATTTGTATTTCCTTTTGATCACATTTGGAATTCCAGGGGCTCTATTGATTAGTGAAGACTATTTAGATATATTTTATTTCGATAGTGTTTAGGTATAAATAAAACAAATTGATTTAAATAAATAAATGAAATAATGAAAGATAGCACAAATATTAGGTAAAGAAAAGTAATAAATTAATATGATTTAAAATATACAAACGGTGAAATAAAGATTGACCGACAACCATATAATAAATATTTTCAATACAGAACAATTTGAGTGTCAAAATGCAAGCTAATTTTTTTTACATTTTAAGTGTTATTCCACACCTAGAGAAAAAGAACGACAAGAGACACTTTTTAGAAAACATATAAAAATATTAAGCGTAGCGAGATTTGAACCCACACGTCTTCAAAACCGTCCAAGCGCTCTGACTAATTAAGCCATACGTTCTCATCGGGCTACGTCGTAATTCTTATATACTTGTTACAACTTATTAGTGTTCCTAGCATCTGTGTAGGGAGAAATTTTTATATATTTTCTAAAAAGTAGTTCTGTCTTTACTAGACTTAGGCATAGTAATCATTTAAACTATTTGTTTTCCAGTCCGTTCCCATTAAGACACTTCCGTTGCCCATTTCCCCAAAGAATTTTCGAGGCATATATTCTTATATTCCCCGAGATTATAATCCACAACCATCACTCAAGAAATGTTGTTTGCACGTACTAAGTTGGTGAATCTACATTTCAAATATACGTCGATGTTACATAAAGCTGATATAAAATTGCCTTTGCCGAATTATCAAAGAAAATCTTACAAGTGATAAAAACAAACGATCTCACTAACCATTTTCACTTATAACAAGTTTCCGAAGTATCCGTTTTGCACCATTTTACCTTTTAGGCCAAGAGGCGAAAGTTAGATTACATATTTACATACTCGTCTACCTATATATGGATAGACTGGAGAGGATTCGTTCGCTTGGATTATATAAATATTTATCTTATATTATTTTATTGTATTTAGGGGAAATTGATAATTGTACTTTTTTTGACACTTCTTTTATAGACATTATAATTGGTAATTTGATTCTTTTAAAGGCTTATTTGATTTTGCTTACAATTATTTTCATACTTATTTTAAAAAAAATGTTATTTCACATTTCTCTAGCTAGTAGGTACGCGAACTACGGTAAACAGACAGACAAACAGATAACATTTTTAAACTTATTTGCAAATGCAATTTTTCCCTCTGAAATCCTGATCTCGCGAGAATTAGAAATAAACAGAAAAACAAATCAAAAGATCAGCTTCACGCTGTATTCCGCTCACAGCACAGTAACTCACTAAGTGTCGACACACATAGTTTCAATGCCGCCCCCTAGACTACACCATACTGTTTTCAACAGCACAGAACAAGTAAGAAACCGGTGTGAACTCCACACCAGATGTCGCCTAACAAATAGCGATGCGGTAGGAGATGATTTCGGGGCCAGCATAAATCTTTAAACGCTAGGAAGTTCGTATTAGACGGGACGGAATGTTCAAGTTAACGTTAGCGGGTTACATTGTGATATTAGATTCATAACATGAGTGTTACGTTTGGAACAAGTACCCGCATTTGTCTTTTTTATTTTAGGAGGGATTTATGTGTTTCTTTTGATTTCTTTTTTTCTTTTGAGTTTCTCATAATGAAGGAAGAATGTAAGGTGTATTGATTCTGAGAAATTGATACGGTGGTCTTAGATTTAATCTCTAATCCAGAAAGCTGTTAACATGTATTTCATATTGACACGATGATATTTAACATTAGATAAAGATATTTCTAAATAAATAATCTAGTAACTTTAATATAATTATTCTTATTTTTTTCTTTTTGTCTCTTCATTAATTGATTTGAAAGGCATATATTATTTATCATGTTAGATATTATGCCTTTTGGACAACAAGAACTAAATTTTCATTAAGCAAAAACGTCATATAAAATGACTCTATGGGACCGTTGTCGTCGTCGTGACGTAGGGGCACAAGCGTGTGACTGTAAAGGCGACAGTTGTTTTATTCAATTTGAAAATATGAAATATTTCATTTAGAGGAACGAAATATTTAATATTTTCATTTCTCCACCTCGATAATAAGACATGGCTCGTCGTTAAGTTCGGCCATTTAACACGCACTGCTTCAAGATTCAGCCAAAAGTGGCGAACAGAAGTGTCTTAATGGAGTGTGAATGGAATCTCTGTAGAGAATCTTAATACTAGTTGGGTAGTGTTAAGACATTCTAAGCCCCATAGGTGCCCTCCGCCTACACTGCCGTGTGCCCAATATAGAAATACAGCAAAGGCCTATACAGGTACGATCACTATCTAATATTAATTAACCAAAGAACAGACTTAAATTAACCAGTAGTCTTTAATCATTAAAAAGATACTTTAATTGCAGAATGAAACAGTTAACAATGACCCACGAGTCACCATCACGCTCCGAATTACTTGAAAGCCTAACAGAGTCTGAGGCAGCGAGCGTTAAATTAACCCTTTATCGTTCCCGTCAGTACGACACAATTACAGAATGACCACCGTTCTAATAAACGACAAAATTTAACATACGAGTACTAAATGTTACCTTTCGTTTGAAATTTACTTAATTGTTGCCTTAAAAATGCAGTTTTTTGGGTCATGAGCTTTTAACGTCAATGGTTTATTGTGGAAATGGATTAATTTATTGGGTTTTTGCTGTTCATTCAGTTGAATAATAGAGTAGTATAAATTAATTTCTGTTAAATTAGATATAGATTTGGTTGCCAGATCGTTACAAGGTCGAACTCAAAAATTAATGTCAAATTTAAACTAATAATTAAAGTCCAGGGTTCGAATACTCGGTTACTCTTAACAATATTGTGTACATTGTATAGCAATATATATTCATTTACTAAATCTTCATGGAAAATTATGATGTACCACCGAAGCCAGAGCTAATAGTCAAGCAGCGTGCACTATATTCTACTTATATGTCGTGTTTATTTCCTGCTAGTTTCTAGAAGTTGAAGTTGGATAACTTGAAAATGTTGTTAATTTCGTAAATTCACATTATTTTCTCACAAAGAGTATGTTAAGACACTACGTTCTCCACTTTCCGACTACAACTTGACCAGTTTTTTTAAAATAGAATGTAACACACGCAAGGCATTTTATTAAATTTAAAATAATGTCTCCTACATAAAAATGTTTAAAAAATCAAATTTATTAATTTAGGTATACTATGTATGTTTATTTATAGATATGGGATACATATTGTTATATATTGTTTTAAATCATATTGTTTCAGTGTTTGCCACTTTCGTGTCAACTATATTTTTTTATATTCTTAATTTGGGTCAATTACCAATACAAAAAGAAATGTGAATAATAAATAAAATTAAAAAAACCTTTTCCGACATTACAGTTTATACGTAGTGTTAATTCCCTCCATTCCCCTCTTTCCGCCCATCTTTTATGACATTGCGTGTTGATTGGCAGAACTCAATATTGAAATTTATTGTAACAAATCTTGCAGACAAATGAAAATCATTTAAATATAATATTTCCCATGAGTGGGAATTGAACCCACGATCGTCGCCTTTACAATCTCTCATAAACTTAAGATTATAAACATATATATTTAAATTGTATACAGTTTTAGTCACTAATTGAGTGAAATGAAACTAATAGTCAGTGGAATGGTAAATATTTTCAACGTGGTTATTTTGGGTCAGCTAAATTACAAGGTACCGGTGCCGTTAAAAATTATTACAGTTTAGCTCTTAAGTAGGTATCATGGGGAAATGTGGATCATTTCAAAGTTGGACTAATTTTCAGGGTTGAATGAAATTAATAAAATATTTTAATAATAATTTGATGCTTTGCCTACGTAGCTTATACGATAAGTTAAAGGGAACCTAGTATCAATACACTCCTTTTAATAATACATAATATTAGATTTTAATTTCAAAAATATTAATTGTATAATTGTATAAATATTAAATTAAAAGTACATTCGAACTCACATTTCCTGTAATATTGATTCCACGTAAGTTTATATAATTGCCTCGTTATACAATCATGTTCAATTTACACAGTACAATATCAACAACAAAAGTAGGTTATATTTCGCATAATTGGCATTCTTGTCTTTAAGTCGATGAAATTTCAGATTAAATTATTAAAAGTATAAATATTGAAATATTAAAATTGTAATACTTCAATTCTCTATCGAATTCGAAAAACTGCATGTTAAGTCTTTCTAGAGTGGAAAAATAAAAAAACCTTTCCAGAATCTCATAAGCTGTCTCAATATCAAGCTTACAGTTGAGAGCTGTCTATAAATACGGCCCTAAAATATGATTTCTAGAAATTCCTACGGAAACAAAAAAAACTAAATTTTCCATTTTACCTCTACATATATGAAAAATCATATAATATTTTATAGGCAAAGAAAATTAATTCCACCTTATTTTCTTACCAAATTCCCAACATTAATACGTTGTCCTGGATAGAATATAACAACTTAAAATTTTATTACCCCCAACACGCTCGGGACGGTAGAGTAATAAAAACACAGCGTAGCCTCCATAGTCCAGGTAAAATTGGCGGTAAATTTTTAATGAGCCCTGGAAATTATAAGTCAAATAGCCCACGCATTAAGCCAGATTATATTTATTTAGTCCAAATAGTTTAATATTATTTTACGTAGATTAGCTTATGTTAATAGTGTTTGCTTTTGCTGTCATGTCGGGTTTTGTCCATCTAAATTAAATTGTGTCCATTTATAAAATTGTTTCAATAGATAATTTTGTAATATTTTCTATTATGTACTATGTATGTAAATTTATAAAAAAAATACAAATAATTTTTTTTCTTAAATTAAATTTATAGTTACACTCGTATATATAAGGCTTAGACAGATATATGATACGCCACTCTGTTCACTAAGTTCTCTTTCATAACGCTTTATTTACTATGATCTATTACTAAGTATTATGCAGATTGTTAGTAGAGCTTCACTATCATCGCATTAAGACAGTTTAATCTTAACTGCAATGTAATTGTTTTTTTTATTGTACCGTATAATTATTAAAGTATTTTTTTAAGCGTCACGCTGTATGCTGCACAGAGGGAGCCTAGTGTTAAGACACTCCGTCTCCCATTAATGTAACTTAATCATATCTATGACAATTACAAAAAAAATGACTATTCAATTTCCACCAATAGTTTCTGAGATTAGTGCCTTCAAACAAACAAACTCTCCAGCGGTATACACGTAAAAATTCCTTCACAAAAATGAAGTTTCAGAATAAGCCATTAATTAATATTCGCAATACATAATATTCATAAGCTTGACAAGTAAGGTAGTTAATAAATATTTATTAAATATGGATTATCCCATTCGACTGTTCGATGAAACAAATAATAATTTTCACGATTAAAATGGATTTATAACTTAATTTCATTTTAGCTTATGTTGTTTCAGTAATTTGTATTTATGAGTATAATTGCTTGTCTTTTATGCATTGTTTTCTTTTGTGAAAGTTTATTAGAGTTTTATATATTTTTAGGGTAAAAAAATCTGAAAGCTATACATTTGTGCTTAAGTCCTAAAAAATAATCGCGTTAAGAGGGGACAAAATTTGGAATTAAAACCTCTGGTTCAAGTGAGGTATCAGATGAAAGGGCTCTGGCTAAGCTAAGCTTGAATGTCAGAAAAAGCTCGACACCTCCAATTTTTATACGGAACCCTCGGTGGGCGAGCCCGACTCGCGCTTGACCAGTCTCACATTCCACATTTCTGTTTTTGATGGGATAACGCACTGAATTAAAATATTATAATATTTCACAATTTCAAAGCCATAGTCAAGTCTAGTTAGTAATTTCAAACAAAATGCAGACAAAGTCGAACACCACAGCTAGCTATTCATAATTAAATGTGTCAAAACCTGCTGGCGTTTAGTAATTAAGACGTCGACTAAGAGGATAAGACAAGCAACATTATTGTTTCTAAGCTTTACTTTAAGTTATTATACACTATATTTATTTAATAAATTAATTCTTAACTTACGATATCTTTTTAGATTTTTTGTTTGTTTAGTAGTAAATTCGATTCCCACTCGGGGTATAAATATTTATTATTTTCATTTCCTCGCTCTGGTAGCATGAAGTGAGAACGAAAGTGCGTTCAGTCTGCCACTCAACATGCAATGCCTCAGTTATTTGGTGAAAACTTTATTCTGAACACTAGGTCCCCGTGTTCCCTCTGCCTATCCTGCTATGTGCGGGATACAGCGTGAAGTTAAAAAATCTTAGTTCTATAATATCAGAAATATAATGATGATTGTTTGCTAATCATTTTGATTTTAATACTATAAAATTTTGATTTAATTGTTATACTGCTACACAATTTATAATTGTAAATAGTTTTTTAGCTGGTAGATGTACTTGCATTAATTTTTTTATCGACTTTAGTAATCAGACTTAGGATTTAATTGAGGCTAATAATTTCTATAACAAAAAAATTTAAATTAAGAAAAAAAATAACAATTTCGAGATTATTTTTTCAAGTTATAGTTCATTATAGAATTATATAGTTTATTATATTATGCAGATATATTAAAATCATATTATATTCAAAATTTCATAAAGATAATTAATATTACAACTAGCTAATTGTACAGACTACATACTCCCGTCTGGGGTATAATCAAGTCTTTAAACAATAATTAGGTTACTCTAATTCCTGTTTACACCCGCAAAATCTGTTTTTAGACAACAAATAACTATTACAAATAGCACTTTGTACTGTTAGTTGAAATAGTATTGAAAATTTTCGACTGAAATTTTAGATATATTCAATTATTGTAGTCAAAAGTATCATTTACTTAATATAGGCTATCATTTAATTTATATAACTGAATGTGACACCGTAATGTTTTGTTTTATGTCTATTTTAGTAACTGCATGTAGCGTAACTTAACGCTGCGGTTTGTCTTGCTGCAAAATGGAATTCATCCATGGATTGAACCCACACTTGTTGTATATACAATTAGACATTGTCCATTTGAACTATAATGGAGTCAATTCTATTATTATAGCCAAAATAATTACAATTACCCAACAAATTCAATAGTTTCATTAGAATTTCTATAGGAAGCAACATTTATGCGTTAGACATAATAGTCCCCGTTTCTTGTACGTGCACAATAGCAGAGCCTCTTTATCTCGAGATAATCCTAATAAGTCTTAAGAGATTATCTTACTTTATAGTCGATTATGTCAAATATATATTCTATTTTGTTATATTATGTACTATGGCATATACTTTGGTTAATTGGTTATTGTGTCATAAGTATAGGAAGAGGCCGGATACAGTGTGACTGTAAACTCGAGAGGTTGTGGTTCGATTCCCACTGGATATTTTTATTTCTTTGCTCTGGTGTCGAGGCAAAGCGGGGCGTTGAGTTCCGCCACTCAACACGTAATGCCTACAACATTTGTATATATTTACAAGCTACTACGAAATAACAGAAAAACTCCCAAAGATAACCATTTTATTTTCAATTACACAAAGAAATCAAGCCATGTAATATAAAAGGCGGCATGGACAAAGAATCACAGTCTTATCGACGACTCTTTTCATCGATCTTGTTCTAACACAATCACCATTTAATCCACCCCAATTAGTTAAAGATATATCTGTTGACAGTATAAAAGTACCTTGTAAATGGGTGACAGGAACTATTAAAAGTCGGTCAAATATTTGTTTACATTACTCGTTTTGTTATTTTTAATATAAATTTTGCTTTAACATTGTCAGCAATGAACTATAAAATTTCAGGAAAACCAAAAGAAAATGTAAGAAAATGCTAATTTTCGTGCCCTAAAAACGGAAGGTAGGCACGCGATTGTTTGGATTTCGTATTGAAAATGGTACTTTATTTGAATGAGTTAAGTCTTAAATTGCTTTGGTGTGTTTTTTGGTTTTTGCCTACAAAGCGACATCTAGTTGTTATAATGATAAATGATTGTAATGGTAAGGACGCGTGAAAGTAGTGATTCTCGAGGGATATCTTTATTTTTATCACCCTATATCTGAATGATTTGTTTCTATTAAAAGGTTTGATTTTTTCAATCTTTAGGTACCTATATATTTAGAAAACGCATAAAAGGTGAAATTAACGGGATTTGAATTTACGCCTCTTGAACGGTCTTCAATTTTGTCAAGTGTAGAATAACACCCATTGTCTCTCTGAAACAAGACAGTTGTAAGTTCGATTCCCAATAGTGGGAATGAATTATTTTAATTTCTCCGCTCTACGCAATGTCTCAAAAATCGTGCTGAAAGTGCCTTCTACCTACCCTGTTTTATGATACAAAGTAAAACTATAATTTAAAATATTTTTTCTATTAATTTTATACATAAATTATTTAATATCTATTTAAAATTATTCTCGTTTATTTTACATTAAAATCTTAATAAGCATTAAAGACTATTGTAAAGACCTAAACAAAACGTCCAAACCTTTTGTGTTAAAACTACATAGAAATTGGTCCTGAGGATAAATATTTTAACGTAAAATACTAAAACAACTATAAAGCTAAGTTGAAATTAGAATCTCTTAAGTAATTGAAAGGAAGCCTTGAAGATAATGAGGTGTATGTTTTTATTTAGTCTGAGGTTAAAATGAGGTGGCCGGGTGTTAACATTTTGTATGGATGAATGTATAATTAAAATATTTTTAAGTTAACTGGGTGAAAAATGAAATAAGATACCATATTTTCTATACAGTAGGATTTCCTACGTCTGGAAATCATTTGGGATCTCTTAAAATGAAGAAAAATTGGAAAGAAAAATATATATTTTCAACAGATTTTTGTTTACACGTTGAGTGGCCAAACTCTAACGCCTCTTGTCTAAATAAACAGAGAAATGGAAATATTTCAATATAAATGTTATTTGTAACTACTGCGTGGCCTTCGTAGCAGTGGGACAGAAAAAATAGATTATATTTTGATATTGAGTTTCACCATTCAACATACAATGTCTCAAAATTTCAAAGGAAAGTGTCTTACCACTAGATTTTCTATTCAGCTTGCTATGTACGAATAGAGATTTTCACGTTTTAAAAAGCGGTTATATTTATTATTTGTATGCTAGCTGTGATTCTAAATATATACATATAAAAAAGCTTCTCCACACCAGTAGGTATTGACATGAGGAAGTTACCGGCTGAGAAGAAACTACTTAGCATTCCACGGGTTCACCGTGCGGGTGCCCATCTCATTGCAGGGTGAGGAGCTCAGTGTCCGATAACAGCGACTAATATAAATAAATAATTAAATATTCAAGATTCAAGGCAAAGCGCGGCGTTGACCGCCATTCAACACGCAATGTCTTGAGAACTTGGCAGAAAGTGGGGAACGAAGTATCTTAACACTAGGCTTCCAGGTTCCCTCTGTCAACATGCTATGTGCGGGGTACAACGTGAAGCTATTCACTAATGACACTATATTAATTTACGAGATGTAAAACAGTCTCCAGCCTTTAATATTGAATGAGACGTATAAAAACATGATATACAAAAGAAATGTCTATTCAACTCCAGCCAAAGCTAACAACTACTATAATGTAGGTATAATGTAGGTATACAGTATATAGGTATTACTGTAAGCATATACATTAAGGCTAAAAGCTAAATTTAATAAGTCCTCTCGTCTCTCGCCAAAACACCAAAAATTCCTAAGAAACAAAAACTCAATAATACAATTCAAACACTTCGTACTTAGCTTTCTTACCTTTTTAATATGCTAATGGCGACTCTTTGAAGTGACAGACACATGACCGCAACTCGGGGAAGGCTTTTATTGCGAAGGATTAAGGTTCAGAATGGAATAAAATAAGGGATGATATATTCGTCGTGCGTATGTAGTGTTGGCAAAAAAATGTGTTGACATTTTTATGCATTTTACGTTTAGCTTACGTTTAATTCATTTCAAAAAATCAATCAAATCAGCTTTACAAAGTATTCTGCACACAGCAGGGTAGGCAGAGGGAACCTAGTGTTAAGACACTCCGTTCCCCACTTCCCACCGAATTCTGGAGGCATTGCGTGTTGAATGTCGGCACTGGAGCATAAAGTATCTAAGCACTAGGTTCCCATTGCCTTCCATGCTAGCGTGGATAATACGTTTTTGTCTACTATAATTTATTGATATAATCAGTACATAAATTAGCTTAGTTTAAATTTTACTTTGATAGATTAATAGATCATACATAATCTAGAAAAAATCTTTTCGAATCGAACCCACAACCATAGTGTTAACGTCCATAAAATGATTACAACTATTATATAATTATAATAATAAATTCTAGTTAAAATAATTTTTTCTGCCGTCAGTACGTATACGTGAGCTAATTTAGCTGAGAGCAGAATTTATAGGGTTGCTGTTATCACTACGCTTTTATGTTATTCGGTGGAAAGAAACGAGAGCGGTATCAATTTGAATACTGCATACACAGTGTTCGGTTTTGCAAAAAAATGACAGTTTTTTTCAAGTTTCCTTGTTTAGCTATATATATTTTTAGCTTTGCGTTGTATTCCACATATAGCAGGGTAGGCAGAGGGAATTAAGCATTAAGTAGTAATTTTTGTGACCTTATGTGTTGCGTTGCGAGGTTAAAACCGCGCATTATCTTCGAATTCATTTCGGGAATAGAACTCAGAACCACTGTATTTACTGTATTTACAGTCAAACGCTATGCGTCTAAAAATACTTGTATAATATACACTAAATAAAAACATCAAATTTGAAAAGGCTTTAAGGCTATATGTCTAAAAATCTCACCTAACCGTAAATACCGACTAGAAAATTCAATTTGAGCTCGAGAGTATCGACGTATTGCATATTTGTGTATATGAAAATTTCAAAACAAATGTTGAGTTATTTATTGTGAGGGTACGACTTTTTATAGATATTACTATAAGTTTTCGATATCCATAGAAATTTCATGAAATTCCACTCTTAGTGTCCATACACTCCCCAGAAACGTATATTTCAGCGTTCTACCCCGCATAGATTCGATTTCGGTAGATGTATATATATTTTATCTATATATCTACCGAGCTATCTTGGTAGCTGTAGGAAGAGGTCGGCTAGTGTCAAGAGACTCCGTTCTCCGCTTTCCGCCAAATTCTGGAGGATACAGTGTGAAGCTAATTATTAAATAGTCTTTCCGCATACATTGACATTTGTTTCAGTGACAGTGTAATTACGACTTTATTGCGCTAAATAGGAGATATATTCATAAAAAATAAGTGATTGATAATTTCACAACACTGTCACATGTCAGGATGGCCGAGCGGTCTAAGGCGCCAGACTCAAGGTTCCCTTGCCTATACAATATAGGTTCGAGTTGTTCTGGTCCTCTCTGAGGGCGTGGGTTCGAATCCCACTTCTGACAAATTCTTTTTATTCTTTGTTTTAATTTTTTTTTGGTTGTTGATTTGTTTTGTATTCATTTTTTAATAATATTTATATTTGTTTTTAATTTTCAATTTTTTTTTAATTTTTTTATATAGTAGTCAATTAAAAAGTATTAAAATATGCCTGGTGGTTATTTTGTAAAAAATAAAAAATATATTTTTTTTACTATAGGAACCTGATGCTTTTTGAGCCTGTGAAGGCTCAAAAAAATTTTGAGAATCGTAAAAAATCGTAAAAAATCTATAGAAAAAAAAAATCGTACAGTGAAAATTGCGTAAAATGCTTGCTATGTAATTGTAAATGTTATAGTATAAATGTAATTGTATATAAATATAATATTGTTTATAATGAAGATTTTATATTTCTGTTATTTCGATGATTAGTATTCGAAATCACAACAATCTATCCTTTGCAAAGTGTTGTAATAATCCCCCTACTACGGCGTTTAAATACGAAAGTCCCAACAAAACATAATAAAAACATTAATTGTTTCCAAAACACGTAAATAAAAAGCCACAATGACGATATTAATAAAAAAAAGTCCATTCAAAACGTACCGCGACCTTAAACATAAATAATTTTAAAAGGCAAATTAGAGAAATGAAACATTGCTGAAGTACAAAAAGGCCGAAAGGGAATTAATTATATAAGTTTCCCGCGAATACGTAAACATGAAAAACTTTTTTGAAATTGCTGATTGTGATGGTATGAGAATGAGTTTTTTCGTCAGCTTCACGCTTTATCCCGCATTTGAGAATAAGGACGAGGACCGACCGTTCTTGGCTAGATTCGATTCGAGATATTTTATGACATGCGGCGGAACTCAACGCCGCAGCTTGTGTTGCCAGAGCAGGAGAGTGGAATAATTTACTCTCTCGAGTTAGTTTTAAGTCAAGGCGCACCAATTATTGCTTTCCTACAGAAATCGACAACGTGTATTATTAGGTGACAGACTTCTACGCTACATTTTTGATATCAAAGCAGAGAAATTGTTTTAGTAACTTTACGTAAAATATTTAAAATAAAATCACTACCCCTAGTTAGTTAGTTAGTTCGAATCATTGTGGACCCATTGTAAGTTCATTTTTTACTTTTGGTAATGAATTATTTTCATTTCATCGCATTACTTACAAGAAAAAACGCCATACTATATCTTTACCAGTAAGAAATGATACATTTTCCCGAGTAGGGAACCCACAACCATCTATTTTGCATACAAACGCCCCGCTGAGCCATGACATCAACAAAATGAAACATTGCTAAAATACAAAAGGCCAAAAAGAGAATAAATTATAAAAGTTATACGCGAATTCGTAAACATCAAGAAAGTTTTTGGGAGTCAACGGGAATTGCTGGTTATGATGTTACAAGAATGCAAATTATTTTAACTAATTAATGTTCGTAGATTTCTAAGTTATGTTACATTTCGAGTTTCGCTTTGAGGTTTTAGATATTAACGTTTGGTTTCGTTTTATTATAACAATTTTAAAGAATAACTATTTTTTTACGGATTTTCTGGTCCAGACTCAAAAAAAATGGGAACACCCGTTGAGTGGTCGAAATATCACCTTGTTTTATCATTTTGTGTTTTTAGTAACTTTACGTAAAATAAAAGGTACAATACAATTTTTTTTGTTATAATATAAGTGGAAAAATACCTATACGTATTTTAATTATAACAAATAAGACAGTACCTAGTAAAGTTAAGACATTTAGTTCTACACATTCCATCTAAATTTCTAATTTCTCAAGAGGAAATCGAACCCACAAACATCATATACGTCACATCACATACGTCAGAGGCTATCCCACTGCTCCATAATGATCTGGATTAATTTATTAAGTGACTATTAAGAAATTTTTGTTTACATCATAATATTTTAAATACAAATTAATAATCAGGTCAAACGCAAGAATTATGGCACTTTAAAACAATGACAGCCATAAAATCCATATCAAGTTGGAGATATACAAAATGATTCAATAAGTCATATTTGGTAACGCTGCGCAAGCGCTGGCGCCATGGGAAATGACCTTTGCGAAGAAAGAATAACGTGGACGTGCGGATTGTGCAATTTGTTTATTTTTTTTTGTGTTTTTAAGGGATAATAAAAACGCCTAATTTGCATTTTTCTAAAATATATATTCATGTTTTATATTTCCTTTTTATATAAATGTGGTTATATTTAATATCAGGCTATATAATAATATAGCCTGTATAGGCTCTGATTAAAGGTAAAATTACATATAAAAGTAAAATAAACAATTTTTATTTCGTCGGCTTGGCCAATAGACCAAGCGCGGCGTTAAGTTCTGCGCGGCGTTGGGATACAGATGAACCCAAAATAAACTTGATTAATTATTCGATCTCACCAAATATTTCAACTTTATCAAGGCAACTTAAATTATAATGTAGACTTTAAATTTTTAAAGCATCAAATTACACTGTTAGAACTATTTTTCTCAAAGGCGATTCCCCTTTATTATTAACGTAGATCAAAGACCAGAGAAACCTTGTAGAATCTGCGTAGGTGTCGCGATTTAGGACGCCTAGAGGCTTACGTAAGGCCGTCTTCAATGTACTACTTGTTTACTATCATTTTTATATCTGTTCGTATAAAAATTCTTGAGGCACTGCGTGTTGAGTGGCGGAAATCAACACCGCGTTTCCATATTTACCAGACGAAGAAATAATCTGTGTCCAATTTTCGTTATACAAATATTGAAATCTATACATATTAAGAATGTACAAAGGGCGGTTTCATAGCTAACTAGCCATTTCTTCCAAATAATTTTACTGGGTCACTAGGTGAGAAATGATCAATTTTTTTTCTAAACAATACAATTTATTATTATTATTACATTTCAAAACCGCAGTGAACGTGATTCATAGAAATAGAAATACAAATTGGTATCGATTGGTACTAATTTACTATACACCCACTTTTACAGCCCATAATGTCTTATGCGTCATCCAAGTTCCGTAAAGGTCAGGTCAGGATAAATACCTTAACCAAGTAAAAAGATCATCATGATGCAGAGGATCAGCGTGATCGTTGTGGATTCAATCTCCACTAAGGGAATATTTTTTAAGCTTTACTGGGCACAGGGAAACGGGGAACCTAGCTTGAGATATTCCGTTCCCATTAAGATATTTCCTTTCCCCACTACTCCCCGAATTCTCCAGGCATTGCATATTTAGTGGCGTAACTCAACACAACTCGGTCACCCACTCAATTTTCTCCAAAAATATGCCATTGACTTGTAAAAGCTTAAATATTGAAGTAATCCAAATATTTAAACCTTTAAGTTACAGGAAAGTAAGATATTTTATCATTTAACCTTTAATAAATTGTAGCGAAACTTTTAGCAGAACTTTCATTATCGATTCGAATCAAAGACCGCTAATATGGTGCTGTCAGCAATATAGAAATTTTAAAGATATATTTTCATTTACAAAGAAAAAAGTAATAGATGTATAACTGTATAATATTACGTGAACAAAAATAAAATTATATTATGAATATTTATAAATGACACATCTATGGTACAGTGTATGAGTGTCAACGTGTCGGTAGGGAGTTCGATTTCTACTCGAGGGATTGATGTATTTTCATTTCGTTGATCTGGTAACAAGAGAAAGCGTGGCGTTGAGTTTTGCGAATCCACACTCTGTGTCACTATAATTAAGCGTTGGGTGGGAGACAGAGTGTCTTGTCAAAGACACTAAAAATAATTGGTACAGTTCATGAAGCTTAAGTTGAGCTCTATTCTTTATTACCTACTTGAAAAAACAAGTTTATTATTAAAAAATATCAGGAAAAAAACAAAAATAAAAAATATAAGTAACAATTAACCTACCTAATGTGCCATGTAAGGTAACAATGAATCGACAAATTAATTAATTATTGACTCAAATACTTAGCTGCAAAAAAAAAACAAAAAAGTCACTTCCAGTCTCAGCTCTACATCATATATACGAAAAGTCTACGCCAGCAACTAAGAACTTTTCTACTGAACTCCAATTAATTATAACGTATAATGAGTTGATTTACCCCAACCTCCCCTTCCGTGTGATTTACTTGTTTTCTTTCTCGAACAAATGTTTGAAACAGAGTAAGGTAAGGGTACCTTTTGAATCATTTATTAACAAGAATTAAAAGCTTTTTTGAAGTATACATATTGTGTGGCGACTCGAGCGGAAATCGAACTCACGATCGATAAACAGCCAGACATTATCTAACCAGTCTATGACAGAGTTAAAATATTATTTAGATCAATAATGTTGACTCTCTGCTTCTCTCTGCCTACCCTCGCCTTCATAGCATATAAACAAAAAAAGGCATATAAACAAACCCAACACATTTATAATCACCACCACATCATGACCAGTAAAAAAGCCAATTTAAATCCTAAGATCAGCATTTGCATTATAATATCCACATTGCATATACTACTGCATTTCTCAGTACACTGTACAGTTATATTGACTTTTTATGAACCCGCGACCCGCCTCCAGCCTCGACCTAGCGATTGTTTAACATTGTTTACTCGTATGTTTCTGAGAATAATTCAAGGTTAAAGCTAACTGCATAAGAATCTTATGCTATTGTTTTACAGTGTTATGCGTTATGTGGAAGTTTGATGTGTGTTTTGAATGTAAATAGATGAGGTATTTGAGGGGTTTGGGGTTCATTTCTTTTTTGGTGGGGAAAATAGTGATTAATATGATTTTCAATGTTATTTATCGATGAATTACATCGTTTTTCAAGCCTTACTAAGCAAACACGTAGAGTGGGGAAATTCAATACAAAGCTATGGTTAAATTTCATAAAAATATATTATTCTAATTTTTAAATGCGGTAGTCAATGGAGTAGAGTGTATGGTACTTAGCATTTTCAGCTACATCAAAACTATTACAACGAAAAAGGATGTTTTCCCTGAAATTAGCGCTTAAACCAAACAAACTCAACAGTATTTAATATTAGTATAAATATAGATAATAATTTTCGCTTTTTGAAGCAATTATATTTAAATGTATATTTAAAATAAAAACAAAATCACCTTTTACCGCATCCAAATGTTATCACATTCGTGTGATATAAATTCTTTTTTAAATAGGACGTGCTTCTCGCTCTGGTTGGTTCGTGGGAACATCGAAATATGCAGGAATAAGTAGAATAAGGGGAAACAATAGATCATTTTGCGCACAGTGCAGTGTGTTACTTGGTTTTTGCTTAACTTGCTTAAAATGGTAGTATTGTTATAACTGTTTTTCGAGTGGTAATTCTGTTATTTTACGGTTTGTAGTGTTTTCAGTTATGTATTTATTGTGCTTTCTGTTTTTGTCATTGTTTCTTATATGCATTAAGCTAGTTAAGTAATCATTTTGTTTTGATATTTTTCTGGCTGAAAATAGCAATGTCGTTAGCTTAACTCGTGGTAAGCGTAATGTAGCCTAGTGTTAGGACACTGTGTTAAACTTGCGCAAATTATTCATTAATACCTTAAATATTCATATTATAATTAACTATGGTTATATATTTCATAAAATATTTTGTTTCTTTTACTCTGACCTCATAAAACGGCCTTGTAGTGAAATCGAAATTTACAAAGATTTAGAACAAGTTAAAAATTTATATTATATTAAGTTACTCGATTTTTAATGATCCTATTAAATTTTTTTAGAGTAACGATATTGCAAAAAATATTAATATATTATTTTGTTAAGATTGAACCAAAAGACATCGCATTCCATTCGATAAAAATTTTTGCAATGCCTAATTTGAACATTTGCGTGAAAATCAACTCCGAAATTTGTCATTAAATGAAAATAATTAATTTTTACTAGTATTAATCGAACCCACAACCATCGCTATTACAATCAAAGTTAATTCTACATACATAAAAACTATTTTACTATATTCCTTACTATATACAGTTAGATACTCGCGTGAGCTCTCAACGTTAACCGACAGTGTAATTGAGGACGCACAGTTTTACACAACTTTTGTATGATTTGTATGAACAGTGATAATTACTAGAGACGACGGTGTGTAGGTTTTATAATTACAACTTGTTTTGTCTCCAATTAAGAGGAAAGTTTGTAGATTAATCTTTATTTTCTATTGAGGTCGTTTGGGCTATCCGTCTAAATTAATTGTTGAGTACTCGTTCTGTGGCTTGTGGTATAGAGTTAAAAATGATAAGTTTTGTTTATTGAATGGTGGTTTTAGGTTCTATTTTCTGAGTGAATTTTACATTTCTTTTACTGATTTAGAGTTTAATAAAAAAAGATATACAAAAATACGTATTTTATATATTCTTATAGTTAAGTCTTCTTTTACATATTGCGATGTAAACAAAAGAGACTAATCAAAATCAATGCCTTCATTATATAGCTTTTACTTATACGTAAAAGGAAGGGTCTATAATGTTTTACTATGCCACGTGACCAACGATACCCAAGATCCTAGATTTCACTTGTTGAGTAGTGGGTTCATGAAAACTAAATTAGAGTCAAATAAAAAATTAGGAATTGAAGGCATGATCATTCCGAGAATAGTAATTATTTTTAGATGATGAAGATGACGATCATGAAAACACTTTGTTCTTAATGCTATGTCTAAATTTGTGATATTTTGTGTTGGATAGCGGAACTCAACGCTGCGATTTTTTATTTCTTAGCTGTGGATTACTAGAAATAAAAAAAATAAACGTACCTGTCAACAGGAATCGAGCCTACAATTATCGTTCCACTAAGCTGCTAAGGTCTGCTTTTCTGTAACAAAGTTAAATAAAAAAAAATACTTGAATGTTTATTACAATATAAGAATCCAATTAAATCATCAGCAACAGACATGTCATGTTACAGCCAATTACTCAATCTACGAGATTGTTTCGAAAAAAGGTGAAAACCTTCGTGTTTATTTGTGGAGCGATTCGATAGATATATTGAAACTATGTATATTTTTTTATATTTCACTAAATTAGGAATAGGCGTTAGCCTTATATTGAATACGGACATTAGTCCAGTAGTGGACTAAGACAAGCTGATGACGATGATAAAGCAAGTACGCATGCTGAAAACGCAAGGATTGTGGGTTTAATTCCACTCGGAGAAATAAATTTCATTTTCTCGCTCTGGTAAGAAGACAAAGCACGTAGTTAAATTTTGTCAATAATACAGCTGTCCCGAAAATGGAGCGATGGAGAAACGGTGTATCTTAACATTAAGTTTCTCTGCTTACTTTGCTATGTGAGAAAAAACGTTAGAGTAATTAATACACACATTAATCTACAAAAATGCGTAAAACTATTTCTAGAACTACTTTATAGCTTTACTATTAATATCAAGAATCACCCTAACACGGCGCCTGGGGCTTAGCACGTGGGTAAAACAATTTCTATATTATTAGACTCGACTAACTAAACTTAATAATATGACGAATAATTGTGTATATAAAAGCTGAGATAAAGAAAATTACTTCATACGAATTTCATTTCTAAACTGACAAACAAAGAGCACACTCTATTTGTATATATTTTTTGTATATAGGTATTTTCATAATTTATTACTCTGAGATGAAAATTAAAAAAAAACGGAGAGATTACCGACTGCCAGCAGTAATAACGGCACCATCAAGAGAAGACATGTGACATACATATTATGAACTTTTTCAAATACTAGAGTCCAAACTACAGGAAACATTGGACTCGCAGTGAACAGAATAAGCACGAAGGTCTGAGAAGGTTAAAAGATCGTGCAGTTATTCACCATCAAGACGGACTGACCAAATAAA
>JAEBDU010000107.1:906151-979751 GCA_016802625.1 Heliconius numata | reverse complement strand
AAAAGATCGTGCAGTTATTCACCATCAAGACGGACTGACCAAATAAAGTCATCCTTTAAACTCCTTATCATACGAGTAATAGCTGTAAGAGGCGCACTGGACAGAATCTGGCGGAAGCAGATCAGTCGCTTCATTTCCGATCGCCAGGTATGAGAAACCGACTACAATAAAAATATAGACTAGTTTTACATACTTTATAAATAAACGTTGTTTATCCAAAACTGTTAAAGAAGCTTTATTAATTAAGAAATTCAAATACTAACAGTACGGATACACAATAACTAAGTGAATTCTTCTTCTTAAAAGAAGACAGTTCTAAACAAAAATTTTATTACATTTTTTGTAAGCTAGAAAAGTAAAGTTAGAGACAATAAATTCTAAGTTACTTTACGTCCAATACCCAATACCAATGGCAATAAGTAAAAAGGCTTAAGCGTGTTTCGTATCTTCTTGTAATAAAAAGGTTAATTTGAAAGCCATCGTAAAACTAATATCTAAAGCACTAGGTCTTATATGATCACTGGGGCATTCGGTTTTTATGTGGACTTAATGTCTATTTCATGTTATTTTATTGAAAATTGGGCATACACGGTACAGTGGCTTTTTGGTATGTATTTGCGATAGTGGTAGTAGTTGGTAATTTTTTTTTAGCTTCACTCCTTATCCAATAAATAAATCCATTTTATCTACTGGGAAAACAGAATTTATTCCCCCTGAGTGGGATTTGAACCAATAATCATCGTAATTGCAATCAGACTCTGTACTATTGCGCCACAGTGTCCTCAAATTTATATTTAAGTTTTCACATGAGTGAATATGTAATCACATAATATGTCCACATATTGTGTATCACATGTGCTAATGTGTGGTTTGTGTGTATGTTTAATAATTTATGTAAATATGTAAGTAAGTATATCGTTTTTTATAATTTTACTAGCGACCCTCTTGCGGCTTCGCCCGCTTTTACTACTGGATTATTCATATAATGTATGTTTGCAAAGCACTTAAGATAATGTGAAAATTAATTAAACCCTAATGCAACCCGCATTTTCGTAGTTTCAATAAGGATTTTCCAATTGTTTTACACAGCAAGGATTTTTTAGTAGGTACCGTAATTTTAAATCTGTGCTACTAATCTTTTCAAGTACTTATTAAAATATATTTAAATGACTATTTTTAGATAGTTAAATGACTATTTTTAAACGGAAGAAATTATAAACAAAAACCTACCTACTAATAACTACTACAAAAAATATGAAACCAAATATATCGCGCTGAAATAATACATTCAACTCCAATTATCCAATACGTGCAAACGCATCTAAATCTTCGTTGCTATAAAGGCAGGGGGGGTTTTTTTCGAGCTTGTGGTTAATGCTGAAGAGGGTATTCTGTCCCTGATGAAAAGCAAGCACTACATGGCTGCCTGTGAGGAAAATTAAATAGAATGCATCGGCCAGGAATCGAACCCGGGCCGCCCGCGTGGCAGGCGAGCATTCTACCACTGAACCGATGCGTGTAAGGCAGGCGGGCGCGGCGGGCGCGCTTGTATAAGCCGTTTCGCAGCAAGGATTTTTTGATATTGTAACAACTTCTAAAGTACTCATTAAAATGAAAAACAGTAAAAGACAGTTTTGATCTACATTAAATGGCCAACATAACTAATATACTTATTTATATGCTGAGTAAGGCATAAGTAAAACAGGTCTCGATACAACTGATGTGTCAACGGCGTGATGTGTCAACAATTAAATGCGTTTTTCTCTAAAATTATTCGCAATTTCGAAATAGTGTAAAAAGCAAATTTTA
Organism: Heliconius numata; assembly: GCA_016802625.1. Lineage (NCBI taxonomy): Eukaryota > Metazoa > Arthropoda > Insecta > Lepidoptera > Nymphalidae > Heliconius > Heliconius numata. Next base: position 977,942 of record JAEBDU010000107.1, on the reverse strand, counting down.
TCTTCCTTTAACGTAGAAAATTAATAAAGTATTTTAAAGGATAAGGATTAATACCATTATGGAAAAATATCCCTCACAATAAAAAATATATTGAAATTACTATTTTTAGACAGAAATATGATCACTACACGTTATTCTTAAAAGATACGAATATGCTATCACGGACTTTTTTTTTTGATCTTATTAAGAGGAACAATACTCCAGTACGTTATTTTCATGTAGTACTTACCATTAAAGCAGCGCATGCGCGAAAGTGTCTCAACGGGTAGGACTTTATACACATTTATCGTATTTATGTTAATTTACATAAGAATGTACAAATAATAAACTATATATAAACCTTCCCTGAGAAATACTTGACCTAATGGTGAAAACCGCATCAAAATCCGTTGAGTGGTTTAGAAGAAGAAGAGTTAGAAAGTTCAGACAGACACAAAAAGCGACTTTGTTTTATAAGATATATATAGGATAACAATCCCCATTGCTTCGTTTGGTGTGATCGGCTTTTCTTACTGTCGTCCCTGATTATATTATTTTTAAAGCTCAAGTACATACTTCGTGCCAGGAATCATTTAAACTCCAAAAACATGTTTTCTAACTGACCAACAGGTTTGCTGAATCGTTGAATCTGTAAATTATAACAGAAAGAATAGTATGATTAAATATCTAAATAAAAAAAATCTTATAAACACATGGACAAAAAATGCTTATGAAAATATCTACAATTATAACTGTAAATAAATTCCATATTATAAGATCTTAATTAATGTATAAAATTGATATTTAATGTTCTAGCTACCGGTGGGTGGAGTTCTCTCCTTTTGTTGACAGAGTAATGACATGCTTCACTTGATACGTAGTCTACACTAACGGCTTGTACCACTTTCGGTTAATCACTATTTATAATAATAAATATATGTTATACGTTTCTACTGTTGAAAGTTACTTCGGATATTACCAATTAACATAATTTAACTTTAAAACAAACTCTTAAATATATAAATATATAAAGAAAAAAAAAGTTCGCTCGATTCAGTTCAATTATATGTTATTAATTAACAATTATAAATACATTTATATATGCGAGTTGTGTGCAAGATACAGTGTAAAGTTCATTTGTTATTATTTAATAAAGAAATACAAGAATTTTCATATATATAGCAGCTTTATAAAACTTTCGATGAAACCGAATTGAAATCCAGAACCATTGCGTACAATCATGTTTTTTAACTTAAAATAAATATTAAACTCTAAAAGCTCTAAAACTATAAGGCTGATTCATGAAATTTTATTATTTTTTTTTTAGGAAAAATAGAAAATTATTTTACACCCATTTGTACACCAGACCTTAAAAATCCGCTCCATCAACCAGCAGCTTAGATAGTTAGATTATGTCAATAGTATTTTATTGTTCACATTTCTAGGCCTCTATTGATGTTGGATTCGTGACGGCGATACACATCGCTATTTGGACCTTTTATATTGTCAATGTAGAACAGGTTTTTTTTATTATAATATATATAGTTGTGTAATTCAGTTATATAATTTTTGATTTTGGTTATTAAATATACTAAAAAATATATATATTTTTTTGTTTTCTTATAAAAATTATAGGTGACATAATTACTCTACTACTTGGCGTACGAGGTGTGATGCAGTGGAAAAGGATCCGAATGTAAAAGCAATGATTGTGGGTTTGATTCACTTACTATTTTACATAATATTATTTGAGCTAAAAAATACATTCATAATGTCAATTTTTGTCCTATCATTAAGACGAATATCTCTAAATTAAAAAAAAAAACATTATCCTATTCTAATTATAATCACATACCTACCTACATTTCAACAAAAATAATCACAAGCAAAAAGTCAGTCAGTCAGTATAAAATAAAAGCGAGAACAAACAAAAAGACAGCTTGTACTTTAAAAGGTCAAACAAACAAACTCTTTCTTATATTTGCCCTTTCTCGTTAAATATACTAAAACGGTACGCACGATGTTGGAGACAGACGAGACGTTACGACAGTTCCTCGTGATGTTTTGTAAGACCGCTTTGTTGGATTTTACATACAAAATGTATGTATGTTTGTATGTATATAATAATAATTATGAAGAATGTAAAGCTAACAATTAATTATTTTATTTTAACTTCTTTTTTGTTTGCGTCCAGTTGTATCTCAGGGTAGGCAGGCTTTGAGAGGTAGCCAAAAGCTAGTGCTAGGGGAACAGGGTGGAAAGTAAGGAACGGAGTGTCTTAACACTAGGTTCCCTCTGCCTACCTGTGTGTAACGTGTGGGACACAGAGTAAGTGAAGCTAAAAAACAATCTATAAGAAAGGGCATATATAAATTTTGAACCCATAGCTATATACACGTATTGCCACAATTTCCTATTTCATAAACTTATCTATTTAAAAAGCAGTTTTCCATACAAACGTTATCAACGTGGGTAAAGTAACAAAAGTGTCGATATCTAACTCGAATCAAAGTTATCCAAAACTTCAACCGTACTGACCGCGGCGGGTATCTTTCGGAAAAAAATACAAAAATAATTTGTCAAACTCCCGCCGACCTGTCTATTACTGGCCGGTAACAGATGGGCTGGTCGGTAACAGACATGTGGATACGACGATACATTTTTTAGTTTCTCTATTTTACCTTTGTTGAAATTAGTGAATATAATTTTCTTTACTATTACTTACAAGCATAGAGAATATGCGTGGGTATCCATCGGCGTAACTCAACGCCGGGCTTTTGCTTTGGTGCCAGAACGAAGGAATGAAAATATCAATAATTCATTCCTCCGAGTGGGGATCGAACCCACAACCGTCGCGTTACAGCCTCTGCTCCACGCATATATTTTCTATGTGTAATGTATAAATAAAGTATAAAAAAGAAACTTAACCCCCATATCCACATTACCCCCACCATACACTTGACGATATCACTTTATAGTTCGTTAACGCGTATTACCCTCGCTTGATCGATACAGTACAGGTTCCAGTTAGAGCCGGTTACCAAACTAACTGTTATTAATTAATATGGTTAATTTTAACACGTTTACGTTAACACGATAAAAGTTGTTGAAAATTTGTAAACATCGATCTAAGATAATGATGGTGGGTTCAAATCCTTTATGAGGGGCTATTTATATTTAGTTATGGTGTACACATTTGTGCTCTGGAGTCAACAAACGCCTCAAATTTTGGTAAAACGGAGAACGGAGAGTCTGGAAAAAGAACAAAATGGGAAAAATGGCTTCAACAAAGGTTTTAAGAATTTCTTATTTTCCTGATTTATAATATTTTTTTTATTTCTTTATTTTGCAGACTGTATCGCATATATAGATGGATAGGCAGGCTCCGTCCCCATCGATTCCGTTTCCCACTTTCAACCTAATTTTCAAGACATTACGTGTTGATTGCCGAAATTTAACGCCGCCTTTTATCTTTTTACCAGAGCGAAGAAATGAAAATAACACTTTCTAACAGGAATAAATCATAAACTAACTTTGTCCAAATAAAACGTTTCCCATAAACATAAACTTCTGAGTTGTTAAAGCAGTTATCATATAAAATATTATACGAATATGTTTCTATACGCACCGTAATTAAAACTGACTTTTTGAGACGCCTGAGGCTGTACCATTTATAATATAGAGTAATGGTTGAAATCCTTTGAATGGAGTGAACTATAGCTATAGTATAGCTTTTGTTATAATAATAGCAGTGGGTGACATGTCTTTTTAACCGACTATGAATCAAAAACTCAATTCGAGATTCAAATTAATTTGAAAAACATTAATTTTAATAAAAATAAATAAATAATAACGAAAGTGCAAAACGTCGTTTTCGAATGCTGTCAAATGGATTTCAATTACTTAGACTCACAACAGCTTTATATCTAACATCTTTAAATTGAGCTAAAACTTGGAAATCGAGTCCAATATTATAATTTCTTTGCCTACCATCAAGCTTTCCCTTCGTTTCCAAAAAACAAGCATGAGTTGCATAAAGATAAAAATCAGTAGAAAACAACCTTAAAATTTGTATTGTTTTTGTCAGAAAACTCCTATTATAGGCACGTTTGGGCGCGCTGTAAATCAACAACTTTGTAATTAAGCTAGTTTTAACGCCGGCACTTCCGAAGTATTGTTTACGTCTAAGTTAAATGCGAATTGCAATTTGATAAGGACTTTTTTGAGTAAAAAAGGTTAAGGGCTATGTGGTGGTGCCTTTGAAATTAGCACTCTCTTTTCAATTTAACGCTGCATCCCGCATGTAGCAGAGCAGGCAGAGTGTTAAGGCACTACGTTTCGCACTTTCCGCCTAACTCTGGAGCTGCGCGTTGAGTGGTGAAACTCAACGCCACGCTGTGCGTTGACACCAGAGCGAATAAATCAAAATATTAAATATCTTACTTCTGCGAATGGGAATCGAACCCACAACCTATCAGCTTTACAGTCACACGCTTGTCCCTCTGCGCCACGACTGACCTCAACAACAAATGGAAAAATAACTAGACTAGGTAGTTAATACTTAACATGCAATACCTCCAGATTTCGACGGAAAATGGAAAATGGAATACCTTAACACTAGGTTCCCAAAAAAAATAATGGAAGAAGCAAGTAAATGGTGATAGTAACTAACTAATCAACATTGGCAAACATTTGTTGTTATTCAAAGTAATTATTTTTTTCACAAACGACTGAACACTAACTGGGTATTTGTTCAAACGATAATAAAGTTAGTAGAGCTCAATTGCTTATAATAAAATTGGTTAGCCAAATTGTTATGTGAGTTTAAAATTGTACTCACTGACTCTGTGCTGTGTTCACAGAGTATGTAATTGTAAAAGCAATGACCAATGAGTCCGTTGCGGCGTAGCAGCACAAGCGTCTGACTGTAAACAGGACTGGTTGTGGGTTCATTTGCCACTTTGGGGAATAAAATATTTAATATGTTTTTTTTATTTTTTGGCGTTGGGTTGCGCCACTCGCCACGCAAAGCCTTTAGAGGCATCGGTGCCTTCATTTTATATGAACTTTGCGTAAAAATAAATCAAATGCAACTGTGTATGTCAAGTATAAATTTATTTGGAGAAAGATATTTTCAAAAATATTCCCCCTACGGGACCAAATAGGAGTAACAATGTTGAAAAAAGCTGTTTGCTCCCAAGCAATTTAAATTTAGCTTTCGAATTTTAAAAACTCTTTCCCTAAAGGATAAAGTACGAAATGAAAAGTTTTGTGGTGGTTCAATTTTTATAGTGTATTTTGATTTGAAAATGAAATACCATATGAATGTTCATAACTTCACTGTTTTGTCTCTGACTCTTCCAAATCTAATGGAGTAAGCAAGGAGCTTCTAGTATTAAAACACTCCCTTCTACACTTTCCAAAAATTTTACACTTTCCGCTGAATTCTGAAGACATTGCATGTTGAGTGGTGGATCTGAAAGCCGCGCTTTACCCCAGAACGAGGATATAATTTTTTTAATTTCTTAAAGTGGGATTCGAATTCACAACCTCGACTACAATCGCACCCTTGTGCCAGTGGGACACGACTGGCTTTTGTTTTATCAGATTTAACGATCAGTTGAAGATATTTGGAACATAATAATCCTAATATATTAGAATTTAAAATTAACAATAATAAAGGCAATACAATATAAAATCTACGTACAATTTCCCATAACTTTCATTCTATAAGTGACACTAAAGTCAATAACTAACAGTTGAACCCTCGTTGCTTATTTTAATACCGCCTTCGGGAATATACTGTTGTAATACTGAAATTTGTGGTACTTGTATAAAAGTAGAGTTAACATATGGTGTAGAAATTTTCTTTAGTTGATATTTATTATATTCCTAGTCCTGCACATAGTCGGGTATGCAGAGGGAACCTGGGAACCTAGTGCTAATTAAAGTAGAGTCAACATGTGGTACTGAACTTGTGTGGTACTCAACTTTCTTTCGTTATTTTATATTTCATTTTCTTATTATTTTTTTAAAATTAAACCACTCGCTTTTCCCCTTTCCACCAGAATTCGAGATGATAAGTATGAAATTGTGAATCTCAACGTCCCACTTTTTATTAACAGAATAGGGAAATTTAATAGGAGAGGAGATTATATAGGAGAAAAAGCGTAAAGTTACTTTTTCATTTATTTTTATGTAGAAACTATTAAAAAACGATTGTTTTAACATAAAATATTTAACACGGAATATTTGTATGGGCGGACAAAATGATTTATTACGCGAAAGTTTAAAAATTATTCATAATAGTTAAACTTAAGATAATTAAAAGTAAAAATAAAACAATGACAAAAGCGGAAGAATTATGTAATGATAAATACAGTTCACACACGAACGGATGTCTAATCAAATTAAGGATGCGTTCAAATTGATTGAAATTTTAATATTTTTGTTTGGCTTTTAAACGCCCGCTAGTTTTTTTTTCTGGACGTTAAGAAAAAATAGAAGATCTCGCACTCAGTGTTTTTTCACATTTTGGAAGGTTTATATCAAAAGTAAAGTAACTAAGTTACAACTGTGTGTTTTATGTCACTGTCGATCACAAAACATTACATTTTATACTAGCGGCCCGCCCGCGGCTTCGCCTGCGTGAACTACGTTATTATTAATTTCTGTCTCCATGAGTCCTAGTATATGAGGTCTATGCAAAATTTGAGACTCCTAGCATTTGTAGTAACGAAGTTTCATACAAAATTTCAATTTCAATTTAATTCAATTGGGATTGACAAAGCGATGACTTCCTTAACACTAGGTTCCCTTTACCTAATCTACTAAAATACAGCGTGCACCTATTTTATTTCATCCATTTTCCTTAATCGCTTCTCCCATAGAGCATGCCCACATTGTTATCTCGGAACATATTAACGCACTAATGTGTAACATTTAACGAGAGCATTTCTTAATGATCTTCAAACGATCTCTAGTTTTATTTGTTCGATTCTCCCACATCCATTATGGGTGCTCTTATATTTATAATAGTAAACCAGTAAAAGAAATGGATTAGGAACTTTAGATAACAATATATTAATAGTTACGATAAAATAAGTTTCGTAGTTTATTAAAATAATTTTTAAATTAATATAATCAATTTTTTATACGATTAATGGATGAACTATAAAAATTTTGATAGATAAGTTAATAAAACCAATATCGGCAATAACCACTTCGTTAACCATTTTTTTCTTTCCAAGACTAAAATGAAAATATTTTAAATAATTCCCTCGAGCAGGATCGAACTCACACCCATCACGCTTACATGGCATTTAGATGACCATAAGAACATTTCCTTCTCGAAACGCCATATATCGAGAAATCAATCAATCAACATTTCCTTCAAAAAAATATTTGACGATTTCTACAATATTGTATACCAAATAGCCTTACTTTGCTCATCCATAGTCATACAAACCGTACGTATATGCAAAATTTCAGATGAAATGGTCGGGGATAACTGATTTGGAATTCAGTTTATAGTTTGACCTACACATGCTCGTGTGCTAACGAGGCAACTTAAATAAAACTTTATAACAATCTATTTAGTAATATTATGTAAAGTACAATATTTTTATAGAGTGACATCAGTTATTTTCGTTTTCTCGATATATATATAAAAAATGGTGACGTTAAGATGTAAAATAATATTTAAATAACATTATTTTTAATTTTCCAGTGTGATTGGTAACGCGACTGGTTGTAGGTTCCAATTTGACTCCTCACTAGAAGAAATAAAACATTTATATAAATTTGTATTTCCATTTCTTCGTTCTGTCATCCGCAGCAAAGCGCGGCGTTGAGTTCCACTACTCAGTACACAATGCCTCCAAAATTCGGCGGAAAATGGGAAATGGAGTGTCTGAGTTACATTAGGTTCCCTCTGCCTACCCTTCTGTTTAAGCGTTTAAAATTATACTATAAAATGGAATACAATTTGAAATTAAGCATAAACTATAAAATTCTGCCCTCACTTAATAGGAAAAGGTATGACATCTTACTTTCATTTTAATTTGGTCACAGTTTGTTTTTATAGAAACAAAAGAAACGTCTGGAATAATGTTATTTACTTTGTTTCCTTTGTTTTGTGCCAAACCTCAGTGTTTTTGGTATTTCGAGAGATAACTAAGAATTGTACCCTCATTTTTTCGGGATTTTCCTCTTAAATACTTTACAGTATATTAAATGTAATATTAATACACATGTACGGCTCGCGAGGTTTAAGCTGAGCTTTGCATATGTGTGAGTGAATATAAATGTAAAGTAAACAATATTTAACAAAAAAATTCACCATAAAAAAACATAGGTCAATTCTTCTTCTGCACTTTACACTATCATAATATTTACTCTCGTCTGAATGCCTGCCTCGTCTGCCATTTGTGTTACTAATTATTTTTTCCGTAATATCAAGTACTGTGGTGGTGGTCAGATTTAACACTACACATTGTAGACTATTGAAAACAATTAATTTCACCGAATGGGAATCAAACTCACAACTATCACCAAATATATATAACATACAAACAAGTTTCATCATGGAACAGAAAATAAAAATATAAGAAAAAAAGAAACTGTCACAACGCAAAAGGAAAAAGCGAATTAATATTTCACACAAATCACGTATAACAGGGAAACCAAACACCTTATTGTTACATTTGAATAACAATCATTTCTTTTTTTCCACGTATTGCTTATATTTTACTTGTTGTGTTACCTCGAAGACAGTTTTGTATGTATTTTTTGTATAGTGATTGAAAGAGCGAGGACAGGCCGATTGTGTACATTTTCCGCTGAATTCTGATGGTAAAGCGTGTTGAACGGCGGAACTCAACGCTGCGTTTTGACTGGTTACTAGAGGGAGGAAATCAAAATATTAAATATTTCGCCCTCCAACCAGGTGGACCGACGACCTCAAGAAGACAGCGGGAACCTGCTGGATTCAAAGGGCGCAGGACCGGAGGAAGTGGCGAGCATTGGGGGAGGCCTATGTCCAGCAGTGGACTTTAAAAGGCTGATGGATGGATGGAAATATTTCATTTATGGGAATGGAACCTACAACCTGCCACGCTTACAGTCACACTCTTGTTCCCCTGTGCCAAGACTGGCTCTATTTTTGGCCTCTATTTATAAAATTTCCTTTACTAACAGATTCTTATAAAATATTTAAGAAAAGCTACAAAAATAAAAAAAAAACAGCAATACCAACGAATTAAACCCACGACCCACAGCCTAAAACACGTGCACCGTTCAAACAGTACCAAAAGTAAATATTTAAAGGCAAAAGTCAAGATGCAATGTGCAATAAGGAGGAACGTTATTTACAAGAATGCACACGCTCTGCCACTTACAAAGTATTCTAGTGTCCACACAACACTCATAAAACCTATAGAGATGTCATAAAAGAGGATGGCGAGCTTCTTGGAGGAAATACTAAATATATGCAACGTTTTTTCTTTTTTATTTTTAAGGAAATTTTCGTTTTTAAATATGGTTTTGTATACGGGAGCTTGGGAAGCTATTGTTAGGGTAGGGTTACCAAAAATACACTTCCGTTCCTTACTTAATATCGCGGCGCAACGGCGACTGTAGATATAACGGCGGTGGGTTCGATTCCAATTCGAGGAAATGAAATATTTAATATATTAATTTTCTTGCTTTGGTAACAAGCTGCGGTGAGTTCCGCCACTAAATAGGCAACAATGTCATAGTTTGAGGCTATGTACCGCATACGTAGTGTTAAATTAATCCGTTCTCCAATTTTTGCCAAGTTTTCGAGATATTGCGTGCTAAGTGGCGGAACCCAACACCGTGCTTTGTCTGGTCACCTTATTTAATTCACTGGGGGGGGAATCAACCCCATAACCGTTACATTTATAGCCAGTGTACTGCTACACCATGACGACCTTTTTTTTCTTTCATATCTCAAAATACGAAAAGTAGCAATTTAAAGACAGTTTAAGGATAGATATGGAAATTCAATACTCATTACTTAAATAAACAAAGGAAATGTTAAATATAAAACTTACCAAAATGGAGATTGTCTTTAAACCATCGTAGCGCAGTGGTGCGACGACTAACTGTAAATGCAATGGTAGCAGTTAGATACCCACCAAAATAAATTATTATCAATTTCGTACCTTAATAATAAAGACCGTTAGATAGACTTCCGTCACTCAACACGTATTTGCTTGGGAAGCGGAGAACGGAGTGTTCTAAGAAATCTCAGGGTCAAATAGAAAAAAAATTTTTTTTCAGAATTAAGATGATATAAAGATGTATTATATATATGAAAGTTAAAACGGGTTACTCAATATTTTAGATATAATTAAAATAAAAACACGATTGGTGCTAGCAATAGTATCTAGTAGCCTTTCATTTCGTGCCGCTTACTTTTTTGTTGACGCATCTACTATTTATGGAGTTGGATTTTATTTACTTTAAAAAATATCTATTTTATATTTGTATTGCTTATGCAACATACAATTGATGATTTGAAAAATACATAATCTACTAAATTGAAAAGTAGTTATTTTACATAAATCATTACTTCTTAAAAGATAACCAACAAAAGCTATTTCATAATATAATTATTATTTTAAACGGCCCGAATACGAGAAAATGAGAATAATTCAATTCCTGAGTGGGAATCCAACTGATAATCATCGCAATTCACTATTACTATTCCCCAAATTAACAAAAAGAATTTTATATTTCTAATAATTTAACAAAACATTTTTATTACAACAAAAATAAAAAAATAAAAGCCTAATCTAATCCAAGCTCGCCTCGTACAAAACGGAAGCTCGAACTGATTTCGTAGTGTAACCCGTAATCAAGTAACGAACACACCGACTACTATTGTACCTCCTAAAATATATGGTTATAAATAAACTGTATCTATATTTATTTACTAGCGACCTGCTCGCGGCTTCGCCCGCTTGATTAATCGATTATATGTAATTGTATTGTCACCAGAATTAAGGTGGTGATCTAAAGTGAACTATTGAGCCTGTAAGATTTCACACACACTAACGACCACCAAGCTAAATAAAAGTTTTTAAAATTAAAATAATAAATTCCCCTGAATGAGAATCGAACTCAAAACCATCGCGATTACAGTCAAACACCACCCATTCCACATTGGCTTTAATTACATTCGACATTGTTCATAAAATAATTAATTATACGATATTTCTAATAAATCGATTTCAATAATACTTTTGATTGATCTTATTACTGAAGGTGCCTGCTGTTAGACCGGTATACCGGGTTCAAATTTTTTATGTATTGTTTGGCTGTCATAATACGATACAGTAAAATAGATTGATATTAATAAATTATTCGGCTTAATTAGTTACTTATATGAAAACATTTTGTCTTTCCGTTCGTTGTATTGATTGAAATTGTTTTATTGTATTTTTTTGTTTTCGTTAACATTTGAACTCTTTTATAGTAAAGGAGGCTTACGTTTTTTCTTCTGATTTTGGTAAGCTAGATTAGAAATAGATAGAAATTGCTAAAAACTTCAAGAGATCGTTGGCCATTTTGAATTCCGAAAACAGCAACTTACCTTTTCCTGTATTATATGCCCTCCTTTTGCGCATAATCTGAATTATATGCCCTCCTTTTGCGTGATACAACGCAAATATAAACTAAAGTCCTTTATATAAAAAATATTTTACACAAAATTAATAATTAATATCAAATCTTTCAAAGAAAATTTTGTTATTTATAAATTTTGCATCCGTTCGCGGCAAAATTATAAGATACTATGAGTGACAGATGACAGCGCGTCGCCACAGAGAATAAATGAGGTACGTCACTACAGAAGGGAAAGAGGAAAGTATAACGAAGATTATTTGGTAAGGTGCACAACTTTTTTATAAAGCCTAAGAAAAAAAAATAGAAAAGAAAAAAATAAAATAAAAGAGACTTCTTCAATCAACGCTGGGTGTTTCGAAGTAACATATTTAATTTGATTCATTTGAAACGTAAAGGTAAGGTTTATCAGTGTTAGCGAGGAGGAGCGTGCGATAGGTTGTGGGTTCGATTCCTACTCGAGTATCTGATAGATAAATTTGGAAAAATAGAAACAGACATCATGATTTATTTTGTTCGCCTAAATTAATTTAAATATTTACATTTTTCATTATATCATCCGACACTAAATACATATCAAATAGACACAAAGTCAAAATGTCAAAATGTCTCGATATCAAGCGAAGAGAGAAGTATTTTCTGGACACTGAGCTGAACTTGAGCTTTTAGCTCAAGTTCTTAAATATATCATATCAAAATCAAATACCTACATTAAAACTCACCACATCTCATTTCTCATTGTTAAAAATACTGTGAACAAATTAATCCTTTTCGACCGGTTTATAATTATGTTGTTACATCAGCAGGTTTTTAATTAAAGGAAAAATGTGTCTGAACTGATTCACGAGTAGGTACCGTGAATTTTCAATTCTACGAATATGTTCAGGCAATTTTTTTTTCGGGCCTGGCGGGATATGGCTCACACTGTATCCCGGCAGGATAGGGTAAGCAGAGGGAACCTAGTTTTAAGATAATTCGTTCGAATTAAGACACTTCCGTTCCTTACTTTTTGCTGAATGCTGGAGGCTATGCTTGTTAAGTGTCCGCCACTCAACGCCGCGCTTTGCCTCGGTGCAGTTCCGCTTTAATTATAATCATTATATATTAAACCGACTTCCTATGCTAGTCGACTGAAAAGAGAAAGAAAAGCTTTCGAAATACGTCGACACCTATATCTCAATAAATGCACTACCAATTTTGATGAAACTGGTTCCCAAAGCCCGAACATACCTCATTCAAAAGGATCATCTTTATATGACTAAGCAAAAAAGTATATAGACAAACAGACAAACAAAAATTGTTTTATAGCCTTAATAGATCAACACACATACCCACATGTCAAATTCATAACCCCTTTTCTTTAAAGTTGGTTAAAACGTCAGGCAAGTGTCTAGTATCGTATATTATTGAATACAAGCATGGTATGCTATCTATTCGAGTATAATTTCCACACGACAGCGTCCAATCAGTTTTACTTGTGCCTTGCAATATTATACAAATTATATGTATATATACATATATAGATAATAACAATTTTCTATAGAATTATTGATGTTTTGTCTTGCAATTGTCTGTCTGTTCGTTTTATGCAGCTAATTTCATTCTAATTTTAAAGAAATTCATATTTAAATTTTATTAACTGTTTATTTAATTACATTAAAATAAGAGATTCTGTCTATAATAACAAAATAATCGTCGATAAATTTTCGTTTATCTGTTTGTCTTTCTGTTTGTTCGGGCTAATCTCCAAAACAGCTCAACAGATTTCCATGATTGGTGGAGGAGGTGGAGGAGGATAGCTCTAGTTCAAGCAGGCGAAGCTGCACGAAGCCGTTAGTTGCAAACAAATCAGAATAATAATAATAGTTCCCAAAAAGTTCCCCTCTTTGTCTTAATCTAAAAAAATTCTATAAACTAATATAAACAAGAAATAAAAAGAACTTTATTTTTCTACTAAATTTATGTAACAAAAATATCTACAAAGCGAGGTTATTATTCACGCATTGAATCTAACGGTTTCCACTAACATAGGAAATTGCATTCAACAAATTTCCGCTGTTGGAATCCACACGCGTACACATTCTATTACTAAATTGGTATACAGGTTCAAATATACCAATTAATGTGCTATTTTTGTATTCAATTATCGTCCTTACAGCATTGTGATAAGTGTGGCTTTTGAATCCATTGTTTAGAGGTATTAAATCTACTATTGGTTTTATTTGCTGGATTTTATTTACTTTTGTAACTATGTAGGCAGACTGGTGATTAGAAAAAAGGAATATAAAAATAAGCCTTAAATTTATTTTACTTTGAAAGTGTCGCATTCTGGAGGCTTTACGTGTTGAGTAACAGTACTCAACACCGCGCTTTCCCTTGACACCAGAGTAAAGAAATTAAAATATTAAACATTTAATTTCCTGCAATGGAAATCGAAAGCACAACCTGTCCCGCTTACAATTCCACGCTTGTGGTCCTGCGCCACGAGTGGCCTCTAGCAAAAATGCGCAAAAATGGCCTTAAGCAAAAATGCGTGAAATCAATAAATATCTACTTACAAAAAAAATATATTTTATTGAACAAAACGTGTTTAATAAAGTCCTTTTTTAGCGAAAGAGTTATCACATGCGATGCTCGAAGCCAATTTTTCCAATTCCATAAATTGATGGTACGTATACGAGTACGTACATTGGAAACTACAGAAGTGGGTCATCGTATGAAAAACAAAATGCATATTTTCAGCGGTCAACGATATACGGTGTTGCTTATATTTACTTGTAGAAGTGAATATCATTGGTTATAGAGTTGTTATGTATTCTGAAGGTAACCGATTCGATTTTTTACGATATATATGCATGCCTTGCTAGCTTTTACACGCGGTTTCGCACGGTCAAATAAATATAATTAAGAGTTCTGTTCGATAATTGATAATTTATCAGTACTCGACGATTTTTTAATATATTTTTTTAATATAAGACACACTGGGCTATTTTACTAAAAAATAGTAGAAAGGTTAATTTGCGTAGTTGATTTCATCTTCATCGGTATTGAATTCTGCCACACAATACTTCCTGTGAATTTGGTGGAAAATGGGGAACGGAAGTGTCTTAGTAGAAACGGAGTGTGGTAACTAGTGACACTAGACTCCCAGGTTGCCTCTGCCTACCCTGCTTCGTGCAGAATACAGCGTGTAGCCACAAAAAATATAAAAAGCAGAGAGCATAGAACTGAATGTTAAATAAATTAAATAAATTAAATAAAACACTAATTGCCAAAATGAATATTACCAAAAAAATAATAATTCTACATTTACAACTATTATCTGAGGCACAGTTAATTTTGTTTAACGTCTTTGTATATCCGAATACAGGCTAACACCGTTATTGTGTGGAGAAGACAATGTGTTCTGATGAATGGTCGATGAAATATGATTTGGATCGAGTTGGTGATTTATGTTATCTATAGCCCTTTTGTATATAAAGGTTAAACACATTATCTCTTTATATTAAATGTGGTAAATATTCTAAAATAACTTTGTTCAGTTAAAACGAAGAAACGTTTTCTCTGCCTTCCCTGCAATTTGTAGGATATAAATGTGGCGTGAATCTTTAAAAAAAAATACAATGCGTTTTGGCTTACCGAGGACACTAGTGGCTATAAAGAAAATCATTCGAATCGAAATTGAACCACTAACACTATACTCGTACTATACCACTATACCACAATGCCCCAAAAATAATATACTAAAAACAGTATATTTCAAATTTTATCTGTAAGTACCTACAATATAAAATTAATACAATAAACCTACTTATTACCGTTCTCAAGTACACAAACATACACACACATAATCTATTGACCAATAAATTTTATTAGAAAACTTTATAACGGTCTACTAAGTTAGAGTAGAAGTAAGTATTGGCTGTTAAGTTTTAATTTCGCCAAGTTGCCAAGTAACCCCCACCGTAAAGGAGGGATCATAAAAACATGCCACTGAAATATTGACAGAGGGAATTCGTGACACGAGTTTGTAAGATGTATGGACGCACGTTTCTCTTTATTAAATTTTCTACTATGTATGTTTTTTGGGTGGAATTTTAGGTTGAGTTTTGGTGTGTTTTTTATATATTTTTTATTAAATTGGCACTTTATTTTGCATTTGGCAGTGTAGGCAGAGGGAACCTATTATCAAAAAAAATATTCCATATTTTCCTCCCAATTTTCGTCATCCTGCGTGGCGTGCATTTATTTGCAAATAAATGAACATATATTTTCCTCCAAAGTGGGAATCGAATCCACAGCCGTCGCGCTTACAGTCGGACGTTGTGCCAATGCGTTATTACGTTATCATTTCATTTATTATACAACTATATTAGTTTTTATGAGTAGTTTCAATTTTTTTTGGAATTTTCAAATTATTTTTTTAATCCTTTTTTACCTAAAAAATCTTTTTTTTGACACTACTTTCACAAGGTAACACGATTTTTTTTAATAATATAAACGTAAAGTTACGTAAAGTAAACAACTCTGTTCGTTTCTTCGTTCAGTAATTTCGACATAAACTTGCAATACTTCTCCCAAGGGAAGTGTGTTTTTCAAGAGATAAGACATACGAATACTTATTCAAGTCCATCATGTATCAAAGTAATAATTTTAAGAATCATTATAACTCAATAGTCTTGTGATATACGAGATGATTGTGGGTTCAAATCTGAAAGAACTTACTTAAAACGCTTTTTAGGGTCCCGAGCCTCAAAAGAAACAGCAGAACTGTTTTAGGATCATTTTATTGTCTGTTTGTTTGTCTGTTTCACTTTTTTCAATGCCGGACGTATTCACTTGTCTAATATTTATAAGAAAAAACAAAAATAAAAATTTTCATCAGTTGTTTTTACAATTATATTGCTTGTGTAATAAGTCAATGTTAAATGACAGTCTTAGAAATTGTTCCTTTCAAAAACAAGAAAGGATTCCTAATAATTTTAATATATACCTACGTAAAATATATATTATATTTTAATAATATACTTTGAAAAGATAACTGAAATTTGAATTCCAGTGAGAAGATCGAATTATAATAACAGTAATCATAAAATATCTCAAGATGGCACCTCGATAGTGCCTGTAGCTATGCAAATTTCCTATAGAAGTGATCGTTTGGTGTTTAATGATACCTTACGTTTAGTATAGGTAACGTAAAATAATAATGTGTAGGTGATATATGGAAACAGCTAAATATAAATTTATAACCTTTTAAAATAAATAAATTAGCTTCACGCTGTATCCCGCACACAACAGGGTAGGCAGAGGGGCGTAGTGTTAAGAAACACCGTCCCCACTTTCCTCTGTATTCTGAAGGCATTGCATGTTGAGTGTTGGAACTCAACGTCGGCCTTTGTCTCGGCACTAAAGCTAAGAAATGGAGATAGAAATTTTACATTTATTTAATATTTCATTTCCTCGAGTGGGGATCGAACCCACAACGAGTCGGTTTGTGCCCCAACTTTGTGCCCCTGCGTCACAATTGGCCTCATATAATCTTTTTATTTTTTTAAATTAATAAAAATTTTCACAAATTTGATACGGTTTGAGGTTCGATTCCCATTCAATGCAATGAAAATAATATAATTTAATATAATTACATTTCTTAATTTTATTTATTTACACAGTTATTTTACATAGATATACACATATGTATTTAAATTAACAAGAAAATTAACATAATGTAATTTCAAACCCAGTCTTATAAATTAAAAAATATTTTTATAATCTATCCATAAACTTACCAAAATTATTTTATTGTAAAATATTGATTAAAAATCATATAATAAATTCTTTTAATTCCATTACACCAAGATTTCCAAGCTTTAAAACGACAAACCAACTTTACAAAAAAAAGATGCTGTATAAAACGTCAAAGTCTTTGTCAAAACATCGATAAATCTACATCACTAGTGTCAGTACTAGTGTAAGACCGCAAGTGTGGCGCTCGACGATAAAAAGGAATCTCGATAAGTTTTCCATTTCAATACATATCGACTAGTTACAACCGTATCGAGTTACTCGGTTAAAACCAATGTTGGAAATATTTGTGGTTATATATGAATGTAATTCAGATGGTGGAAATACTGTTATACTTAGTTAAATGCCGACGACTAATATTGTATTATGTTGCTTGGTTTGACATTATATCTACATATTACATGTATATGTATTTAGATATATATTAATTATGAATGTATACTGTGTATTTAATATTATAAAGCTGGAAATTATGTTTGACTGCGCGCACTAATCTCGGAAACTATTAGTTCAATTTTTTTTATTGGATAAACATAAAAACTGACGAATAGAAAGTACAAAGAAAGAGAAGAATAATAAAATTGATGGCAAATTAAGAAAAATTGAGCTTTCACGAATTACCCAAAAACTAAAAAAAATGAGTAATGCAGTTTTTGTGACGGAATTTAAAAAAAAAACAGATTCTATTCCGAAAAATTACACAATTTCAGTGATGAATACCTATATAAATTTGTAAATATAAAGAAATATCAATAAAAAATATTTAAAAAACAGATTTTGTTCAGCAAAGAAGAAGAAGAAGAATTTCCGGGAAATTCTAAGTAATATATATACAGATCTATCTCATACGAATGTTATAAAGAGAGTAGTAAGCCTTACATCACAAAGCAAATAAGGATAACCATTTAAAACATCCATTGTACGTCCCATATAAAATAAATCCCAGTATTGAAGAAAGGAAAAATACGCGTAATACGAGTGCACTGATTAGAAAAGATTATGGGAAGAATCGAGATGGTATAGCCTTAGATTTTGTGATCTCGAAATTGGTAAAAAACGATAGCTTAATTTTTCAATTCACATATCTCTTTGTTCTGAGTAGAGTCAGAAAAAAATCTAGTGTTACGTCACTTGGTTTTCTTATCACTCATTTAAGGATCATATGGGGAAGATTATTTCAGCAACTTAAAATATTTAAAAAAAAAACAAAATTATATAATTTGTTTTTATACATCTTTAAGCCTTTCTTGCATAAGGCTAAGAGAATCGAATGAAGTGTCAAGACACCACGTTGTCCACTTTCCCCTCGAATTAGAGATATTGCAGGATGAGTGGCGGAATTTAACAGTTTATCTGTAAAATGTAATATAATATATCAAATATTTTAAATGTAATCGTTGTTTCACAATCTTTGCTAACCTAAGTTCCTCGAAGACTGAGGTTATTCGTATTTCAGTTAATGAAGCAATTTATTCGATAAATGCCGTGGGAAAACGATAACAGTGAATTTAAGAATTTCCAGTTAAATATTATATAAAATAGCAGTTTAAATATTTAAAGAATTTATAGAAGGAATTTAACGTCACTCTAATATTCTTAACATTTAAACTGTAGAATGAAATGTTTCAGTTGTATTTAATAATTCATATTTTTTTGTCTTATATATTAAATCGTGGAGGCCAACGCGGCGTCAGAGTCTAAACGCGGTGGTTGTGGGTTCTACACCCAATTAGATGAATTATATATTTTGATTTCTCTGTTATAGCAGACAAAATGCGGCAGTGAGCTCCGCCACTCAACGTAATGTCTCAAAAATTTGACGAGAAGTGAAGATAGCAGTGTCTTAATACTGGATTCCGTCTGCCTACGCTATTGTAAACTTAAAACAACAAACTTGTCTTGATTTGAACCTATACCTTCTTACACTCGATGACGCTAGATAGTTAAGGTTTAAATTACCTTGCTACGCTCTAAATATATGCAATATTTCAACATAGTATACGATCTACACCTTCCTTTCTATTACACACCTTAGATCAGTTTGTAAGGATACCTAACAAATAAATATCTTATAATTTACATACAACTTTATAATAAATAGTCCTGCTCGCTTCGCTCAACAAACTCGATTCGCGTCGCTCGGTCAAATATTAAGAAGATATAACACTGCATTGCTTCTTTATACAAAATTCTTTCTAATTTTCATTGAAATTAGACATAAAAATCACTTACACAATACCGTGTATTATACACGTACACCAACATATATATTTAAAATATTATTCCACACTAAGTATAGCAAAATATTTTTAGAAAACATAATTATAACTTGAACACACCGGGATCCAAACCCGTACCTCTTAGAAACCTTCTATGCCCTCTGACCACTAAGCCATACGTTTTTATTAAGCTGCGTTAAAATTGTTATATGCGCTCTTACAACCTATTTATGTTAGTAACACCTCTGTAGCGTAGTGTAGTGTGTAGAGAGTAGACAGAGGGAACTCGGGAACCTAGTGTTAAGACAGTCCATTCCCATTAAGACACTTCTGTTCTTCACTTTCCACCGAACTCTGGAGGCCTTGCGTGTTGAGTGGCGGAACTCAACGCCGCAATTTGAAATCTACCTTGTAAATTAGCACAGACTTATCATAAGCTTTCCTTTTACATACTTAAAGAGGTATATTCATACATTGAATATTATAATCTCAGCAGTAAATCTTATTCGGAGCAATTATTTTTAATAACACTTATCTGTATAAGTTCTTGTATTTATGGTTTCCGCTTACATTTAAAATTACATTTCTTTTTGTGATCGTCAGTTTATGGCTTCTTTATGAATATGGTGTTGCACGTGAGAATATTCTATAGATATATAGGTAATGGGAAATATGATTGAGTCGACAATATAAAAGACCTTTTGAAATTATTTCTTAGGGATGACAAAATTTGTATGATATGTATGTCCAGCATAGAGATTGTACTCACTGTATTCTTTCTAGTATATTATATTTTTAAATTATATAGTAGTAAGTAAAACATCTTCGACGTCACGGAATGACAACTATAGGTTTATCTATTTCTATAGCTAGATGAGTATTAAAGTCCCTATACGTATATACGGGTACAATAAATAACCTCATATAAACCAAAAAAGGATCAATAAGAAACAACTGAAACAAACAGAACACACACTTGTTCCCAACCAATGCCAATGTGCAAACACTATAAATCCGACCGCAACATGGCCTGAGCGAAATCTATATTTATTAACGAAAAAAAATATCTACATAATACTTATATCACGAAAAGCGTGAAAATTCCCTAATTACTCGTTCGAAACACGTACAGGGTAAGTATAGACCGTTATTTTTACAACAACCATTGCAATTTGACAGTTATTAGCGCATTAAGGCCGGCTCGCGTACAGACAGCCGGCCATTTCGTGCGCGATGTGAATACACAAAATGGCGGCTAATAAACAGTTTCATATTAGCCTACCTGGGGAAGGTGTGGCTTTTTGTTGTAATGACAGAATGTTTTCTGTTTT
Organism: Heliconius numata; assembly: GCA_016802625.1. Classification (NCBI taxonomy): domain Eukaryota; kingdom Metazoa; phylum Arthropoda; class Insecta; order Lepidoptera; family Nymphalidae; genus Heliconius; species Heliconius numata. Next base: position 956,962 of record JAEBDU010000107.1, on the reverse strand, counting down.
ATAGGTATTTTGTTTTTTTTTTTTAGCTTTACACTGTATCCCCCATAATGAATAAGCAAAGTAAAACCAGTGTGAAACGGACCAGAAGTGATAGGGAGTGACTTCACACTCCGTTTCCATTTTCTGTCAAACTTTTGAGACATATTATATTTTGTGATGCATGGTGGAACTTAACGCCGCCGCGCTTTGCGTTGTTATCAAAGCGAGGACATGAAAATATTAAATATTACCATTCCTCCGGGTGGGAATCGAACCCGAAACCTTCGCGCTTACAGCACTCCTGTTCCTATGCGTCCCACACGATGTCATGCCAGTATAAAATATATATTTCAAACTATTTTAAATAAATATATACTAGAATATTTATATAAGTAGTATAACTGAATAAATGTTCATTTAGTTATACTACTTTAGTCAGCTCTTTATAATAATATCTTCTAAAAAGCATAGCGTTAAAGTAAATAAGTTTTAATTTTTAATTTTCGCTAAGATGCATTTTGTGTAATGCCAAGAACGTGGACGCATTTGTTCTTTATGACGGAGCTTTTAAGTTTTAGTCAGTTAGCTTTTACTGGTTTTTTTGTAACGAGAATTTATTGTTTACATTTAAATAATTATATTTTGTATAATGTTTTATTTTCTGTGTGCAACAATTGTTTTGTAAATCTACTATCATCAGCTTTTAGATTTTGAGTTCGATCACCATTTGGGGCAAGTTCGGCGTTGAGTTCCACGACTCGACACAAAATATATCTAATTCAAGGGAAAGCAAACGTTTGGTTTCTTCATCCTACTGCTATTAGCGAGATAAAATGTAAAGTAAAAAAATAAAAACTACAATGAGATAGATTAAATAGGAGGGATTCCAAAAGAGGAAAACGAAATGTCTTGCCACCACTTTAATTATATTTTTACGGATATAAATATGTTTCTTACTATTATTCTCTTAACAATTAAAAGTATTAGTCTATATAAACTAAATTAAATTAACAATATTCTGCACGTTATAATTATACTGAAAAAAAAAAGCTTATTGAAAGCCTCGCAAAGACTTCCGGTGTAAACCGACCGGAAGCAGTGTACGGATGAACTTTATATATTTACTTTATAAAGCTGATAAATATGTATGTACAACTGTATAGACTGGTAAATATTTTATTACTAGCGGTCAGGCACAAAGATTGCTTGGTAATGATGAGATTATTTTAGCTTCACGCTGCATATATCAGGGTGTCTCAATTGCATATATCACTTGAGACACTCCATTCCACACTTTCAGCCAAATTTTGAGACGTTACATATTGAGCAGCGGTATTCAACGCCGCAATTTATTTTATTTTTTTCGAGTGGGAAATAAACCCATAAACGTTGCGATTCGTGTTTTCAATACAGAATAGTTTTTACACTGTGTCATTGCGCTACAACGGCCTACGAATAGAATTTTAAAATTAAAAATAAATATTAAGCAAAATAATTGAGATAATCTATATTATTGAGATGAAAGATTAGAATGTCTCACCTAATTAAGCTAGAGAAAAACGCAGAAATAAAAAGGTCTTCAGTGTTAATTTAACTTTATTAGTCACAACTAAACTAGCCTCAAAAGATGGACTATTTAAATCAAGGCTGAAGCTAAGGATAGTGTTATTCAATAAAGCAATTTAATTAAATAAAAAATATTCAAATCTATATATTCCAGTCTATCGGCACAGAAATGACTGTCAACGTGACAGTTATGGGTTCGAGTTCTAATGGTAGTCTTATTGGGAACGGAGTATGTTTACTCTACCAAGGTTCCTTCTGTCTACCCTGCTCTTTGTAGGATACAGTGTCGAAGCGAAAACCAAATTCGCCAGCCATAATAGAAATGTATTATCATCAGAACTAAAAAATATTTGGAAATTTCACACATGACTTTACAATATTAGCTACTAAAGTTTTGCCATGTAAATATTTAAAAGTCACTTTTGGAGAGCTTTCTGTCTAATATAAAAAAATGTGTAATAATTCTACTACTAGTCTGTTATAGTTAGGCAAAAATATATTGTAAGTAATATATAATTAATCTAAAATATAGTTTTTATAAACAATAGTGAGATATTGATGTTATACAAATAAACACTAAATCCATTTAATAAAAAAAAAATTACAACAATTTCTTTTGATCTTTCATGTAAAATTAGTATAATGGTCTCGAATAAAATAAAATCTAGTTTTAAATAGGATTTTATAAATCGGATTTATAACATTCAAAGGGCTTATAGATATTTTATTTTACATTGTGTAAATGTTATAAAGAAATCTAAATCGCTTATTTATCTAGCGCGATTTAGATATCAGAAGTTTATATTATTTTTTATGCATTATAGTAAATTATTTGATTTTACACACAATGTTCGTAGATTTGATATCGTGCTAATATAATAAATATTAAGTATCTATTTATTTTTCTTGATTGATGGCTTAACGTTGTTTAAGCTCTAAGTTAATTTTGTAAATACGCAGAAAGCGGAGAGAACAATACTTTTTTCTTGGTTTTTTATTTGTTCATATATTGTATAAAAAAATAAAAAATATTTTTATATTGAAACCATCGTAGAGTGGCAGCATGTGACGGCAAAGGCGTCAGTTTTGAGTTCGATACCTATTCGAGGGAATTGATGATTCTTATTGTCGTTACCTCTGATAAAAAGGCGAAACGCGGCACTGGGTTCCGCCATGCAGTGTCTCGAGGAATGGACGTAAACTTGGAAAAGGAGTGTTTTAACACTAGATTCCCACTGTAGACACAGACAAAAAGGACAAAATCCTTTCATTCTTCCCTATTGCATAATCTGAATGTTCATTTGCATTGAAACAATGTACCCAAAGTTGAAATCCCTTCTAAGAGAAGGATAAATTCTTAAGGCCGCGCCTAGCTGTTTTATATGGGATAAGGTCGACGTGATACAACACACAATAGATGATAATATGTATTTTAATATATATTACGAAATAACTGCTATATTTTAGTTTATATATGCGATGGTTGTGGCTTCAAATCTCGCTGAGGTACGATTACAATTGTGGGAATCAGTCTGTCCGACAGATGATTTTAATACGATAAAGTACGGCGTAGAGTTCCAATAATCAACTCTCATCTAACTCTCATACAGGTGGAAAGTGCAGAATAGTGTCTTGACACTAGAGTCGTTGATCTATTGATATATATAATTAAATTTTATTGAATGTTACTTATGCTAAATATAACCTTAACTTGACAATTTTCTTATGTTGGCCCTATTACAATATCCCTAATTCAAAAATCGAACTTATTACCTTTTAACAACCACATAACTATCAAGACAATCACATGCATGTATTTTGGCTGGAACATTGTAACTGAAGTTGAAATTCCTACTTAGTGAATGGTGAATTCTTAAAGGCCGCACCTAGCCGCCTTTCATAAAGGCCGAAACACTCGAAATATGGAAGTACACTCGCGGACAAAATATGGGTACAGAATTTATTTATACAATTAAAAATAATAGAATTATGAAATATAAATACAGTGAGCAGAGTGATTTATTATTTTATTGTCTCCGTTAATATATCTAGCAAGGTGATTTCTTTTCTTTTTCAACATTGCATATTATATTGAGTTGATTATATTAAGACACCTCATTTTTCCGCTTTTGGCCCAAATTTAAGACATTGTACACCACCCAACATCGCGCTTTATTTTGTTTACTTGAAGTGAAAATAATTCAATTCCAGAAGTGAAAATTGAACCCACAACAGTTGCGTTTACAGCCGCTTTTATCACTCCGCTAGAATAATATAGAGAGTTATTTCTGTATTTTATTTAATATCTTTCTTTTGAAATATTATGTACATATATATAATTTAAATTGCTGTACACTTTTTATGTTCCGCGAATATGCAAAATAAGCGATAGCGATAATATCATAGCGGCAGGATTTTCTAAAAGATTTTACATAAAGATATATTGTTCATCAGATTCTAGTATTCACTTCTTTTTACTTCTTTATATGCATATAATCTGTAGGATGAATCAACTTATTAAAAGCTTTTATTTAACTTGCAATGTATGTATGTGGGTTCGGGTGAAATCTTAGAGCTCAATTTTGAAGTAGATATCTTCAACCGATTGAGCTGAAATTTTGTATACTCGTTTACTTTGGATGACAATGCACGATAAAATATGTGACGTCATTCTAAATGTAATATGGCGGACCATGCAAGATGGCGGAATTGTTATTTTTAATGTACTTCTACAATATGGGTATCAAATGAAAGGACTCGTTGAGAGCAACTCGAAAAATAATGTGATGTCACTCTAAATCCCATAAGGAGGATATTGAAGATAGCCGAGTATCTATTTGGTCTACTTCTACAATATACATATTAAATGAAATGGGACGTTGACCGTAACTCTAAAAATAATGTGACGTTATACTAAATCCAATATGGCGGAACATCTAAGATGGCGGAATAGTTATTATTTATGCACTTCTGCAATATGGGTATCAAATGAAAGATCTTGCCGAGAACAATTAGAAAAATAATGTGACATCACTTGAAATCCAATAGAATTGACACGATTCAAGTTTTTTGTGCTTTCATATAATGAAAGGTATGTTCGTACGATTGAGCTGAAATTTTGTATACACGTTTGGTTTGGATGACAATGCACGATAAGGTTTGTGACTTCATTCTAAATACAATATGGTGGACCATCCAGGATGGCAGAATAGTTATATTTCATGAACTTCTATAATATGGGTATCAAATGAAAGGGCATGTTGAGAGTAACTGGAAAAATAGTGTAAGGTCATTCTAAATCCAATATGGCGAACCATCCAAAGTAACAGAATAGTTATTTTTGATGCACTTGTACATTACGGGTATCAAATGAAAGGGCTTCTTAAGAGCAACTTGAAAAATGATGTGACGTCATTGTAAATCTAATAGGGCGGACCATCCAAGATGGCGGAATAGTTATATTTAATGCACTTCCATAATATGGGTATCAAATGAAAGGGCTTCTTGAGAGTAACTTGAGAAATAATGTGACGTCATTCTAAATCCAATATGGGGGACTATGACAAGATGAACAAATAGTTATTATTTTTGCAATTCTGCAATATGGATATTAAATGAAAGGGCTCATTGAGAGCAACTCCAAAAATAATCTAACGTCATTCTAAATCCAATATGGCGGACCATCCAAGATAGCCGAATAGTTAATTTTAGTCTACTTCTACAATATGGATATCTATTGAAAGGGCTCGTTGAAAGTAACTCGAAAAATGTGATGTTTTTCTAAATCCAATATGGCGGAACATCTAAGATGGCGGAATAGTTATTATTTATGCACATCTGCAATACGGGTATCAAATGAAAGGGCTTGCCGGGAATAATTAGAAAAATAATATGACATCTAGTGTGAGAAACCTTCTTCCTCCTGGCATTAATCCCGGCTATTGCCAGGGTCTGCCTTCCTACTCAACCTATTCCACTTTGCGCGGTCTTTTGCGTCCTCGGTGGTTAGACCATTGCTTGCTGGTGGCATCATCCAACCAGCGCTTCCTTGGGCGTCCAGGAGGTCTCACTCCAGGAACTGATATAGCAAGGCACTTGCATCCGACATAGTTCTTAGACCAGCGCGTAACGTGGCCAAACCATCTCAGGCGGCGCTCTTGGAGCTTATCCGCTACGTCACGGACCCCAAGACTACCTCGAACGAATGTGTTGCGTATGCAGTCAGCCCGCGTTACGCCGCACATCCACCTCAGCATCTTCATTTCCGTGACGTGAAGCTCCTGAGTGTACCGAGATAGTGCTGGCCAACATTCGCTGCCGTATAAAAGAACTGGTAGTATGATGTTCTTGTATATCAATCCCTTGAGCTTGGCGGTTTTCTTCGGTCACAGACCACACCAGTGACCTCCCGCCATTTGGCCCAGGCAGCACTTATCCGGCCATTGACGTCGTGATCGATGCCTCCAGACTTGTGCATAACGGATCCAAGGTACCTGAACTTTTCTGACTTAACGGCTGGCTCAGGACCTATAAGGATCGTACTCGAGTCCGGGCTCCCGCAGGCCATGTACTCGGTCTTCGACACATTTAGTTTAAGACCACCGTTCTCAAGAGTACCCTTCCGGAGGTTCACTTTACGCTCCAGCGTCAGTCGGTTCTCGTCAATGAGTGCTATGTCGTCATCATACATCATCAGCCATGGAGGCTGCACTACATTGAATAAGAACGGACTAGAGTCGAGCCCTGGTGAACCCCCACTGTAATCGGGAAGGGTCTAGTGTCGCCAACAGCATTCCTAACCATAGAAGAGGAATTGTGGTACATGTCTCTGGTGTGAGAAACCTAGCCAGTGGTAACTAAAAAGTAAAAAATAAATTATAGGCAAAAAATCATTTTTTGAAAAAGCTTTTATTTAAACGCTTTAAAAAGTAGAAAATAAAATTTGTCTTTTAAATTTTAACTATCAACTCATAACCTCATTGTACACAATTTATATGATCATAAAAGCTTGTCGCGCGATTTACTTGTGTAACTAAACTAGTACTAATTTAATTATGTAAAATCTGCTAAGTTTCAATTTTTAAAGTTTCAATTTAATTAAATATTGATTAACGCGACAAGCTTTTATGATCATATAAATTGTGTACAATGAGGTTATGAGTTGATAGTTAAAATTTAAAAGACAAATTTTATTTTCTACTTTTTAAAGCGTTTAAATAAAAGCTTTTTCAAAAAATGATTTTTTGCCTATAATTTATTTTAGTATTTATTTTATGGAATATTTTAGTAATACTAGTTTTTTTTTTATTTAAGTCAATTGACAAGGGTGCGACTGTTAACGCGGCGATAGTTATAGGTTCAATCCTTACTCGAAATTTTCAATTCCTTGCTCTGGTCCCCAGAATTTGCAGAAAGTGGGGAACGGAGTGTCTTAACACTATGCCTCCTCTGCTTACCCTGCTACTTGCGGGATACAGCGTGAAGCTGAAAAAAAAAAGTTCACATACCACTCTATTTTCTAATTTTTAAACCATAATGTATCATCTAATATATTTAATATTCATAGTGCATTTACATAATTACAAGAGAAAGATTGAAGGATTCTGTAATTTATTATGATGCATACGACGTACGTTGTTCATATAAAAACGTTAACATGAGTTTTATTTTTATCTAACCGGCTTTATAATTTGATAGTACGGATAAGTGTGTGATAGAGATAAATATACAAAATATACATACGTTAGACAAAGATAAAAGATATAATTGCACTGAAAAAATATACTGAATACTCGTTTCTTGCAATATGCAGTTTTCAATGGAGTCGATGCGTTTTTTATTGCACGACAAATTACTTTATAGGGAATGCTGTTGGAGATGCCTTGAATTATATAAAAACTAAATATTTTCATTTTAAATTAACGACCATAGTGGCGCAGTGGGACAGTAAAGTAGTTGTGAGTTCGACTCCCACTAGGAGAAATATATATTTTTAATTATTTCATTTCATTTGGTTTTGGTTTGAGTCCAGTTGTGGTCAAGGGGAAGAAGCGTGAGCGCGACTGTAATTCTACAACTGTAATTCGACAACACGTTGTGGGTTCGATTCCCACGCGTGGCAATGCACGGGGTTGAGTTCTGCCTTTCTAAAAAGTTATATATAAATTTAAACGATTACACCTACAATAATAATTACAGTACAAAGTAAAAGGCAGATAGATATATTATAGCATAAATGAACATTCACCATATTAATTAAGCGCAACACTATCTAACCCCACAAACAGAATTCTCATATAGCTTAGTTTACACTGACAATATCAAAACAATAACTAAAGGACACAAATGTAATCGCAGTGCAGTAGGACAGAGGTTGTTAAAGTAATGGTTGTGGGTTCGATTTTCATTCGGGGGATTTAATTACCTTTTTACTTTTTTCGGGTAAACAAAAAAATTCGCGTTAAAATCTGCTACTTGAAACTTGAATCTAAACATAAAGTATCAAAGTGACGGAATGTGGAGAAGTAATTGTCTTCACACACAAAAAAATAAATAATAAAATATTATAAATGTAACAATATTATGTATAAATTATTAACTTTTTAAAAAATATAAATGAAATATTTATATACCTACTGATATTTTTTAATGGTGCTACTATTAAATGGGCAGAACTCCATTTCATTTATTCGAGTGGGAATCAAACCCCCAACCTGTCGCAAGCCATACGCTCGTGGGGGTAAGGGGTTAACTACGCCTGACTTAAGATAATATATAAAAATTTGAACTAAAACATTATCTCACAAATTTTATATAAACACAGACATTCTAATGAAGCTAAAATAACCTTTTAGCATCACATAATACGTCAATATGTGGGCGGATAAAGAATGCCTTTGTTCTATAATCTACATCCTAATAGAGTTACGTCAGACCCTAAAATATAAAGGGTAATCTGAACGGATCTCTAACGAGGTTAACTAGCCTTGTTACTATTAAGTAGTGATAGAGCACTATATTCTTTTCTATGCATGGCATGGCATGGCATCTGGCATGTTCTTTTATCTCATCACGAAGGTCTTTCTGCCTACCCTGCTATATAAGGGATAAAGCTTGAAGTTAATATTTTTTTCAGCATAACACTCTATCGAATAGAACCCACAAACGTTTACAGTGGTAAACTCATGACTTCTATACTTCTATTCTTTTTTCTTAATTTTGAACTTCGTCGCAGTCGGGTAAAAAAAGAAACTTAAAGGTTCTTTCTACATAAAAATGTTCCCTATAATATATGCAAAAGAAACGTAAATAAGTATAAAACAAAATACCACACGCTTAAGTAGAAAAATAAATGTCAAAAGAAAATTAGTGTAAGGCAACCTTTAACGCGTATAATATTTTATTAAATCAACCACCCGCTACGTTATTGTTGTTACTTTATTATATATTTCAATTCTTTAATAATATTCATTTTCTTAATGCTTTAGAATGAATTAATTTCACTGATTATTCTGAGGAAAGCGTGCGGCTGTTATTACGGTGGTTGTAGGTTCGATTCTTATTTGGCGGAGTGGAAGATTTCATATTTTAAGCTCAGCTACCGAAAGCAAAGAGCGGCGTTAAGTTCCGCCACTCTACACGCAATATTTAAAATCTATATTCTATATTAACTCCGAAAATATTTATTTCAATTCCTATTTTCATTTCTTCACTCTGGTGTCTGGAGGCAAAAAAACGGCGTTAGTTACGCTACTCAACTCGCAATGCCTCCAGAATGCGGCTTAAAGTGGAGAACAGAGTGTCTTAAGACTAATTCCCTCTGCCTACCCTGTTGTGTGCGGGACACTGAGTGAAAGTGATTTTTTTTAAATACAAAAACATCAATTTAGCAATAGAATCAAATTCCTAAGCTAACATAAGCCAAATACAATTCAACGAAACTCATAATTTACTAATGTATATTATGTGTACAAAATAAATATTTAATGACATTCTTCAAAAATTCCGTAACAACCTACCTAAGACCAATTTGTTATAATAACAAGGAATATTTTAGTAAAAACATTTTATATCTAAAATGATAAAGATTAAAGAAAAAGAGAATAATATAGGGGCATGTAGAGATGAAAAGTTAAAATGTTAAACTTAAATAATATATATAGAAACCATAGTGGCGCAGTGGTAGTGACTGATTAAAAATACGAAGATTGTGGGTTCATTGTTCGATCGGAGGAAATCATTTTCCTATTGTGATAAGACAATGAGTGGCATGGAGTTCTGCTGCTCAACAAGCACTGGTTCGAAAATTGGGCGGGCTTGGAAAGTGCGGAGTGTTTTAGCACTTGGTTCCTTCTGTCTACGGTACAGTCTGTGGAATATAACATGAAGCCTTTTAAAATATATTTGTCCTTTAAGTTTGGGTACTAAAAATTCTTATAGTGTTCTATAGTTAGATATATGTACAAGAGTTGAAAATATAAACTTTCTTTCTGAAAGGGACCTCAATGCCGCACTTCGTAAAGATAAAAACGCTTTAAAACAAAATACTTTGTCTAAGATATAACATACATTTTAGAATTTAAAAAAAGCAATATATTTACAATTTGTAAAAAGTTTAAAAATAAACTAATTTTAATTTACATAAGAACACAACATTTTGACATTTTAAATCCTCAATAAAGTGACAAAACCTTCACTGTGACGGCCTGCAACGCATCCCCTGAGGTAGTCCTTTGACTTATTTGCCCCTGCAATAAAAACATACTACGTAAACTATTAAAAATATTAAAATTTGCTTTAAAAATTGTATTTACAACCTCCATTTTACAAAGAAAATAAAAAAAAAACACATAAGACAATAATTTATTAAAACAACACATACTCTGTGGCTAATATAGAAAAAAAAAAACTAATATCACCTATACCTTGTTTTCGCTCTGCAGTGGCGTGTGAAAGGGATGGCCATACAAAATCCCATATAGAACGAGCGAGAGGCGAATACTTGCACCGGTGGTAAGGAGTGAAAGAGATCAATAATGAGAGGCCCGAGTAGAAAAGGGATTTCAGATTAAGGTCGCTGTCGAGTCATAGATTATTTTGTATGATAGATGGTTAATTTGTTTGCTTGGCCAGGAAAATTATAATATGGGTGTGTGGTGGATTTTTAAATGTTTTTTCTTATTTAGTAGTATGCTCGGGTTTTTGTGAAGGGTAGAGAGAAAGACACTCTGTTTTGGTCTTCTTAATTTTAGAAAGATGTTTTAGTATTAGTGTTAATTTAGCGATATTAGCAGCAAACGATATACATATAATATTTTTAATTAAATAAAAACAAACACACAAAATCTTATACTTTATCAAATCTCACACGAAAGTGATTTCAATCAAACATAAAATTACTATTTTTATAAAATTACGATTTGAAAAATAACGTTTAACAATACTTTAAATTCAAACAAAATTCACTTTTCTTAACCCTACACCGGGAAATGGTTGTATTTAATTTATTTTCATATCGCACCGCAACACAAAATATCTCGAAAATTCAGTGAAAAATGGAGAACGGAGTGCTGTGACGCAAAATACCCTACCCCAATAAGACCATAAGGGAAAAAGTGTGAATTGCAAAATTCACAAAAACGAGCATCACAGTACATCACATTTTCCACGCCATATCTACATTAAGCAGTCTATGCAGCATTGGCCGGGGCATCCACTATACACCCTCAGTCACGGTCCGGGCGCCAAGCGGGTAACACGTGATAACGCTATCTTATCACTCACCTACGTTTGATAACACGATCTGTGGAACTGTCAAAAATATTGTGTGTAAAATAAAAGGAAAATAGTGATTCAATGTGGGATTCATAGTGACTTGTTGGTTGAGGAGAGTTTTTTTTTTCGGTTTTGTTTTTTTTTAACATACGAATGTATGTACAGTAAATGAATGGATGTTTTTTGTTTGAGGTAAGTGAGCGTTTTTCAGTTCAGTTCAGTAATAACAAAGCATGTTATTACTGAATTTCAGTGCTGTGTGTTTTTTCAGTAACTTTTTGGTATATTATATTATGGTGCTATTTTGTTTTTAATTAAATAACTTTCATTATAAGCGAAAAATTTTCAATATTTTCCAAAATATTTAAGTTAATTATAATTGTTGTATGGTTATAATATCATAATCACAATTATTATAACAACAAAAATTTTAATTTCCGTAATAACTTTAATCAAATTTGAAGTTATTAATGAATTACACATATTAACGAAATTAGTATGAAATTGGATAGTAATAATCAATTTAAGTTCTACAATTATAAAATCACCATTTGAATAGTAAAATAATTTTTGACTATGAAACAACTTTTATGATCGAGTTAATTTGAACTCGATATCTGGGGCTAACGGTTACGAAACGAGTTATTATTAATAATTATAATAAATTATTAAGATTGTCGATTTAATAGATAAGTGTTGTTATTTTTAAAGTGGAAGCGTGTGAATTAATGCGATGATTTCTACTTAGACTATGGTGGAGAATGCGCGGCGTTAAGCTCCGCTATTCAACACTGTCTCGTATATATTAGTGATTATATGTTTTCATTGTATTATTACCGTTAGTTTAACCTACAACCACCTGTATAAGAGATGGTTTAAAATAGATAGCAAACGAGCCAAAGGTATTTCTATGCTTTGTTTACAGCGCACATTACTTTCTTTCTATTGTCAGCTTTTCAGAATTGTGCCAGTTTGATATTTAACTATTATTTGTATAGAGTACTATTTGATTTTTTTATAATTGTTTATAGCTTTTTAAAAATATATTGTGATGTTTAATAATTTTCTTAAATTATTCTTCATTTTATACTGGGTATTTATTTTATATGAGACGTATAATGGGTTATTTTAAATGGTTATTTTTGTTGGCATGGTGACGTTAGGCTGACCAGGTTCTTTATAACACTTAATGAGGTAGATCTAAAGATATTACCTACTTAGAATTTCTATCCGTTCTTTGTTAAATAAAATTTCCTTTTAAGGAAAGATCAAACCCTTATAATATCACTTTGTTGTCCATCTGTCTATCTATCTGTCTGTAAAGAGACTTTATCTCAGGAACGCTTGAAGATATCGAGTTAAAATTCAAACCACATACTTATACGATTATCTACGGACCCATAATTTTTTTTAAATTATTTGTCATTGATGATTATTTGTATTCATATTTATGTGTATAATATGTGGGACACAAAGTGAAGTTAAAAAGAAGTAAAATCGATATAAAATATTAGTCTATGTATACAACTTCTGTACGTAATAACACATTATAACCATACAAAATTAAGCTAAGTTGAGTTCCGTGTCGGTTCCGCCTTAATTTTGGATTCCGTTTTATTTTTAAACTTAAAAGCTCGACAAGGTTAGTTACTTTTACCGATAATCAAATACCTTTACTACTTTTTACCTCAATCGAGATGAAAGCGTGAACTTTTTGATTAAATGCGTGTGCTTTTTAACTGAGTTTATAAGTTACTGATAATTAATGGAATAATGATGGGACGAGATGTCTCTTGGCCCTGCCATATGGAAAAAAAAGTTGAGCTGAAAACAAACCATATGGTATATTTTTTTTTGCTGTATAGGCAAAGGGAATCTGGGAACCTAGTGTTAAGATACTCCATTTAGACACTTCCGTTCCCGCTACAAGAGCAAGGTAATTAAAATAGTAAATATTTCAATTTCACAAGTAAGAATCAAATCCACAACCGTCGCGTTGATTGAAAAAAAAATAAAGACAAAAAACAAAAAAATCACTTCCGTCCATTCGCTTCATAGAAAATAAACATGTCCAAAAACACAGATAATATATGAAACAGGCGCACGCCTTTTGACATTACGGTACAGACCCGAAGATTTACTATCAGAAAAAAAGGTTTAGCTATCAGAAAAAAACTGGATCAAAATGTTTCCTCGGTTACGTGATACTATTACAATACTGTATTGTTTTATTATATTGCGAATAACAGGAGTTTTCACGACATCTGGTTTGGACGTGGCTGAGTGGAGTTGGACCTAGGCATTGGGTTTTCTTTGGATTTTCTTTTGTGATATTATTTTTAAATAGGTTATTTAGGTTTACGCTGCATCCTGTATATAGTAGGGTAGGCAGAGGGAATCTTGAGTTAAGACACTGTTCCATTCTCGTTCAATTATTTAGATATATTTTGTATTTTTTTTGTGAGAGAATGAAAATGATTTATTTCCCTTACTGGAAATCGAACCTAAGATCGTTGTTTTCATAGTCACTCGCCTTACTATTGCGCCATGACGGTAGGTAGGTAAATGTGTATTCATTTTTGTTGTCGAAGATGTTTTTGTTGAATTTTCGTGCATTTATTGTAAAAACTATATTCAATTCAAGCAATTTTCATTACTTATTTTTTGGCCATTCGTGGAATTCAACGCCGTCTCTTCTAACTAAAAGGATTAGTAGACTAATTCGTCATGTAACAAGTGTGCTAAAATAATATTTAATTATATGGAAAGTGTAGTACAGAATCACTATGAGATTTTCCCTACATATAATTATGTTAAATTATATTATCTGAATTCAATTTCAATACTAAGTAAAAATCAATAATAACACTACTTATAAAAATTGTTCTGTTTTAAAAAAAATATAAAAACACACACTTTACGGTTATAAAACATAATTGGATATTGAACTCATCTACATGAGACAAGCTACCTTTGCCTTTAATAGCTTAATGGGTATAATTTAATATGCTTTTAATACAAATTAATACCTTCGTGAGAGACTTCAATCTAATTTAATTGCGTTTATTATATGAGAGTAATTATTCTGCATATATTTTACGGAGAGTGCGGAGAAAATTTTGTTTTCTAATAATTGACGATTAAATATGGAGAATATAAGGAGAGTGGGAACAGAAATTCATCATCTGTGAAAATTTCAACTGTCAAACTATCACGGTACATGAGATATACCCTGATGACAGACAGACAGACAGACAGATGGATGGATGGATAGTGGAATCTTAGTAATAAGGTCTCGTTTTACATATTGATGTAGTCCATAGCCATACACGACGACTGGTTAATTGAAAAAAAAAAAAAAAATTAAACCAGTAATTCCTAATATTAGGGCGTTCATCCAAATAAACTTTGCACTTTTATATTATTAGTATAGAAATATGGATAAAATACATTATGTACCCATCTGTCAGTTGCAGTATTGGAATAAGTAAATAATAAATCACCTTATTGAAATTCTAAATAAAATTTCAAAACCACGTAACATCACTGGATGCGAGTTTACATTTATAATATGTCTTTAAGATCTATATGGAATACTTATAGATTAGAGCAGTTGCGAAATCTTAACAATACTCCCGATGGTGGTGGGTTCGATTACTAATCGTTGCAACGTTAACATTTAAAAATATTTTCACATCATGTGACCTGGCTAGATAAAGCGCGACGTTTAATTACGCCACTCAAAATCCGATATCCATTTAAATACAAGAAAAGAATAAAAAACGTTAAAATAGAAAGAGTAAACTTAAAATATACATAAAACAAATATTACTTCCCATTCCATAAGCATTGACCTTATTTCATAATATAAAACTCTTCCGTTACTGAGTGACTGACATACAACGTACAGACAAAACTACCAGTAGTTTAGTTAAGTGAAGTCATAAGTACAGACTTATAAAGTTGAAGTTAAGCGTATAGGTAGGGTAAGGGGTTTTGGGGTTTTTTTTAATTTTGTACAGTTTCCCCCCTAAATGAATTATTATTATTTAATAATATTTTTATTACTTATCTGTGGTACCGACGTAAAAGCGCGTCGTTGAGTTCTACCACTACCGCGGAAAGTAGTGAACGGATTTCTCAAGGGAAACGGAATGTTATGACACTATAATCCCAGCTTTCCTTTGCCTACCTTGCTAGGTGTATCCCGCATATAGAGTGGAACTAAAATAATAATAATGAAATGGTAGGGCGAAACAATGTGTCTTTATGAAACATTTTAATAAATTTTTCGTTCGCGTTTAAAATAATTAATAACAAAATGCTTATCATAACAGAGCAAATATGTCAAGGGGAATAGGATATATTTTTACATTTTGACATCGCTAGCGATTAACGTTATCGAGCCAGAGCGCTTGTTAAATTATTAATTTAATAATTTTATAGTAAATATATGTAAATTAGGCTTTGTTATGGTGGAATAACGATAGGCTGTAGACGCGGCGGTTGTGACTTCGATTCCGCTCGGGAAAATGGATTCTTTTTGTTTTAAATCAGATATAAAGAGAATAACAGTGTTCTGACACTTGTCTGTATCTGCATACTTATCTAAAAGCTTTCATAGAGAAAAGCTTTCTCAATAACAAATTTCCAAAAAAACTTTATACGAATATATTCCAACACCTATTATTCAGTCAATATTCCAATATAATTCGAACCCCCAACCACCCCATTCAAATACAAAAATTTAATGTATTTATCCTATTTTTATAATATTTTAAATGTAAAAGAGTAAACCGTTCGTAGTAAATAATGGGCCCGATAAGTACTAGTTGCATTTCACGAAGTCGTTTATACACTATACAGTGATAAGCTTCTAAGCAAGCTTCGCTCTAGTTAAAACAATGGGTTAGAACAAAACGCTACTGTATTGATTTATAGTTCCTTATTTGCGATGTTATTGCTTCCTCCTTTTGTATAATGATTTTAAAAAAAGTTTATTTCTGTTATTGTGTTTATTTCTATTGTGGGTTCGATTCCATTCAGGGGAAAGGGTTATTTATATTCAAATGCAGTTCAAGTTTTGCTGATCGACGCATAATGTCTTGAAAATTGAGTAGAATGTAGGGAAGAGAGTGTCTTAATACTAGAGCCTTCCCTTACTTCGATTATAAATGTATTTTGAAGCTAAAATATAAACATTAAAAATGCCTCAAGAGTTCAGCGAAAAGTGGGGAATAGAACAGAAGTATCTTAATGGAAACAGAGTATCATGACGCTACGTTCTAGAAGGACCTACCTTGCTACGTGCAGGATACAGCGTCAAGCTAAAAGCTAAAATTGCATTGTGTCATTGTTTCAAAACTAAAATTGCATGCAACAAGCATTGTGTCAACATTGTAGTACCTAATACTCATTCTGAAACTCTCCGTTTTCCTCTTTTCATGGTTCGAACTCACTATTGTATACTGACCAGAATCTGAATCAAACTAGCAAGTACAAAAACGTTTCAAAGAACATTTATTTAAATCCGATTCAAATCTATAATCATCACGTCAACAGCCAAACCAACCACTGTGCCACTATAACGTATATATCACTATATATATAAAAAAACGTTACACAAAGACACTTGACGCCCTGTGAATGAAGCCACGGCGTTGTTACCTGAGAACTTTTACAATAAAAATAACGAGGAATGATCTGGAGCCGACAAAAACACGCCTTTGATGTGGTACTAACGCTACTCGAACGGTTCTCAGGTTTGTTTGGATATTCTTTCCTCGGATTCGTTGGAGGTTGTTTTATTATGTAGCTTTAGGATCGCGGCGTTAAGCTCCGTCGCGTAATATGGTGGTGTACAGCTTTTAAGCTTCTTTATTTCTTTTTAATTCAAAATATATATTTTAACGATAATACCTTAGCCATATTAGACCAACATCTAATTTTAACTCAATAGAGAAAGTGGAGAACGGAGAAATGGTCTTTCTTACTCATTCAAGAGATATATGAATAAACCTATTAAAAAATACAAATATATATGAAATATTATAATATAAAGTTACCTTACTGTAAAGACAAGGCCCGTTGTTAAGTTCTTTCACTTAATAAGTAACGTCTCTGAAAATCAGCTAAGATGAAGAACGGAGTGTCTCATATCTACATTTTTACCGACCTTCTCATAAAAGAAAAAGCATAAACATGTTTTTCATATCACATTCAACAATTGTCAACCAAAACACAATCGACTCACACCATTAGTACGGCATTAAAAAGTTGTAGGGAGTTAGGGATCAAGCCTGGGATAATTGACCAACAGGTGTGCGGCAACCTTTGTTTATTTTGTACGCCCAAGGCCACTCGAGTAAGCTGGAACCTGGAACTTATTTTTTGTGTAAATATGGAAATTTTCACATTATATTATAATTTTGTATGATATTTTGTAAATTATATGTTTAATATGTTGTTTTTTTGTACATTGATATGTTATTTAATTATTTCAAGAAAGAAGGCTGTTTATGTTATCAATTAAATAATGACAAAATTATTTATCTACCTTTTTTGTTTCTAAGTAAATAATGCGAATTAATTTAAATAGCTTGAATCGTGACAGAGTGAGACTAGGTACTGTGTGTGTAGGTGAGACTGCGATTGTGGGTTCGATTTCTATGTCGAAAATTGAATTGTTATTAATATTATTATTCTCCTGAATGAGTGTAAAAATATTTTTCCTAGCTCTAGTTACAAAATTAAGCGTAACATAGACTTCTAGTACTTAAGTGATTCAATAATTGGTATGAATATTGAAATAATTGGTTTCAATAATGGTAGAATGGAGTGCATCTACACTAAATTCCCTCAACCTGCTCTACAATGTGCGAGATACAGCGGGAAACAAAATCGAAACAGCAAACTACTTGATAATTCGAGCTTTCTCATACCTTCATACACATATAACATTCCATATATTGTATATGAATACCTATCTATCTATTATATAGTAGTTCTCGTAATTTAAAATTAACAACGTAAATAGCAACTCCATATTGTGTTTCCATACGAGAGGCTGGGATTGTTAGCAATTATCCGTATAGTTTATTCAGATTTTATATAACAGGTTAATGAGAAATTCTGGTATTCATAATATTTTTAATTATATTTTCGATAGTTATAACGTTGTTTTTATTTTATAATTTGTATAGTATGTTTAATGTGGTATATATTTTTAAGCCGGATATAGAATAGTTTTCGTATATTTTATAGGTGCAATATTAAGTTATACCTATTTACTTACTTCCTGAGTTATTGTAGATTGAATTAACTTAATAATATATTTACTCTAAATCTTTTTATCATAATGTAAATTTTCATAATATACAATATTTTATATTGATAGAAAAACACATTTTTTCCTTTTCTTTTTTCCCCCTGTCGATGTCATATAAAATGATATTGTTATGATATGAGAACATAAAGTGACCCTCCTAATATTTTAAGTAATAGGATTGTCGGATTTCTATTCGCATTTAAAACACGAACCGTATTGCTGAATCTTGTTTACTTGTAAGAAGTAAATGGAAATCGACGTTTTATACGTGCTTCGTTGTGGTACAGTGCAAAGCCATTCAGGAGATATATATATTTTTTAACCACTGTACCCATTAGGAAAATCTGGAGACATTGCGAGTTGAAAGGCGGAACCCAACGCCGCGAATTGCTCGTTTCTAGACAGAAGAAATGAAAATATATAAATAATTCACTACTCCAAATGGAAATCGAACTCACAATCTTCTTTTACAAATACAAGTTTTTAACAACCTCAAAACATAAAATTTTACTTTATAATATTGAACAAATCAATTTTGTTATAAATGGAAAATGTATTCAATTCTTATTTATAGTTCTACGCTTAGAGTTTTTAAAGTTTCAGTAAACTATGAAGTATTGGCAATGCTCTTAGCGACTGAAGTTCTAAGGAAAATATAAGTAAAGTTATATTATAACGTTATATTGTAATGTAAATTGTATTAAGTGCTTTTTTGTGTATATCGCAGTGGCTTCGTTGCTTTTTGATAATATAATAGTACTTATTTTCATTTTGGGATTGTGGGTATGAATTTTTAATTTTTTTTTTAGTATCTGTTACTCGTATATGAGTAATTGTTTCTTTTCTTTGTTCTTTAGCTTCACACTATATGAGGCTCATAGAAGGGAAGGCAGAGGAAACCTGAGAACCTAGTGGTAACACACTCCGTTCCCAATAAGCCACCATTCCCCACTTTCCGGCGTATTTTCAAGGCATTGCGTGTAGCAGTAGTAGAACTTAACGCTGCGAATTATCTCCTTATGATAGCAAAGAAAAGAAAAAAATAAATATTTCATTTTCAATATTAAACGTTTCGTCGAGTGGAAATAGAACTCACGACAGCCTCATCTAACTAAACTTACATATAATATGTATAACATATTATTATTATTTTCATAGGATCTAATTAACAAATAATTAATGGCCGTAGGAAGAAAATTACATGTTGGCTGGTATACCTTTCAGGAGGGCTTATTCCGGCAGAGTGCTTCAGGGAATGTGGATGTTAATACATTCCGTATGCGGCTCTATATGTCTTACTGTATATATATGTACTTATATTTCGTAGGTAATGTAATGTTATTGTTCTACGTTTTATGGTGAACGTTATGCAAATGTACCCTTTTGGGGTTGTTGGGTTGAATAATATAAGTTTTGATAGTCATTGGTTCGAATTTTGTTTAAAGTCTTTTTGACAATATTAAAAAAATATCTTTTAAATTCAGCGGAAAGCGGAGAATTTAATTGCCTTAATGATTTTTCTTCATTTCTTAACGAATAGAAGATGAAAAAGTTCTTGAAAGGGTATATAACTGAGCTGTGGTCAAGGTTGTTAAAAATATATTTTTAATTAATATAAAAGTAAAAAAAATCTTACGCCATTCACGTTATAATTGGAAAGTTTCTATATATAATACTATTCAATTATCTATAGAAATCTATTTTCATTATATTTTTAAAGCAAATTTCTGATTTACACAATTCCATATTATTTGCTAATTCCATAAAATGGTACACGAGATCAAATTGACTACCGCCTACATACAAATCTATGACAATTAATAATGACACCTACATAAAGCTATATTTAAACTGAAATGTGAATCATGAGACTAAAATATACACGTAAATAAAATGTCTTTCATAAGTGAAAAATGAATGCCACTACAACCTTTACACATTTTTCTATTTTCTTTTTCTACTATTTGGAACCAAGATGGCCATCTCTATCGCCAAGTTTGGACTGCCAATATTAGGTAATATTATAAAATTAAAGACTTTGTTTGGTTAAACACACGTATCTTAGGAATTACTAGTATAATTGAAAGAATATCTAAAAGATATAATATACTCGTAGATAGATGTATATTGCATCACTTTAATCGTTTCGGAATAATCCGTCGTGGCTTCGGCCAGAGTAACAAATGATTTAACCCAGGGGACGATAAAATAAGGGAAGGAAATGTAGGAACCGATAAACTTGAGAAACGTAAAGTAATAATACTGTGGCCTCATCTGAAGTTAGGGTTTATGCTTGTATTCTAAGCTGATCCTGTATTCCAAAGATATATAGACTTATATGTATTGTTAAAAACCATCGTCAGTTTTAGTCTTAACACTAGGTTCCCAGGTTCCCTCTGCCTACGTAGCTATGTAAAAAAATATTATTTTACACTTTGCCCCAATAACATTGGCTGTTAGTAAGTTGGCACGGCTTAGAAAGAAGAAACTCGGTCATCTTACTTGTGCCTCGTCCGCCCACGCCTGAATACCTTTAAAGTGTGGGCGTATTCATTTTGTGACGCTAAAAGTGCCATTTAAACTTAGTGGTTAAAAGCGTATTTTTAAGTTGGTAGTTTTTTGTAAGTCAACTTATTCGCATAGTATGTATGAAGAATATAAACATACTTTTTTCCCAGCTTTGTAGGGAAACGCAAAGCCTAGGTTGCTGCCTATCCTGTTATATAAAGGATACAGAGTCAAGCTAAGAACATGAACTTACTACCCACTCATCAATTAACATAACTGCCACTGCACTACATTTCCCATACCAAATCGAAACTAAAATTGGAAAAAACTTTATTTTTCTGTTTTGCTGCTTAAAACGGTAGCCTAAAGTGCGTTCAACAAGTCATGGCCGTCCTGAAGTTAGGTTTTTTAAACTTCTGCGCATTGTCCATTCAGGAAGCAACTAATCAGAAGTAAGAAAAATTCTAAAGTTTACAGCGTCCACGACTCGTCGACCGTACTGTACATTGTATTAGCAATCCCGCAACCCAAATACGTGTAATGAACAAGTTTTATAAATAAAACTAACTGTTGTGGCTTTTACCTAATATGCCAACTAAATGTATAGTTAAACTACATTGTTACCACAAGCAGGTAATAAAAAATTATAATAACTAAGTGAAAGTTTAGTAATTTCTCACGTTTATAGAAATTGTATGAAAACTGTTTCATGTTGAAAATACAATATATAATATTGTATTTTCAATTTTGGAGTAGGTGTAAATGCGTTGGTAGTACAATCGATTCCCAATAGTTTAGTGTTCGATTTTGCTATCCAGCTTCTTCTTCCTGGCATTAATCCCGGCTATTTACCAGGGTCTGCCTTCCTACTTAACCTACTCCACTTTGCACGATCTTTTGCGTCCTCGGTGGTTAGACCATTGGCTCTCATGTCCTGCATCACGACATCCAACCAGCGCTTCCTTGGGCGTCCGGGAGGTCGCGCCCCAGGAACTAGTATAGCAAGGCACTTGCGTCCGACATAGTTCTTAGGCCGGCGCGTAACGTGGCCAAACCATCTCAAGCGACGCTCTTGGAGCTTATCCGCTACGTCACGGACCCCAAGACTACCTCGAATGAATGTGTTGCGTATGCGGTCAGACCGCGTTACGCCGCACATCCACCTCAGCATCTTCATTTCCGTGACGTGAAGCTCCAGAGTGTGCCGAGATAGTGCTGGCCAACATTCGCTGCCGTATAAAAGAACCGGTCGGACGATGCTCTTGTATATCAGCCCCTTGAGCTTGGGCGGTATTCTGCGGTCGCAGACCACACCAGTGACCTCCCGCCATTTGGCCCAGGCAGCGCTTATCCGGCCATGGACATCGTGGTCGATGCCTCCAGACTCGTGCATAACGGATCCAAGGTACCTGAACTTCTCCGACTTAACGGCTGGCTCAGGACCTATAAGGATGGTGCTCGAGTCCCGGCTCCCGCAGGCCATGTACTCTGTCTTCGACACATTTAGTTTAAGACCGCCGTTCTCAAGCGTACCCTTCCAGAGGTTCACTTTACGCTCCAGCGTCAGTCGGTTCTCGGCAATGAGTGCTATGTCGTCGGCATACATCATCAGCCATGGAGGCTGGTCCTGGATGTGAGCCGAGACAGTATCGAGCACTACATTGAACAAGAACGGACTAAGAGCCGAGCCCTGGTGAACCCCCACTGTAATCGGGAAGGGTCTAGTGTCGCCAACAGCAGTCCTAACCATAGAAGCGGAATCGTGGTACATGCCCCTGATAATCTCAATATAGGCCTCAGGGATCCCTTTGGATCGCAATGCCCACCAGATACACTGACGAGGCACACAGTCAAAGGCCTTCTGCAGATCTAAAAAGGCCACGTGCAGAGCTCTCCTTTTTTCCCTGTATGCCTCCATCAAAGTTCTGAGGGCGAAAATGGCGTCCATGGTGCCCGATCCTGGCTGAAATCCATACTGAGACTCAGAGACAGTACACTCTTGGCGGAGCCTGAGGTCGATCATGCGCTCGAAGAGCTTCATGGTATGACTCATAAGCTTAATGCCCCTATAACTACCACAATCTTGAACACTGCCCCTTCCCTTGTAAATAGGGGTAATAAAGCTAAGCCGCCACTGATGCGGCATCTTACCAGTGTTCAAGATATGGTTAAAAAGGTCAGTAAGCATGAGCACACCAAGAGAGCCCAACGATTTCCACGCTTCGATCGGAATGTCGTCAGGTCCCACCGCTTTTCCGTTCTTCATGCGTCGAAGGCAATTACGTGTTTCGTCAAGGGTTATTGGGGCAATAAGTCCAAGGTTAGGCGGTGGGTCGTGATGAAGACTGCATGGGTGCTGAGTATTCAGCAACTCCTGGAAGTAGCTTCGCCACCTCTCCTTCACAGAGTCATGATTACAGAGCAGCGTGCCCTGGGAATCTCTGACGCAAAGACATTTTGCGATATCTTGCGTCACTTTATCCCGGGAACGTGCCAGTTTGTAAATGAGCTTCTGCCCCTCCACAGTTTCAAGTTTATCATACAATGGTGACAAACTCTCACTGCGGGCTCTGGCTACAGCTCTTTTACTGGCACGTTTAGCTACTGTGTACTCCAGTCTGTCTTCAGGAGAGTTGGATTCCTGCCACTTCTTAAAGGCAGCCTTCTTTTCACGAGTCACCTCCTGGACCTCGTCATTCCACCACCATGTCTCCTTGTCGATGACACGTCCTCCCCTAGAAACGCCAAGAACTCGCCTGCCTGCCGCAATGATTGCCGACTGAGCCCGATCCCAAGCATCCTGAGCAGTCTCGGTGTTAGTCGAAAGATTATGACTTTTCACCTCTGCCAGGAAGTCGGTCTGCATCGGTCCATTCAGCAACCACCACTTGATCCGAGGCCTACGTTTCTCGGCTACTTTCTTCTTCGGAGTGACGTTAAAGTCCATGACAAGAAGACGATGTTGGGCCGTTAGGCTTTCGCCTGGAATGACCTTACAGTTAGTTACCCTGCCCATATGACACCGTCTGGTCAGCAAGTAGTCTATTTGAGTTGAGTGGGACCCGCACTTATACGTGATAAGGTGCTGAGAATTCTTTTGGAAGAACGTATTCACGACGGCCAGATCAGACGCAATACAGGTTCTCAGAATGTTTTCTCCCTCTGCATTGCGAAGACCGTGCCCAAAACCCCCGTGAACACGTTCATACGGCTCAGCAGCCCTACCGACGTGCCCGTTCAAGTCCCCCCCAACTAAGACCACTTCGGTACACGGCACAGCAAGTAGCACCCCTTCATACTGCTCCCAGAATGTGTCCTTTTCGGCCGCGCTACATCCCGCCTGGGGAGCATAGGCACTGATTAAGTTTGTGATAACGCCCTCAATCAGTACCCTCACTCGCATCAAGCGGTCGGAGCGACGGTCAACTTCAAGGAGCCCATTCTGAAGCTCTTCAGAAAGCACTACCGCTACACCGTTTCTACCCGAAGGTGACCCAGTGTATATAAGCCGGTAACCCTGTCCGATGTTACGGGACTTATTGCCCTTCCAGCGTGTTTCCTGGAGGAAGGCACACTGGACCCGACGTCTCATGAGTACATCTGCGAGTTCCCTGCATCGTCCGGTCAGAGAGCCAATATTCCACGTTGCAAAGCGGAGTTTCCTTCTGGGTACTAGCGTCTTTAGCCGTGTCCGTACATGACACGGTAGCCCTTGCCCACTTGTCGCAGGTGTAGGGCGATGTGCCTGCGCGTCGTTTTGCGGCGACGCCCTAGCCGTACCCAGTCTGCTGTTTCGTTGTCGGTCCATTTAAGTGGCGGTTGGCGGTTTTTAAATGGAGCGACTGCCGTCTGACCTCCAAAACCCCTTTGTGGGGAAAAACCGAAGGGAGAGGAAAATCGAAGGGGTAGGATAGGTAAAAGGAGGGGGCTAAGGAAAAGAGGAGGGGAAGGGGGGGAGTTAGGACACCATTCTTACGGACTGGATGAGGATGTAAGAGTGGCGGCTCGAGGATCCGGGGTCGCGTACCCGTATGCCCACAAACAAATATCGGACAGATATTAGTCAGGACATCCTCTGGATACAATCTGGATTTTGCTATCCAGCATGCATAAATATCTAAATATTATTAAAAATTGAATAGAGACAGAGTGGTATAACATTATGTTTGACTATTATAGTAGTTATATAAATAAAATAAAATAATCTGAAAAATATCATCCAAATATTTGAATTCTGTAACCTAGGGATGATTATATGTAGTTCTAAACCTAGTCAAGTAGCAGACAAAAATATAGAAAAAGTTAATAAAAAGTACGAACAGTCTGTAGTTACAAATTAAAATAAAAAAATTGAAAACGTCATTAAGATCCACCACTAAACACGCAATGTCTTGAGAATTCTGCGAAAAATGAAAAAAAGAAGTGAGTTAACACTAGCTCCTCCCTTCAAAAACTAACATTCGTCATAATGAATAGATAAATATCAATCGAAGCTTACCCTATTAGACCTATTAAAATAGTCATATTAAACAAAACTAAATTACCCAATTACGTTGTACATTGTACATTTCCATATAAAATTAACCTCAAAACGGCCATTGTTTAGATATAATTGTTTGAACAATACTAAAATAATTTCATAAATTTTGCTTCTAAATGTATACTATAATAGGTAAATAGGGTAATTTCTCGCAGCTTATTATTTTTGGTGAAAAGGTATTTGGAAATAATATTATAGTTGCTATAGTGTATTTTAAAGTTTCCAATTATATCCTGCAAAGTAGGGTAGGTAGAGAAAATTTTGTGACAAGGCTTTCTATCCAAATTCAAGGTATTCCGTGTTGAGTGATGGAATACAAGAATACAATCTTGGTATGCCTGTCTTGGTTAGGAAAATTTTTCATTCCCTCTAGTGATGATTGAATCCACGACCATCGCTGTTACTGCTATGGTTGCTAATTATTTCAATTTCACTCATTTTCACGGACAGCAGGGTAGTCAGAGATAATCAAGTGTCCACAAACTCCGTTTTTCACTTTCCATCTAAATTCGAAACATTGCGTGCTAAGAGCGGAACTCAACGCCGTGAATATTTATTAATAATGAATAATTAATTGAAAATAATTTCTAAGCTCGCATTACAAAAAAGTATAACAAAATGATTAATCGTTATCAACAAGTAGATTAATTTTAAATACAAGTAAAGATAGCGAGTATGATTTGTAACAGTCAACGCCTTCCAAATTTATGGGGAATTAAAGTGATTCACGAACTTTACTAATGTTTTACTTTTAAAATTGTTGGTACGATGCTAAGTTTGCATGAGTCATACAAGGCTTTCCCATTTCAGTATTTTGTTTATACATATTTCAATAAGTTACTATGGTAGGCAGAGGGAACCTGGGAACCTAGTGTTAAAATATTCCTTACCGTTGCATTGTGTGTTTAGTGGCGGAACTTGACTCAGGGAGTTATTTTGTTTATCTGGTTACCAGAGCAAAGAAATGAAAAAAAAATATAATATTTCATTCCTTCAAGTGTGAATCGAACCCACAGCCATAGCGTTTATGCCCCTGCACCTTTAAATCTATAATTGTAATATAAAAAACATTTTGTTGTGTATCTTGGTCTATCTTTCGAATAGGTATATGAGGCTTAGCTTAACGCCGAATTCCGCTCATAGTTGAGAAAATAGACCAACAAAAACCTAAATTCGAACCTAAGCCCAAATCAAAAGAAGTCTATCACAATTTCCTCCTTCCTACAAATACCGTATTTTTTCTTTCCAAAGCCTACAACGCCTGTAGCGCGTGTATCTTTGTATAGCAAGTTCGTTAGCACTTAGTTCTGTACAGTCTATTTCAATGAATGTTTTCGTTTGATTTTTTATACGTGTTTCTACAAATGGTAGAGAAAGCTGGATTTTCAGGTATTTTCTCCTCAGGATACCATCACACGTTTGATATAATAATATTATATTTTTTTGTATAGAAATTTTGATGAAATCTGTCGTAGTACTACAGTAAGTAAGTGAAGCTTTTAATGTGATCGTCATTGAGGCAATGATTGTTCTCATTTTCTCCGTTCTGGTAGACAGTGCGTTAATATCCGCCATTCAATACTTAATATCTTTAAGGAACAGTTAGAAATTGAGAAAGGGAGTTTCTAAATACTAGATTTCTTCTGCCTATACTGTCATGCTTGGAAAAGCTTTCAGCTTTTACATTATTAACTATTGCATAACTGATTTAATTTTATTTTTAGAGTAGCATTTTTTTAGTTATTATTATTATTTTTTTAGAAAAATATTGATTGTATACTAGAAATTGAATCTACTACAAAAGCACATATTTTTTAACTAAAGTAAAATGCCATTAAAATTAATAAATTTATAATTTGAACATTGGGAATGGACGTGTTTTCACGGAGACCGAGTACTTTACCTGCCCCACTATGTGCGGGATAAAGCTTGAAGTTAAAAAACTCAGACTCAAACCCATACTGAACTCCTTTAGTCGGGCATACTGGCAACTGTACCACAACGGACCTCTTACGAAAACGACTAACACCGCTATATATTCTTGTGGGCGCCATTTTACGTTCGACTTATTTATTAGGGGGTCTGTACATAAAATCTATATATGTTTTTTATCTCAACTGATAGTTTCAAGGAAAAATTCGACATTTATTGCCAGTATAAAAGAGTAATGGCCCATTCTGTTATAAAATACAAAATATTGTATGTAGAGTGTATGTATGTATGTATGTGTATGAAGTAATATAATTTACGATCCAAATATTTTTTGCCGGTCGAGAAATCAATTTTATCGTTTGTTTCGGTGTAATAAACCTAAATGGTTTTGTCATAATTGTTTTACAACTTCATTTTGTTGCTTAGTTTTTTTGTAGAGTTTTAGTATTAATGGTAGCTTTTATGAAGTAGAGAGTAAGTAGTGACTGGTTTTTCTATATTTTTCGGGCGGAGAGCGGAGAATGGAGTGTTTTGATACTAATTTCTGTTCGCCTACCCTGCAATATGCAGTATCAAGCTATGCTATTTTCAAACATGTGGGTGGACTATAACGTTTATTTTAACATTTTGGTGCTAAGCAAAATATAATTTAATGAACCAAATCAAATTAAATACAATTAAATGGTAATTACTGGATTTAAACCAAAAAAAACATGACAATTCATCAATTTTCCACTTAATTTCTAAGTAGTTTTTGCTTTTAGTTTTCGTAAAAGTTTAAACAAAAATAGACTTGGCGCGTGTCTATTAACAGTGAAAAAACGTGTTTTTACGAAATAAATGAGTTAAAAACTGTGTATAGCGGTTTTTGGTGACAAAAAAAACTATTTAACTCAATTCGTTCGTTACGAATTCTTTACAAATTCAGTTTTGTGAGACAAATCGTGTGGTTTTTTGCTTAAACTAAGAAAATATTTTAATTTATTTAACATCATTGTGGTGTTGCAACATTGATTCGTCAGATTTTCTACCAAATGACTTATGTCATTGCGTAGAGTGGCGGAACTTAACGCTGCATTGCCTTGTTACCAGAGCAATGAAATGAAAATAGTAAATATTTCTTTAACCGGAGTAAGAATCGAACCCACAACCTCCTGCGTCGCGACGGCCTCACTGAAAATACTTTTTATCTCTATATTATGTACTAAAGACCATAATTTATAAACACTCAATATCTCAACTTCATATTAAAATTTAGGTAGAGCTAATCTACTGTTAAGACAATCTTCATCCAATTTCCAAGATATTGCATCACGAGCCGCGGAACCCAACGCCGCCCAAACAATAAAAATTATCATACAAAATAATAGTAAAACAACACGTCACATAAAACCTTACATACTTCCACTCTACAACGAGCTATCATCAGACAAAAGGCCAACATGAAATTTCAGAGCGATGCCAACTGAAAAGTACCTACTTGAATTATCGTGACAGAATCTTAAAAAGGTTTTTCCCCATTCTGTAACGAGGTTCCATGACGTATATATGTATTTGTACCCTCATTACTCTTACACTTTATGTCTGTCTGTTCTTAGGAATATCGGTAGTTGTAAATGGTAGGTACCCATAGATTTTTTGCTTTCACGCTGTTTCCCGTATATATCCCGCTTTATCGGAGCGAAGAAATGGTAGTTAATCATTTCTAGGAGGATTCAAACCCACAATCATAGCTATTATAGTCGGCCCATGTACCGTAGCGCTACGAAGACCTTACATACACCTATATCTAAATGTAATTATGTCTTTATAATGTTTTTATAATTAATTACTTCCATTATCTCCCTTTTAGATATATAGCGCGGCGTTGAGTTCCGCTATTTAAAACACAATGTCTCAAAAGTGGCCAAAAGTGAGGAACGAAGTGTGTTACTTCCAGGTTCCATTAACGTAGCCTATGCTACTACTACTAAAATATGCATGGGTGCAATATTCATATTATTTTATTGTATGTAATAAATCAAAGCTAATGCAAAATTCATGTTAAAAATGTTATCATTTTAGCACTAAACGTTGAAAAACCAATTTGAGAGAGTGCCTTGCTGTGATAATAATTTTCATGTTATTAAACAACGTTATGGCGTAGTGGACGTTTTGGTTTAGTATTCTTTGTAGAGAGTTTCGATTGTAATCCTTTAAAAACAGACTTTTTTTTAACTTTAGCTAACTTTCTATATTAAAACATTAAAAAAGATATCTTAGATATTGTATTGAAAGTGTAAGGATTTCTAATGAAAGTTGCTTAAAAAGTAATATTTATTCTTATATTAAATAAACTATTTTTAGTTTTTTTTTTATTTTACAAGGTGATAACTAATTAGTCACTATTTTTGCAGTATTGGGGTTATTGTTGGTCTGATTGTAAAATATGAACTTATATAATACTTATTTATTTATAAATGTATTTAATCATATTGTTTTTTTTTGTCTTTTCAGGTAATTGCTCAAAACAATTTAATTTAAGTAAGTTTTAGTAATAAGTAAATTTAAAACAATTTATATAATATTTTTTTTATTATTACTTTAATATATTAATTTAATAAGGATTTAAGCCAGTCCAATAATGCTAGTCGTGACCATTCGACTATTAAGACGACAGATTATGGTTTTGACTCCCACTCGAGGAAATAACTCCTCGGGAACTCCACGGTAAAGTGAGAAACAGAGTGTCTTAACACTATAATCCTATTCCTTCTGCCTATCCTGCTTTGCAATGTAGCTTGAAGCTACACAAAACAAATAATATTATGAAAGCTTCCATAACAATAAACCTTGCACCACTAAAACAGAGTATATAATTTAAAAAAAAAAACCAACATTTAAATATTTTACATTTAAAATAAAAACTCAGCTAAAATATATATTTATGACAATTTCCCCGCAGTTTAAATTCATTTTGTCCATGTCACAAATGAAAATGAATTTATGAAAGAAACTCCACCAGGTTTTTCATTCCACCGTTAAGTTTAACGCGCCCTAAACAAAAATGGTACAAGCGATGGGTTAAAACGACGGCGTAGTACATAATTTAGTGTAAAGTTAAAGTTTGCAATTATAGATCGTATTTCGGACGTGCTAAGTACAAAAATCGCTTAAACAAAAAAATTTTGTTACGTTTTCTTTCTATGATAGTTTTCTATTCAGCCACGCGATGAGAATGTTTAAAGAAAAATAGACTTTATTTCATAGTTATAAGTTTTAAAGTTATTTCTTAAAAATTAGGTCGCTTACGCTCGTTAGTTGGACGCGTACATACTTACTTCACTATAACAGGTTCGCTTCTAACTTTTCTCAGATGTTTTACTTTTTGCCTAAAGTCGTTGGTAGTGTAAGAAAATATTTCTTTTATCTTATAATGAATGAGTAAGTTACGAAAATTGATATTTTCAGATAGTATTGATGCCATATTGGGACTTTATTCTTTCTAGTAATAACTTCTCTTCTTTATAGAAATAACAAAATTATTGTACACTCTGTTTAAGGTATGATTTTTAAGGGTTCCTTAGGATCAAGTGATCCTTGCAAAGGATCTCATATGCATGATAAAAGCATAGTTTGCTGTCTGTCTGTCCTTCTGTCAAGACAATTTTTTGAGATCATGTGGAAGTATCACGCTGAAATTAATATCAGATACCAAACTTTGTAGACCCTTTGAGTCAACGTCAACTCTCGAAAGGTACATCCATGCATGCATCGTTTTATCGCATTTTGTAAAAAAAATCGATCAATATCTACACAGCAGTTTCGGTGGATCTAGAATAATGATATTTGGCAAGAATTTACAGTCTAAGAAAGCATTTCGAAAAATGGAACTAATTAGTATATCACAGGAAAAAAAATCATTACAAATATGTATTTGTAATTCATTTCATACAAAATGAGTGTATACATAAGCAAAACTTAAACTTGTCACCTTTTATAAATCACACTTCGAACCCTGAGTGGAAAGAACCCTGATTGAAAAATCCGACTCTCACTTGGCTATTTAAATGACTCCCCTAAAAATTTTACAAACTAGACATTCCTTAAAACATAAGTATATATTTGGTCTACGATATGCCAACAAGGCTATAATTTTAAAAAAGGGAACTCCCAACATGCTATATTATTACCTGAAAAAAAAAAAACGTTAAAAAGCTGAAAAAACCACTCATCTTTTTATATGACTAACATGCAAATGCAATTTGCTATGCACCAGCCACAAAAGATTATTAGCAAAGTTAACTGAGCTATAAAACTATTACAATCAACATTATGAAGGCAACGAAATAACTAGGAGATAGTCAAAGGTAGATTAACTTTAACTTTTAAGTTCTAATTTAACCGTACGCTAATGTTTTATTTGCACGATTTGGTTAATTTGAAATTTTACTGTTATTAAATGAGAGTAGGGTAAAATTGTAAGCGTGGAATAATGTTTGTAGAAGTAATGGTTGTGAGTTCAATTCCCAGTGATAAGATAAATTACTGCTCTTTTAGAATATTTAATCTTCTTAGGCTAGTTAGAAACAACGCGGCGTTAGGTTCCGTCAGGATCCACCGTAGTCAATAAATTACAACGAAAAGGAAAAATAGTTTGATTTGTTTTATATCCTTTGGGCGTATACGTGAGAAAAAACTCCGATTTCATTAAATATATTTAAAAAACAGACTGATTTATGCAAGAGATATTTACGATTCGAGATAAGAGAAATGCCTAAAAATTAAAAATAAAACTTTTTTGTAATTTATTACCATATACATATTTATAGTTTTTCTTAGTAATAATAAGTTTTTTCTCAATAACTTCTTACATATCACAAGTCACGCTAGACCACTCATAGAAAAACTTGTATCGCAAGTTGTCAACGACACTTGTACTGGAACTGGAGTCAGGTTCGCAGGCAATCGGCTTTCACATACCAAGTGGAGTTGGAAAACAGGATATTTGTTAATATTATTGCTATGCTTACTCAATCTATATATAAAAAGAAACTAAACGCCGTCTGTTCGTGGAAAGTATAAGGAAAAAAGTATAATTGGGGACATCGGTCATGGAATCTAAAATAATGTTTTTTAGACTTTGTCTTTGATTCTTCTTTTTACTTAACTTAAATGCATTCCTTAAATAATAATGTAAATGGGATAAGCTAACCAGCTGGTTCTACTAATTAATATTGTCTAAAACGAGTAAAAACCTAAAAAGAGAATACTGGAGTGCCAAATGTGGACCCCATACTACCTACCCTACCATACCATATATCATTATATAAATCATTGTAAATAATAAAGCATCCAACTCCCGTCGGTAAGCTGTGGCTATAAAGAATCAATACTTTAAAGATTTTATGTGGTACGGTCAGCAAGTAAAGCTTTGATATAAATATTATTGATGTGATGACATATCGCAAAAAGTTTATTTATTATTAATTTGCTACGGTTACGTTTCATGGCGCAATGAGAAAAATAAATGAATAAAATAAAAATTATAAAAAACAAAAAAGAGGTTGTATAAAATATATTGACAGCTGCTAAAGTGTAAAACTTCAGCGCATTTAAACGCCCACGTAGTTTAAGTACAGATTGTTGCTTTAAATATCATAAATTGTTAAAACAGGGATAGAAACAATAGAACAACTCAAAAGTTAACCCAGAAAGTAGGTCCAGTATAATTTTAGTGTTATATGATTATAATTATTATTATATTTACATTTTTGGTTATACAATATAATTTAATTATTTCTTTCAATTATTTTATTATGCTGACGGTACAATTGGTAACAAAAATAGCGGAACGACAGGTGCACACAACCTGCTTTGACTTGTCGGGAAGTTATCCAGCCAGATTTTATATATAAAATATATATACATGAGTCCGTCCTTACGCAGTGGCATAGCGTGTGACTTTAAACATGAAGGTTGTGAATACGTTTCGCACTTGGGGGAACAATTTTTTTAATATTTTCATGTTTTATTCGTCTAATGGGGCAAAGCACGGTGTTGAAATTTGCGTACTCCCATCCCAAATAGCCATATATTGGATATAGCGAGGAGAGTGGAGTGTCTTAACACTAAGTTTACTTTGGCTACCTTATCGTTTATATAAGACTCATGAAACTACAAAAACAACCACCGTTCCAAAGCTCGATTTTTCAACCGATATCAATTTCGAACTACACCAAGAACTGAAATCTTTTATAAAACTATATAAACTTAAATATTCATTCCGCCATACAAAAACTTATAAAGACCAGATGACTATACGCGGTTGCTGTATAGCCGTCTCTCTCGCACCGTCAAGTTAATAGACTCGGTTCTCCAGAGAATTGCATCTTGATGGAAAAGCTTTGGAACACCAACATTAAGAAGCATGCTGTTAAACATAGACAGTGTTATTAAAATTTATACAAAATATTTTTTTATATATATATTTATTTTTAAATTTCATGAAGCCGTCGTTGACGCAAAGGGAACCTAGTGTGAGGAAACTCTGTTCCCCCTTTTCTACTTAATTTTAGAGGCATTGCCTCCAGATGGGGAAACTGAATGATCCGCTTTAATAAGTGAATTATAACTAAAATAAAAAACCCGACTGCATAAACTAAATTATTATATGTAGTAACCTGCGCCATAAAGAGGAATCTAACGCTTAATCATTTATCAAAATGGGTTGACTAGTTAAGCAGTGACAATTGAACAAATACATACAAACGCACTAAAAACATGACCTTCCAATTGGGCTTCGACGCAGTCGGGTTATTAAATACATTCATTTATTCGATTGGGCATCGAATCCACGATCGTCGTGCTTGCAGCCAGGTGATCTGTGGGGTCAAGTCCAGGCCGGCGATGGCTAAGTTAAAAAGGTTACATTAACAATTCTGAGAGCAAAAACTATACAGGCCGTTGTGGCGCAGTAGCACAAGCGTGTGTTTGTAACGCGACGGTTGAGAGTTCGCTGAGATGACATGAATTATAATTTATTACTATTATTTACATATTTTGCAAAGAATTGAAAATAATAACAACTCTGGTACCAAGACAAAAACGCGGCGTTGTGCTCCGACACTCAACACGCTATGCTGTGTATATCACGCTTAAATCGGGAACGGATTGTCTTAACACTAGGTTAGCTCTGCCTACCCTGCTATATGTGAGATACAGCGTGAAGCTGAAAATAACAAGATATTTAGTTATAAACAGTTGATTTACTCTTGACCTCATTCTTCATGACTTCTTATGCGAATACAAACAAAAAGATAGAATAAAAAAATACTTAAGCAATCTTCTCTTTGTGCAATGAACAGTATTTTCTTCCTTTGTAAGAAACTTTTGTATGAACTATGAACATTTAAATTAATATTCTGCATGTAATTAACTTTATGTTCTACTCTTCTACTTTGTTTCATATATCTTAGATAGAGTAGCTTCATTTCGAATTAATTAAGATGATATTCATTTGACTCTACTTAGTGGGTTTTAAAATAATTAAAATATGTTTATTTTTTAAAAATCTAATATGAATATTATTAATACGAAATTCTTATTATATGAAAATATTTGTTATTGTTGATCTAGTCTTATAGTAGAATATAAGGTATGCTGCAAAAACAAATAAGGCCATCCCATTTTTAGCTTAAAATTATATGTCATACGTCGCATATTAGGTGACAATATAATAAATATGATATCATCATCATCATCATCGAGTGGTTTTGATGATGAAGCAAGGACCTGAATACTAGAACTACTTAGAGTTTAGACGGCACAACGAATAAAATTGACGGTTTAAAAGAATAAAATTGTACCACAATTTCTTTCAATACAGTATATTTTATTTAGCGTATTTGTCGAAATTCTTCATTCACCACTTAATTATCGTCCAAAATTCTTATGTTCATCTTTAAATTTTTACACAGTATATACATATTAATTCAAATAAACTTCCGAGAACCGATCCTATCTATCGTAAACAGGTATGAAATGAAACAAGTTTGCCTAATGGCGCCAGACGCGTGATTCGACCGACTTCCTCTTGGCTGTGAGAAAGGCTTTTAATAATCTCTGCCTATAAAACATAGGGTTTATATTGACGCTACTGATTGATAATTTGTTAATTGAAATTTTTGTTTCGTTTTGGGTTTTTATTTCTATTTTGTGGAGTAAAGGGCGAAGTAATGATTTATCATATTTATTTAGCTTTACGCTGTATTCTGCGTATAGCAGGTTAGGCAGAGGGAAACTTGTTTTTAACACACCCCATCCCACTTCCCGTCGGATGAAGCGAGATTCCCGTGTATTGAGTGAAGGAACTCAAGACCGCGCATTGACTTGTTACCAGAGCGAGGAAATTAAAATATTAATAATTCATTCCTCCAAGTGGTAATCGAACCCGTGGCTGTGGAGTCGCCGCCATTGCAGTCACATGCTTGTGCCACTACGCACAGATCAATTTATTTATATATATGTTTTAAATAATCATTTCATTCAGCAGCAACTTTAAACACTTAAACCCAATCGTAAAAACAACCGGCGCCTCAAATAAAGTATTTAATTAAAATTCAAAAGAAGATAGTAAATACATAAAAAGTCATATGTAACAGGTAACAAGGCAATAGACGTTTACGGCGTTGTTAAACGGTAGCGTCGATATGATAATGTCAAACTAAAAGCCTTATAATTTTAATACGATAAATATGCTAAATGTTTGGAAGAAATGTATAACATTATTTACAAAAAAAAGTTAGCATAGATGATAAAATTTATAGAAACAATTTTTGATTATATATGTGAAGTATTTGCTTCTGAATCATCAAATTTCACATAAATGAATATTATTTAGTTTCAAGTGTTTTATATTTATTTATTTATTATCATTAATATCTATCTTTATTTACTTACTTAAGTATACAGAGAAAAAGGAAAGCGTATTAAAACAAATATTGGTAATAAAATATTAATAACCCACATCGATCATTCATATTGCTTCTAAGGCTATAATGTATTGCTCAGTCTATTTACATACAAAGCAGCGTTAGTTTCTTCAGTAAACATGTTTATCTATTCACTTTTGTATGATGAATTTAATATAATTTAAAGTAGCTGATAGTATGCGATAGCTTTCTGGTTTTTTCTTTTTCTTTTTATTTCTAGTTAGGGTTTTACTAGAAAAAAATTATAAAATGGTGTTTGAAATTAGTAGTTGGTGGTGGTTATAATAAAATCAATTATTATATTCTGTTTTTTTTATATTTTCGCGGTGCACGCGAAATAATTCATTCCCCTATAATGGAATCGAACTCACGGCCACTACCCATGGCCCGGGGCCTCAATTTGAAATAAAAAATTCTAATTGTAATATTATTACAAAAGTCCAAATAAGTTTTAAATAATTCTGCATATTATTTACTAAATTAATTAAAATTTATTTTAAACACAACTAACTAAAATAAGATAATAAATAATTTTCTCACACATAAAGAAAACATGAAAAAATAAGGACATTTTAAAACAATTTTCAACACAAAGACACATAATAATTACACACGAAACCCTGTAAAGCGAACGTGTGAAACGCCACAGCTGTACTCGTATAACTAGGCTGTGGCATTAGCATATTGATTGAAATAGTCTCTCTCATATCAAAACATATCAATCCAATTGAATGTAAGTGATGCCTTGGATATATATACATGTCTACAGGCCAGGCCAGGAAATATTTTATATTTACTTCATTTCTTCGTTCTGACGTCGAGACCAAAGCACAGGGTTGAGGCCCACTCAACACGGAATGCCTCCAGAATTTGGCGGTAAGGGGGGAATGGAAGTGTACTAACCCTATGTAGTGTACTAATCCTAGTTGAAACACTCCATTCGGACGACACTCTGGGAAACTCAGAAGATTCCCTCTACCTCCCCTGCTATGTTCAGGATATAGCGTGAAACTGTGCACATATGGTATATGTATATTATTGTATATATTCGTAAAACTATTAATCTTATTTTAAAGCTCGTAGTAGCGGCGACATCCCCGTGGTCAAGTAAAAATAACAAAGAGTTGTGTATCGTCTATCGTTTAATACGGACTTGCAATCTGCAAGTAGGCTTAAGGGGCACCTTATAATGAATAAATCATTCTAAAGTCTTAACTTTTCGTCTTACCCAAGTATCTCTACCTATACTTTGGTCGGAAGCTTTAGGTTCCTCCTGTTCATCTTGGAAGAGGATGACCATCTGCACGGTGACTACATGGAATATTAAATTATTCCTTCTTATCAAATTTTCACAATCAGTTGAAGCAATCAGAGCTGATGCCTGTTAGTTATACAGCATGGCACTTAATGCCGTTGTCTGCAACAGACAGCGACTAACATCTGAAACAATTTAGACGATATCTTAATTAAGTTTTGTTAGTTGGATATTGAAAGCTTGTATAATATTATATTGTGTTAGATGGTTAGTTCGTTTTGTATACATAGGTACTTATTTTGTATTTAAAGAAATTCTATTGTCAAGATTTTTGTTTGATTAATCAATAAAATTTTAAGTATTTGTTTTTAATTTTCTTAACAAGACAAAGCGTTGCTTTGAGTTACGCCACTCAACACGCAATGTCCCGAAAAATATTCAAAAAAATGGATAACAGAGTATCTTGACACTAAGTAGACTACTGTGCACAGCGTTAACGTAAAAGCAATACCACTTGTTTCTCCTTTCACCGCTCATTGAGAAACAGACTAACAGAGCCATACAAAACTTTATTGTCGTTCAAGCACAGAGTGGTGACGACACTCACTTCTTATATAGAATATTTAATCTCTGATACCATTGTAGCCCCACTATACAATGGCACCCCATCAATAGAATAGGAATGGACAGTATAACAAAAGTTCAGCCGTTTCATGCTCCATTGGAGATAGCGATGCGAGAACAACTTGAACAAATACACGCTTTGTTATGCAAACACCTAGCAACTTCATTAATTCGTCTTTTTGTTGGACGTTTTTTTTGTTGTTTATTGTTGTTGTAATTTAAACTAGATTTTTGCCCTGGTTTTGATTGAATGGTGGTTTTTTTCATTGAAGTAGTATTAATGAGTTTGAGGAACTATTTCTGTAGATTTTTTATTGCTAGTACACTGTATATATACGTTTCATCTAGGGGATACCTATGTGATTTCAACTTCTTGTTACACAAAATTCTATAGTATATATTTAGCACCACAATTTACACTTATTGGGATAACAAGAATTACTCTCCACACTGTCACATCGTCCACTGATAGGAAGGTTCTCGAAATAAAATCTATTAAAATATCTTTAAAACGGATCCCCTTAACATTAGACAAAGAAAACCATCACTCAACACGTAATGTATCGAAAATTTTAACTAAAATGAAGAATTGTAGGGAAACAAGGTTCACTTTGTTCAACTTCAAAGTAAAAAAAAAACTTTTATTATAGAGATATAACGGTTATGGTATAATGCAATCGTTCTAAGGCGAGAGTTACCTCGGGCACTTAGAACATATCATGTCTTATCATCATCCTATGCGAGCAAAACCATAGATGAAAGCTAGTATAAATGTAGTAGTATAGAAAAACATAAAATAATTACAGCTAGGCGGTTGGTTCGATTTTACCGTTAAAATGTCCAACGGGTCCATCGGTCCACACGACGGAAACGACAACCAATTCACATAATTACCTTAATAATACTGTAGTTTTTTTACATCTGCAAAATTGCTTTGCGTTTCTTTTTTATGTATGTGTTTATTTGTAATGAGAGAGTTAAAGAGATTTCCTGTTTCAAGGTAAAATCTTATTGGATTTTTTAACTTTTTAAAGTATATTATCAATAGATTTTTGGTAAATAAAATTACAATCTATATTATCTAACGGCAAATAATAGTAAATTATAATAAACTTAACTTAGCTTTTACTTAAACAAAGTATAGTGGAGTGTTGCCATTTTTCCCTCTGTGATTCTTCCGGTTATATCTCTTTTTGTCATCACTTAATTTTTGCCAAAATGTAGGAGAAAATAAAGGTAGTTAGAAAAATTTACAAATATAACAACAACCCCTAATAATCTAATTTTCGTCAGATCCTGGATTACAATCAGCTATCCCAACGGGGGTGGAAAGGATCAAATCTGAATAAACCAATTATCCTTTACAAATGTTATTAGTAATCAATACGGTCCAAAAACCAGTTACAATATCTCATTAGGACATTTGGTGGATTGTTTGAATTTAATATTGGAAGTAGTGGTGTCGATAGTAGTACAGTACTTTTTTCGATCTTTGGGAATAGTACAGTACTTTTTTCTTCTAAATCTGTATCAGAAAATTTATATAAATATAATTATCCTTATATGCATATATATGCCCAATTTGAGGAATTCTAAGGACTACTAGATCTAAGGAAACTGCTATTAGCAATTTTTTTTTGTGAGCTTTCTGTAATTATTTTATTGTTTCAAATTTACGAGTTCCAAAAATAACAATATCAATATAAAAATAAATGCTCTTATTCATTTTGCGTCTTAAACCTGCTAACCTGCTGCCAACGACTAGTTTACTATAAAAAGTTAAAAAACTTGATTTTTGACTTATTTCTTTTTACTCCAAGATATGCTAATTTGACACTGAGCTTCACCACCCAACACGATATAAAGTATCTTTAAATATGAAAGTTGAAGAACTAAGCAATTAGTCTTGTCAAGGTTATTTCTTTAAATATATGATTATAGGAATTCATAGTGGCGTTACGATATTGTCTGAATATTGTTGGCAGTTGCGGGTTTGTATCCCAGGCTAGGCAAAATTATATTTGGATAGTTTTTTGCTTTGGCAATGTGAAGAAGCCTTTGGTTTGGAAATTGAACACGTCAAGTTCACTGTCTCAAAAATGGATGGGTAATGAAGAATGGCGTGTATTAACACTAGATCCTCCCAAATATGTTAATACCGCAAAGAATTTATTATTATTTTTTATTAATTAAAAGTAAATGTATTTTAAAAATAATATAATTACAGTTTAACAAGCAAATTATATGATGTATATAATACAAATTCGAACCTGCTATAATTACATGCGCCATTTATTTCATACGACAGCCGTCAATAAAGTAACATGAAATCTTGTTTTTTTACCTTAATGCAAAGTAAAGAAAAAAATAAAACAATTTTTTACAGGCATTCTAATATAGCTAATGAAAATTAAAACTGTGACCTAGTAAAGTATAAAGGGAAAAAGGTAATTAAAATACTAACTTCTACACGTGGCTCTGTTATATGATGAATATTTTATATCTCATCATAAAGACGCCATTGGAGTGCAATGTTACAGCCTCTGACTATAACACGACGTCTGTAGGTTCAATTCCAATTTGGGGAAATATGTATATTTCATTTCCTTGCACTGGTAATAAGACAAAACGCGGCGTTAAGTACGGCCACGACTAGCAATTTTTCTAAAATCGAACGGCTCGTGAAAAAAATCTTACTTACTTATCAGTCCCTCTACATATCCTGCTATATGCGTGATACAGCGTGAAGCTAAAACAAATAACATGTGAATAAAACAATTTCACCTATGAAATTTAACCCTCAGGTTTTGAACTCCCTATCACCATTAATTAGACACTTTACTACTACACCATAACAAAGTCTCTACTACTTTGTAATTCAAATACTAACATGTTTATTTTCCATATACATTGACAGCAAGCAATATTACGACAAGAATTTCTTCATCCTGCCTTTAATTAGTGTACAAATCAACAAATATCTATTTGAAAAAACATTTTTAACATTATAAGGCTAATTAACTCCAATGAAGTATTATTTTTTGACGTTTTCAACATATTTTGTGTTTTCATTTACAAATTGTCAACATAAGTCTACTTCACTTTCTAGCTGCATCCGTTCTCACAGTGATATTATTGTAAATTATTACAATTATCTTGACTGAGAAATAAAGTTTGGTGTTGGGTTCTGTCACTAAATTGTTTCTTAATAGGCAAATACATAGAATAGAGAATCCTGTCACTACGTTTCTCTGTCTATATTTGGTTAATACTTAAGAACACACACCTTAGGATGGATGTTTGTTCCATATTCGCTAAAACTACTAAACGAATTTAGATGACAACTTACAGTAATATTCTTTATGACGTCAGTATAACAAATACGCTACTTTTGTCATAATTTTTAAAAATTTAGTTATAATTATATAACAAGTGTAAGCAACTTAAAATGAGAAACAAGCAAAGTCGGTAGATTTTATATATATTTATAAAGTGGCCAAATAAAAAAATCTGTTCTGTCATATCGACTTATTTTTGCTTATATTATAGTCAGTTACTTTACGTACTGGCTACTGTACATCCGTTCCCAGAGCAACTAAAAAACAAAAACGTATAAATATAAACAGACACGCCTGCACAGGAAGTGCAGATTTAACTTACTACCGAAATTATAATATTAAATCCATGAATAATTGTTTAAAATGTGGGTACTTATTAAGAAAACGAATAAAAATTTTGTTTTCTTCATGTTTTTCTTTCCTTAGTGTAGAATAACACTTAAAAATGTTAAAAAGTGTTTTAACACTAAGTTTCCAGTTTTAGAAGCCAGTTGCCTGGTCTGCTGTATGTGGAAAGCGCGAAAGTAAAAAGAAATATGCGGTGTTGGGTTTCGATTGCCACTCGGACTTTCGCCGCTCCGGGAGTAGAAGAATGCGGCGTTGAGTTCCGCTACTCAGTCCTAACAATAAAGTCTCTTTGCCTCCTAGATTCTTCTACTATAAGGGAATGAGCGTGAAACTAATGTTTTAATATGATATATGCACCAAATATTAAAGAGCTAATCTAACAGTACTTTCAAAAAATAATAATTGAATTTTCAAACATTTTCGTGTACAAAATTGTCAAAGCTACTTTAAGTACTGCTGGCTACTGGCACATCCGTTCCCAGAGTGACTCAACGAAGAAACAAAAACGTAAAAAGAGAGACTGTCAGACGGCCACCGTAACTGACAACCTGTCGATTCGACTGGCGTAGTCTATTTTTTACTTAACATGCTATCGTTAAAGTCCACAGAGCGTGTGTATTGTATTTTGCATACTCTTTTGTTTTATTGAAATGTATGGTGATGTATTTTGACGTATTTTGAGGTTTGCTTTAATAAATGGAGAGATGAAGGTAGTGACTAATTTGCTTTATTTATTAGTTTTTTTTAGCTTCTCGCTTTATCCTGCATATAGAAAGATAGGAAAAAACTCTAGTATTAAGATTTTCCGTTCTCAATTTTCTGCTGAAACTGGCAATGCGTGTTGCGTGGCGGAGTTCAACGTTGGGCTTTGCCTTGGTACCTGAGCGAGGAAATGAAAATATTAAATAATTAATTGCCCCGAGCGGATATTGAACCCACAAACTTCGCATTAACTGCGTCACGGTGACGGCCTCTATTCAGAAGAATTATCTCTTTTTACACCGACTTCTGTAAGAAAAGGAGGTTATCAATTCGACTTTATTTTTTTTTATGTAATTTTCTTTTTTTACCACTTTTTACATATTAAATTGTGTTAGCATTTAGGAAAGTAATTGTGTTGGAGTGTAACTCAATGCACTTTGCAAAATCGAAATAAATTTCCACCTATTTCTATAAACCGTTGACGACAAAATATATCTTATAACATTTGTAAAGGTTACTCAAAATCCCCTAATATATAGCATGAACACTTTTCTAACAGAACTCTGCTGCATTTTAAGTTAGTGAAACTATGGACATTTATTATCCGACTATGTCTACTGTAAAGTGGGTAATGCGTTAACAGATCTAGTTTAAGGGATTTTTTTTATTTCTGTGAAAAAAAATGAATGAAAAGAAAATATTTTTTACATCTTTAAATGCTTTTTTAGAGCTCCACGCTGCATTACCCGGCGAAATGATAGATCGAACCTTTTTAACCACTTTCTGCTATTGCATTTTGGTATGATACCTGAGCAAGGAAATGAAAATACTTAATTCAAGAAGGAATCGACTCTAAACCCGCTGCGCTGCTTCAGAGAGTTTTAAACAAGAGAGTCAGTATTTTGGTCTTTCTACTTATCATCAAAAAAATAAAGAAACCCAACTTTTGAAGAGATCATAGAAGATGTATAAGTCAAAAAATTAAAATAATATATTCTTCTTTACATGAATAAATAATTACTTATTCCTTCTATAATTGCAGTGCTGTATGTATGTATGGTAGAACAAGCAGGCAGCTAGATTAGTTTATCAGGCGCTGTAATCGCTTGTTGACTAATTAATTGTTTGTTAGTTAATTATAGTAGTTAATCTGATGACAAGACGATTTCGATCTCTCTATTAAGTTGTTATGTTTATGTTGTTTTTAACTTTATTCATAATTTTAACTTGTTTTATGATATAATTTAATGATTTCTATCTTAGGAAGTAAACATATAGATTTTATTACTTTTTTTTATATGAGGCCACCGTGGTGACGTGGTTAGGGTGGGTTGTGGGTTCGATCACCGCGCACAAAAGATTAATTATTAAATTATGTTTATTTGCAAGCAAAGCGCGGCTTTGAGCGTAGTTAAAAAAGAAATATATTTTCTCTTTTTTTATATTTTCGTTGTTTATATATCAACTAAAAAGAACTTAGTGGTTTATATTGTATTTTTAATTACTTTACTTCTTGGTTTTAGGTAAGGCGCGGATTTTTTAAAAAAAAATATTATTATAAAAACCAAAATCTGCAATAAAAGATCAATTATAGTATAAAACAGATAATTCTTATTAAAAAAATTAATGAAAAGTTCTTACAGGTAAATTTAAAAAACCCAATTTTATGGGTTACACCTCTTTACTTTCAACCAGTCTTATAATTAACTCCAGTATTCCGAACAGTATTAACTAAATAAACTATATCTAATATAGCAATTCAGGCACGGCCCGTCCAACATTTACCTAAGTTATTGGTATAGGATTATGAATTATAGTGGGAATATCTAATAGAGGTCATTTATATTGTCCTTTAGGCCTGTGGGTAGAGCAGAGGACAAAGTTCTGAAGCTTTATGTAAGGTAACAATGTGTCTTTTGCATAATAATTTTATGAATATCTTAATTATTAGCAGGAAATTCACATATCAGTTATTTATTTTTCATCAACT
Source organism: Heliconius numata (assembly GCA_016802625.1). NCBI lineage: Eukaryota > Metazoa > Arthropoda > Insecta > Lepidoptera > Nymphalidae > Heliconius > Heliconius numata. Next base: position 912,107 of record JAEBDU010000107.1, on the reverse strand, counting down.
CAAGTTAAACAAATAATTTTCCAATTTGAACCAATAGCTCCTGAGATTAGTCCGCTTAACCTCTTCAGCTTTATGGTATTAGTATAAAATCGAACTTACAACTTATGTAGAATACAAAATATAGTTTTTTTACGGTACGGGATTTGAATCTGTGCCTCTTGGAAATTATGTACCGTCCTACTATCGAAATGTGTTACAAGCATCTAATAATTTTGATATCACTTAATGAGAACATATAGATTAGTGCTCAGAGCGCTTAGACGGTTTCCATGAGGTGCTGGTTCAAATCTCGCTACGTTAAAAAAAATATATATTTTCTAAAAAAAAAAGAATTTTGCTTTCCTAAATGTAAAAAACATTTTGTAGAATTGTTACTCACACAGCCCCATGTACAAAGATAGCCACAACGCTAACTAAACGTCATATAGCGACAAAATTCTAAACTTTATCACCGACTGTACCCCAAATGCTACGGTCTATATATATAACCGGCGGCACATTTGTCCAACGGAAACCGTCTGAGTATTCCGTACATTTTATGTTTTATAGTAATCCAATGGATTCAAGTTTATGCCTTTTAAGTTTCTTAAATGTCTTTACGGACGCGGAAACCGACTTTAATTGTATATTAAAGATAATCTTGGATTTTTAATTGAAATTAAATTTAAATTTTCATCGTTTTTTATAGTTATATGTTTTTAAGCTCCAGTTTATGAGGATTGAGTGTCGTAAATAGCTGTAAATGTAAGTAAATGTCAGAGGATGTCTAAGGGCCATTATTAAGATGCTTAATTAATTTTGGACTAGTGCCCATGGTATCTGTGGGTTCGATTTCCACTGAATGTGTTGAAGAGAACAGAGTGTCTCAACATTAGGTTATCTCTGCCTAAGCTGTCGAAAGAAATAGTTTTTGTAATAAATGGTACATTTTACACATTTTTTTTCATTTTTGGTAGAAATGTTACGTGAAGCTTTGAAAATAGTACAAGGTCAATATTTGTATTGACCGTACGGATACTTGATCTGAATTGTAAGCACAAAAATATTACTTTCAAAAATTTTTATATGAAGACGGCATACTGCAGTGGTAGAGGGTGGGTCTAAATTATTTTCACTATAGTGTTCTGGTAGCCAAAATGCGGCGTTAAGTTCCGCTACTTAATACCTCTCGAATACGAAAGGTCTGTCATGCTTACAGGCATGTGCCATGACTGGCCTCTAAAAAACTTTTTAACTCCTACCTTATTTAAAAATTACTTAAAAATGCATATAATTACTATTTAATTGAACTTCCTAACTAACTCTATATATAGAATAACATCCCAAATAGCATTAGGCATCGGATGCTGACTCAAACTAGGGTTGTTTAAAAATATCCACAATTGTATTCAGTATCTCGTGAGCCGCGGTCGAACAGGCTACAGTGGCACGTGGAGATTCTTTTCAGTTTTTTAATTTTTTTAATTAAATTGGTAAGTATTTTTTTATATTAGATGCTTATATTGAAAAGAATATTATTTCGTTTTTTATTTTAGTGGTTTGAATTGTTGGGATCTTTTTGGTTATGCTCACGTGTTGTAATTTATTAAGTAGGTGACACAGTGACAAGTCACTCAGTTGCCTTTCACACTTTAACCCGCATAGCAGGGTAGGCATTGAGAACCCAGTATCAAGACATTCCGTTTTCCACTTTTGGTCTGCATTTGACATATCACGTGTGGAGTGTAGTGAGTACTTCATCGTCGTACTTCGCTTTACAAGAGAAAAAAAAATTCATTTCCCCGTGGAGAAATCAAATAGGGAACGCGGAGTGTCTTAACACTAAGTTCCCACGTTCCTTTCGCCTTCTCTGCTTCGTGCGGGATACAGTGTGAAGCTACAACGTGAGAGGCCAAGGGAGATCAAGATCAAGCCACAATCATGCATTCATTATTTGACTTATATTTATTACATCATTTAAAACACTCTCTATACTCTACACTCTCGAATAATGAGTTAAGTACAAATAATATTTGGAAATAATATAACTAACTTTAAATTAAATTAAATCCCACAGTCGAGGATTAAAAATAATCTTAGTTAGCAATGGCTTAAAACGTTAGATTAAGCTTTCGTTCTCGTGATCGCGTGCTTTGTTAGAAAAGAGCTTGAGATAGATAGAATCGATGTTACTTATTTTTAGATATCATTGCTATATGGCTATTATGGAGCGGCTCGTTTATATTTTATATGTTTTTTTTTGGTAAGTTAATATTAAATAGCGTACTAGCACAAGCATGCGACTATAAGCACGGTTATGGGTTCAAATACCGCTCGGGGAAAGGAAATATTTAATATTTACATGCCCTCCCTCTAATAAAGGGGCAAGCGCGGCGTTGAGCTCGCCACGTAACACGTATGCCTCCAGAATTCTACAGAAAATAGGGAACGGAAGTGTCTTTATGGGAACGGAGTGTCTTATCTCTAGGATTTCAGGTTTGGATTCTAGCTATATACTGGGTATACCATGAAGCTTCAAAAATATTAATTATATAATAGGCTTACGTAATAAAATTATTAGAGCGAAATACTTTAAATAACATTATAATAATCGATACAATTAAACCGATAATAAACTTAACGAAATCAATTATATAAAGCGCACGATTCGGCATTCCAAATGGTATAATGTCTTTTATCTCCCGCCATACATTCTATAATGTCTGAAACAAAAATTCCTTTTAAATTAATTCATTTTAGTAATTAGTTCGCAAAAAACTGTGCCAATTAAATTTTAAAAAGATAATATATACAGATCATAATTAGGCAATAGTAACCGGTCCAATTAGTTAGTAAGAAGATGAAGGATATCTATGAACAAAATAATAATCAATCATCAATGATTTGAGGCCAGTCGTGGCGCAGACTGGACTGGTTGTGGGTTCGATTCCGACTCAGGGAAAAGATATATTTATTTAAATTTCTATTTTCATTTCTTCACTCTGGTGTCGAGGCAAATGCCACTCAACACACAATGTCTCCAGAATTCGGCGGAAAATGGGGAACGGAGTGTGTTACTACAGTGTGAAAGTGATTTTAATCATCAGTGGTTTTAGAGATATCTTCAGTATCATAACGAAGCTTGAATCTATTCCATTCTCTACAATCTGCCCATTGCTTATTGCGGTTTTTAACTTCGCGTTGTTCCGCATTTAGCAGGGTAGGCAGAGTTAGAGAATTTAATGTCAAAACATTTTGTAATATAAAAAATAATTCAATCATTCGATTGGAAATCGAACCCACAACCGTCACGTTTACAATCAGACGCTATACCTCCAGAACTCGACAGCCCTTATAACAATTTTCAAGACAAATATTTTACTAATTTTCTAGCTTACTTATGTAAGCAAAAGTCTAGTATAGTTGTCTATAAATACACAAATCTCCATCTCGTTCATTATAATGTGAATAGAAAGAGATAACAGATATCCGTTAAATAATTCTAACAGAAACTTATCAGACAGTGGCAAAAACTAAAGGATAGTTATTTTCTATTTCTATATTAGCTTTTACTCTAGACTTTGAAACTTGTCTAAGTTAGCTATCTTCATTAAAAGTTTGGAAATAGTTTAGACGTTAAATTTTGTTGAGGTGTTTGTACATCATCATCACTAAATAATAAAAAATATTTATATAATAATATTATTTTGACAATTTGAAGGCAGGATGGAAAGCCAATTAAATCTCAAGAAAATAATACTTGAAAGACTAAAGTATCTAAAACCATATAAGGAAGTAATCATTGCATTAGAGAAAAAAATTATACATTTATCATATATTTCCTTTACAATATATATAACTCAATTTACATATATATATAGCATAGTTTATATGTGAGTATTGGGTATGCCAAGATGTAGTGAATCAGAGGTTCAGAGGAGAGTAAAAGTTGACAGAGACGCTCTCCCTGTCAACTTTTTAACTATCGTTGCAGTGTACTTAACGAGCTTTATGTAATTACTAGTTTTTTTTATTGCTTAAAATAGCTTTTTAATCCGAGACAGAAGTTCCGGAGATTAGCGCTTTCTAACAAACATACTCCTCACCTTTGTTATTTTAGCATAAACTAATTGGACTTTTCCTTCTTGTACTAGCTACTCTACTATGAGAATTATTACAAAATTGTGCCGGCAATTTTAATAACTTTAGACCGATAACGATTGTAAATTAAAACTTGTCTTATTAGTATAACGAGTTTGAAGAATCTTTTCTTTGAAGTAATAAACTTTTTATAACATGTGTAAAATCGTGTATTATAAAATTTTCGATCTAATTTTTAATGTTTTTTATGTCAAAGAATATTAAATGAATTATTTAGAATTGGTTTTACATTTTTAAATATAATTATATAAACATTGTTTTTTTTCTATAGTATAGTTGTTAATACTTATAAATTAAGTGAGTTATATCTATGTTTTTTTACCTTTTCATTATTTTAAATATTTCTTGTAAATAATTTTGTATTAGTGTAGTTAGCGTACGCGTATACGTTGTAAAAACCTCTAAGACTAATAAGGCTTCGTACTGTAAATTATTATTCCACTTTTGTTTCGAGCCCCTTTATAGAATCATCCTATCCTATCCTATCCTATATCTTATAAAACAAAGTCGCTTTTCGTGTCTGTCTGAACTTTCTAACTCTTCTTCTTCTAAACCACCCAACGGATTTTTATGCGGTTTTCACCATTAGGTCGAGTATTTCTCATGGAAGGTTTATATATAGTTTATTATTTGTACATTCTTATGTAAATTAACATAAATACGATAAATGTGTATAAAGTCCTACCCGTTGAGACACTTTCGCGCATGCGCTGCTTTAATGGTAAGTACTACATGAAAATAATGTACTGGAGTATTGTTCCTCTTAATAAGATCTACAAAAAAGTCCGCGAGAGCATATTTTTATCTTTTAAGGATAACGTGTAGTGATCATATTTCTGTCTAAAAATAGTAATTTCAATATATTTTTTATTGTGAGGGATATTTTTCCATAATTGTATTAATCCTTATCCTTTAAAATACTTTATTAATTTTCTACGTTAAACGAAGATAAAATTTGCTTTTTAAATTATTTCGAAATTGCGAATAGTTTTAGAGAAAAACGCATTTAATTGTTGACACATCAGCTGTATGTTACTCGAGTTTCACTTATCCCTTACTCTCAGCATATAAATAAGTATATTAGTTACGTTGGCCATTTAATGTAGATCAAAACTGTCTTTTACTGTTTTTTCATTTTAATAAGTACTTTAGAAGTTGTTACAATATCAAAACATCCTTGCTGCGAAACGCGCCCCGCAACGTTTTGCTTATACAAGCGCATCATGAGCAGTCATCGGTGGTTCAGTGGTAGAATGCTCGCCTGCCACGCGGGCGGCCCGGGTTCGATACCGGCCAATGCATTCTATTTAATTTTTCTCACAGGCAGCCACGTAGTGCTTGCTTTTCATCAGGGACAGAATACCCTCTTCAGCATTAACCACAAGCTCGAAAAAAAACCCGCCTGCCTTTATAGCAACGAAGAATTAGATGCGTTTGCACGTATTGGATAATTGGAGTTGAATGTATTATTTCAGCGCGATATATTTGGTTTCATATTTTTCGTAGTAGTTATTGTAGGTAGGCTTTTGTTTATAATTTCTTCCGTTTAAAAATAGTCATTTAACTATCTAAAAATAGTCATTTAAATATATTTTAATAAGTACTTGAAAAGATTAGTAGCACAGATTTAAAATTACGGTACCTACTAAAAAATCCTTGCTGTGTAAAACAATTGGAAAATCCTTATTGAAACTACGAAAATGCGGGTTGCATTAGAGTTTAATTAATTTTCACATTATCTTAAGTGCTTTGCAAACATACATTATATGAATAATCCAGTAGTAAAAGCGGGCGAAGCCGCAAGGGGGTCGCTAGT